>CM019149.1:193539313-193888704 GCA_009733165.1 Naja naja
GTCTGGTTTCAAGGCCTGGATATAGCACTGAGATGGCTTTTGATCGTACTAGTGGATGATCTCTGGCGGGCCGGGATGGGGGTCTCCCTCCATTCTGGTGCTTCTTGACCTCTCAGCGCTTTCGATACCATCGATCATGGCATCCTTCTGAGTCGGCTCAGAGGGTTGGGAGTGGGAGGCACTGTTTTACAGTGGTTCTCCTCCTATCTGTCTCACCGAACTCAGTGGTGTTGGTGGGGGCAGAGATGAGCCCTAGGGCCTGCCATGTGGGGTCCCTCAGGGTTCTATCCTCTCCCCTCCTGTTTAATATCTACATGAAACCGCTGGGTGAGATCATCCATCGACAGTCAGGTATCATCAATGCTGATGATACCCAGTTGTACATCTCTGTCGGTCAATCTAGTGAGGCCGTGGAGGTGATGTCCTGGTGCCTGGAGGATGTGAGTGTCTGGATGGGGACTAATGGCTCAGACTCAACCTGACAAGACAGTGGTTATGGATCTTGCCTCAGGTTTCAGTTGATTTTCCAGGTACTGGGAGAAATTGCTCCCCTCAGAACGAGTTCGCAACTTGGGGTCCTTCTGGATCCACAGCTACAATTGACCACCATCTTACAGCTGTGACCAGAGGGGCCTTTGCACAGGTTAGCCTGTTGCGCCAGTTCGACCCTTCCTGGACGAGGGCTCTACATGGTTGCTCATGACCTTATCACTCTCGATTGGATTACTGCAATGGCTCTACATGGGCTGCCCTTGAAGAGCACTCGGAGACTTCAGCTGGTGCAAAATGCGGCCGCGGTGATTATGGGTGCACCTAGGCGTGCCCATATAACATCTATCCTCCGCAGCTGCATTGGTTACTGGTGGTCTTCGGGTGCAATTCAAGGTGCTAGTGACAACTTTTAAAGCCCTTCATGGCTTAGGAGGCGGGATACCCGAGACTGCCTACTGCTACCTTATGCCTCCCAGCCGGTTAGATCTCACAGGGAAGGCTTGCTCCGGATACTGTCGGCCAGGCAATGTCGGCTGGCGGGTCCGTGGGCTAGGGCCTTCTCTGTAGCAGCACCGTCCCTTTGGAATATGCTCCCTGCGGAGATTAGAACCATCCCCAATCTACTTGCCTTCCGCAAAGCCGTTAAGACCTGGCTTTGTCGGAAGGCATGGAACTGAGACTCTGTTCTTCCCTCGTGTATGTCTGAATGGTATGAAAGAGTTTTTGGATTTTATATTGTATAGGAAAATGTTTTTATCTTGTTGTACACCGCCTCGAGTTCCCCGATGGGGGAAGTGAGGAGGGATATAAATTTAATAAATAAATAAATAAATAAATAAATAAATAAATAAATAAATAAAGGCAATCAAGTTAAAATATTAAATAGTTTATTTCAAATCTCACCTTTGGAATTTGATGGACTTTTAATTACCCTTCCTGTATCACAGTGTTCCTTGCAATCTTCCTTATCGCAGCTAGAAGATGAAATCAGAAATTCCTGTACTTACTGATAACATTCAACAGCATTTCTTATTTTACTATCCTTTGAATCCATACCCAGAATTAGAAAATAGGGGTTAAATTACTCAAATTAAACCATTCAACTGACCCTTAAAATGTCAAAAGAGGGTGGAATATATAATCTTGGCAGCACGTGTTTCAAAGCAAGAGCAAAAGAAAATTACAGGTGAAACTCGAAAAATTAGAATATCGTGCAAAAGTTCATTTATTTCAGTAATGCAACTTAAAAGGTGAAACTAATATATGAGATAGACTCATTACATGCAAAACAAGATAGTTCAAGCTGTGATTTGTCATAATTGTGATGATTATGGCTTACAGCTCATGAAAACCCCAAATCCACAATCTCAGAAAATTAGAATATTACATGCAACCAATAAAACAAGGATTGTACATAGAACAATATCAGACCTCTGAAAAGTATAAGCATGCATATGTACTCAGTACTTGGTTTGGGCCCTTTTTGCAGCAATTACTGCCTCAATGTGGCGTGGCATGGAAGCTATCAGCCTGTGGCACTGCTGAGGTGTTATGGAAGACCAGGATGCTTCAATAGCGGCTTTCAGCTCTTCTGGATTGTTCAGTCTTATGTCTCTCATCTTTCTCTTGGCAATGTCCCATAAATTCTCTATGGGGTTCAGGTCAGGCGAGTTTGCTGGCCAATCAAGCACAGTAATCCCATGGTCATTGAACCAGGTTTTGGTGCTTTTGGCAGTGTGGGCAGGTGCCAAGTCCTGCTGGAAAATGAAGTCAGCATCCCCATAAAGCTCATCTGTGGAAGGAAGCATGAAGTGCTCAAAATCTCCTGGTAGACGCTGCTTGACCCTGGACTTAATGAAGCACAGTGGACCAACACCAGCAGATGACATGGCTCTCCAAATCAACACAGACTGTGGAAACTTCACACTGGACTTCAAGCATCTTGCAGTCTGTGCCTCTCTTCCTCCAGAATTCTTCCTCCAGATTCTGGGTCCTTGGTTTCAAATGAGATGCAAAAGTTGCTCTCATCAGAAAAGAGGACTTTGGACCACTGAGCAACAGACCAGGTCTGTTTTTCTTTAGCCCAGGTAAGACGCTTCTGATGATATTTAAAGCCCATGTCCAGGATCCGTCTGTGCTCTTGATGCAATGATTCCAGCCTCAGTTCACTCCTTGTGAAAGTCCCCAACACTTTTGAATAGCCTTTTCCTGACAATCCTCTCCAGGCTGCAGTCATCCCTGCTGCTTGTGCACCTTTTTCTTCCACACTTTTCCCTTCCACATAACTTTCTATTAATGTGCTTTGATACAGCACTTTGGGAACATCCAACTTCTTTTGCAATTACCTTTTGAGGCTTTCCCTCCTTATGGAGGGTGTCAATGATGGTTTTCTGCATAACTGTCAGGTCAGCAGTCTTTCCCATGATTGTGATTCCTACTGAACCAGACTGAGAGACCATTTAAAGGCTCAGGAACCCTTTGCAGGTGTTATGGCTTAATTAGCTGATTAGAGTGGGACACTTTGAGCCTAGAATATTGCACCTTTTCACAATATTCTAATTTTCTGAGATTGTGGATTTGGGGTTTTCATGAGCTGTAAGCCATAATCATCACAATTATGGCAAATTACAGCTTGAACTATCTTGCTTTGCATGTAATGAGTCTATCTCATATATTAGTTTCAACTTTTAAGTTGCATTACGGAAATAAATGAACTTTTGCACGATATTCTAATTTTTCGAGTTTCACCTGTAATCCTTCTCCAGTCCCGCTAGATTTGGGCTTGAGTCCCATTAAAGAAATGTCAGGTGAAAAAAAGATTAAAATAAGAGTAAGGAGTCATTTGTGTGTGAGATTGTGAGTGAGAGCTAAGAAGTACTAAGAATTCTAGTCAGGATTGCTAGTCCCAATCAGCAAGAATTGCTCTCCAAGTTTGCATTTAGAATTAGGAACCCATATTTCCTTCATTATGTGTAGCTAAATCCAGAATAAAACCCATTAGTTGCAAATGATTAAGCTAGAGGAATGGTAGCCACTCTTTTAACAGGAAGGATGGGCATGTGTATGGCAATCGTCAAGCTTAAGACTCCCCTGTGTCTGTCTCACATTTGTTTGCATACAAAAATATATACATGGCTTTTTCTGTCACACTTTTTGTCCCCTGTCTTGGGGTTGGCAAGTTTAAATTATAGTCGACCTAGTAAACTGAAATAGTGTAAATATAGTAAACTGAAACAGTTGGGTGGTACAGAGGAGGGAAATTCAAGACTGGAGCTCAATACTTCCATAATGTGCATTTTCACAACTTCACAACAGATTAGGATGAAAAACAGGAGACACATGAAGTTCCCCAACTATTTTAGCACCACTGTTCCAGGACAAGTGGAGATTTTTCAGAAGAGACTGGACAATCGCTTGTCTGAAATGGTATAGGGCAGGGGTGTCAGACTTGATCCCATTATGGGCTGTATCAGGATACTGTCCTTGGGAGCTGAGGTGGGCATGTCCTGGTCATCACGCCCGACAGGGTGGGCATGGCTGGTGTGGGCCAGGGTGCCACGAGCCAGTCCCTCACTATCTCGAGATAGCCCTGCGGACAACTCTGGGCCTATCATGGGCGGATCTGGCCCGTGGAATACATGTTTGGTATGTCTGGTATAGGGTCTCCTACCTGAGCAGAGAATTGGACTAGAAGACCTTGAAGGTCCCTTCCAACTCTGTAATTCTGTTAACAGGTAAGCACATGATGACACATCCATCCTACTGTACAAAGGATTATTTTTATTTATTTATTTTGATTTGTCAATCGCTACAAGATAATAGGTTATAAGGATAAACATAGTTGTGAATACAAGAAATGAATACATATAAGAGAAATAAAAGAAACAATAGGACAGGGACGGTAGGCACGTTGGTGCACTTATGCATGCCCCCTACAGACCTCTTAGGAAAGGGGTGAGGTCAATACTAGAAAAGTAGGATTAGAGCAGAGATCAGCTATGAAGCACAATAATAAGTTGAGATCCATTGGAAATGAGCATGGAAGCAGGAGGATGAATCAGCTGGGAGAGCAGAGTTACTCCCACATGTATTACAAGATAAACAACATTTCCCCACCTGCTGCAGGGAAGACATTCATTCTGATCTTCCTTAAGAAAAAATCCTCTGTGACATTCACATATTGTATCACTATCAGGCTGCCTAGAAAATAGCAGGAAAAGCAAATAATAATAATTAGGTGATAATAAGCTGGGGCCTTTTAAATCCAAATAAATACTCAACTTGGAATAGTCCCAAAAAGTCAAACAGACAGTTCTGATTAACATTTGCATGAGATGAACCAAGAAACAAGGTGTAGGCTAGATTGGGAAGTAGTAACATGAGAAATAAAATTTCCAAAGAAAATTAGAAATAGTTTTCAGGGAGAAAATAGTAGGAGCATTTGATTAAGTGGGAGAAATACTAATATTTCTATTAAAATATAATAATAGCTATCCTCATGGTACCTTTGATTTATGAGGTCATGCTCTTTGTTTTCTGGATGATAGAAGTTTGAAGTAAAGCGATGGGTACTACACAGGAACAGGCTAGAAGATGTTTGGAAAGATAGACAACTTGAAGAAATAGTTTAAAACTAATTATGAGATAGGGACAAAGCCAGAGGAAAAGATTATCAATGATATGAGAATGACATTGAGAAATAATGAAGCATAATGAAATTAGATAATATATGAATGCTGAAATTTAAGATGATCTGATACTGTACTAAAATTGTAACAAGGGAAGAGGGTCTTCCTCACATATATTCAAAATAACAGGAAAAAAACCTAATACTTCTTTTCTGCAGCTAATGATAGTGTTTGGCTTTCATAATTTGCACTCAAAATTAGTTATCAGGGCTAGGATGGAAGACTACCAAAGAATTCCATCACTGCAAAGTCAAAAAGGATCCCTGAAGATGACTTTAGTAGTGGTACTGTTACCAAGAAATTGAAGGAGTCCTCAAGACTTGAGCTTTTCAATGCTTTAAATCAGCTGCATCTTCTCCCAGAATTTCACAGCTGCAGCATGATCCCAGAAAAAGATTCCTTTGATTTAAATGGTTGTAGACAGATGCTAAAGGAGAACCTCAGAGCAGGGGTGTCAAACTCATGGTCCATGGGCTGGATATGTCATGTGCTGGCCCTGCTCCCGCCCGGTTTAGTGAAGGGGGAAAAAGTCCCGATATGTCACATGATGCCGCTGTGATGATGCGAGTTTGACTCCCTGTTCCACCCTGTTCCAGAGGCTCTGAAACAGGTTTTGTTTCTGTATAGCTCTACTCTCATTCCTTACTAATTAAACATAATTTGAAGTTATCTCTTTTCTATATCACTTTCTCTGAAGAATGTTTTTAATTCAGTATGTGGTACCATACAATGCATGTTAAGTGATAAAAGTCGGATCACAGATAACCAGATAAAAATAATAAGAAAATGGGGACTTTCGGTAGTGACATCACAGCGCGATCGGGAGAACGCTGCTCCATTATTCCCATCCGATTTCACCTGTCTGGAGACAGTGACCCTCGATGGTCATGGTTAACCCGGAGGAGAGACAGGAGAAGACGGTCATCATGGCTGACCAAGCTGTGACAGCTTGGTGAGAAACAGGAAGGAAAAATGAAAGAGCAACGTGGCTATACTGGGTGAGAACTTTCTAATCTTCTGCAAATGAATTTATTCTGATTTAATAGTAGAAGAGTGTGAAAAGTGGGACTCAAAAAGGGTGGAGCAGGATTTCTGCTCCATGAAAATAGCGGCAACTAAGTTTTCAGAGCTATTGACATATCTGGAAAAGAATGGCAGAATGACTATAAAGGAACTGAGACTGAGTTAGAGGAAAGTCCAGACCTATTATTTTGAAAGAACTTTAAATATTCAAAGACTATTAGGAATATGCTTATTACTATTTTTTGGACTGAGGTTGGATTTAGAATGCTTAAGAAGAAGCTTTTTCAGCATTTAAAAAAGAGTAAGAGCTCCATCTTCTGACCAGAAGAGTGTATACAAAAAGGAAGTGACTGATGCAATATCTATAAAGACTCCATAAAGACTCGTGTGATATCCACAGATAATTTGTGAGGACATTAAACAGATTGAATGGTGGAAGAGTGAAAAAAGAAGGGGAATATTCTCGGTGAACTTGGAAATTGTGCTTCGATTTAGGTACTGTTTTGAAAAGAAAGCTTAGTAACCTGATGGGTTTTGGGGCCTTGGTGGATTACAAATCTTAATTTGTAAAAGGATTCCTGAAAGGATTACAATAATAATAGTGTGGATAGATCTCGTGGACCACAAATTTGACTGTTGGAGGAAGAAGAAATTGAGGAAGCACCTACCTTTAAAGGACTTATAAGTAATTAATAGACCTGACAGAACTATCAACTTTGTAGACTAAAAGATAATTTTTGTTAAATGAAGGTGATTGGAAATTTGAGACAGTGGGTATATCTCTACTGATATAATATCAGAGAGTTGAAGGAAGTATACTGTGGGTGTGGGAAATAGTCTTTAGCTGTGTAAAAATAATTACTTTGTCTTTATATCTCTACTGATATAATATCAGAGAGTTGAAGGAAGTATACTGTGGGTGTGGGAAATAGTCTTTAGCTGTGTAAAAATAATTACTTTGTCTTTTATTTTGAATAAGCCCCTTTTTAGTATTAGAGATGACAAGTACATTGAACATATTGAAGATAGGAAAGAAAGACTCATCTACATCCTCATCAGCAACATCAGCAGCAGCATCAAGCCTATCCAATCAAAGATTGATAGAAAGCATGCTAGGTCTGGAGAAGTCAAGTTCTATCCAGAGTATGCACGCGATGCTTCTATCGATCCAAGAAGCCATGACCAAAAGTCAGGAAGTTATGTCAAAGAACCATGATGAGATAAAAATGAAATGGGGAGATGAAGGGGGATATATGTAAGATGGATGAAAACATAGGGAACTTCCAGCAAATGATAGCGGAGAATGAACAGTGATACTTAAAATAGATATAAGGGCTGAGCAAACAGAAAAAAAAATGGGACGAAATGGACCAAAAGCTATCACATTTCTGGGACAGAAACATACATTACATTAAAGCCAAAGGAAGACACAAATCCTCAACAGATAAAACATTACAAACCAATATCATTATTAAATGTAGACTATAAAATATACATCTCTATAATTTCAGAAAGATTAAAAATATTTTTAAATGAATTTATACAATCCAACCAGAATGGTTTCCTCCCTAAAAGACAATTGAAAAATAACATGAGGATTATTTGAACGTATTGTAATATTATGCAGCCCATTCCGAAAAATAGCTAGCATTAATTTTTCTGGATGCGAAAAAGCCTTTGATAACATGAGCTGACTGTTTATGACATTATAATCAAAAACATGGACTTTGGTGAAAACTTTGCAAATATGATCCAAGCAACATACTCCAATCAAATGGCAAAAGTGATAGTAAACGGAGAAATACCAGAAAACTTTAACATAAACAAGGGCACAAGAGAAGGATGTCTACTATCCCTCTTTTTAATTCATATTTATTCACATTTTATTCATACTAACCCTGGAAGTATTGCTTAGACAGATCAGACAAGATCCAGAAATAAAAGGTTTGGAGATAAAAAAGAACACTATAAAGTACAAGCATTCGTAGACTTAGTATTTATTTTGGAGGAACCCTAGAAACGGGACCCAAATTAATAAAGAAAATAGAAGAGTTTGTTGCGGTGGCAGGATTTAAAATAAACAAGGAAAAGACCAAGATATTAACAAAGAATCTTACAAATAAACAGAAAAATGAACTGATGGAAAAGATGGACATGCAGATAACTAAAGAAGTAAAATACCTGGGAATTTGGCTAACAGCAAGATGTGCATCCATTAAAGAAGACAACTACACCAAATTAATACAGCAAATAAAGATAGATTTGGAAAAATGGAAATATTTACAGCTGTATTGGTTGGAAGGATAGCCACAACAAAAATAAATATCTTACCGAAATTGCTATTTTTATTTCAAGTAATCCCGATAAAACTAGGAAAAAAGTTTTTTGAGGACTTAAATAAATTGATTTCAAAGTTTGTCTGGCAAGGTAAAAAACCAAGAATCAAATTGAAACTGCTGTAAGATACTAAAAACAAGGGAGGGTTTGGGCTACCAGACTGGGAGCTGTATTACCAGTGCTCACATGGATGAAGAAGTAATAAATTTGAAGAGCAAAAGAATATTGACATTAGAAGGGCATGATTTACAATTGGGGTGGCATGCATTTGTATGGTACTGGAAAAGTAACTACATAGATACTTCCAAAGGCATTATATCAGGATGCTCTGTCATCAGTATGGGAAAAAATCAAACAGAATCATTATATGAAAATACTGGTCTGGCTATCTACGATGGAAGCACTAATATACCCTAATGCTTTAGAACTGGATAAAATTGTAAGGTACAAAGATATACTAAATGAACAAGGGGCTTAAAATAAAAAGAGGAACTAAAAAATCAGGGAATTGACCTGGCCTTGTGGCCACATATTCAAATACAAATGAGACGTAAGAAAGATGCAGAAATATATGGATTTTATAAGGAACCCCAAGAATTGGACCATATATTGTTAGGGACAGATGATAAATTAATAAAGAAAATTTATAAATACTTATTGAATTTTAAAATGGAAGAAGAATGTGTAAAAGAAACCATGATAGTATTGGCAAAAATTTTGGGCATACCATAGAATTAGACAATTGGCAAAAATTGTAGGAAAAAATTACAAATTAATGATGTCAACAGCATAGAAAGAAAACTTGTACAAAATGTTATATAGATGACACTTGCCACAGCAAGAATGGCAAAAATGTTCGAAAACACATTGCCAGAGTGCTGGAAATGTAAACAGGTACCGGATCCTATCACCATATGTGGTGAACCTGTCCAACGGCAAAAAATATTGGTTAAAGATAAATAAGGTGGTTAGAAGAAATGACAGCACAACAAACAGATCTAAAACCAGAACTGTTCTTACTAGGTATGCTACTGGGGAAATACAACAAAAGAACTACATACTTAATGTTACATATAATAACAGCAGCGAGAATCACATATGCACAAAATTGGAAAATGAAAGTATACCTATAGATGAAAAGGTAATAAAGAAAATATTAGAATGCGTCGAAATGGACAAGTTAATGATGGAAATTAAGGATAAAGAGGAAACAGAGTATTACTTAACATGGGACTTATTGTACAAAGAGTTAGAAAACAGGTGCAGAGGTTAGTAACTTAATAACGAAAGAAGATTAACAAAATAGAACAAAACATACTGTATTATCATAGATGACACAAATGAAGATGGAGTCAGGTTTAAATTGTTATATTGATTTTTTGAGATTATACTTACAGTCTTGTCTGATTTTTCCATTATGACAGTCGCTGCAATTCTTGCATACAAATTCAGCATTTCTGGTAGTTTTATATTGATTACTGTAACAACCACACACAGTGTTTTCCCACTTGGTACATTTGGACTTTGTTATCTGCTGAAAACCTGGGAAGAGTGAGGAAAAGCTGAGTATTTCTATTGAGATCATACTGCTGTATATGATAGCAGAATAGTCTGAACATCAGACCAAGCTGGTAGGCTTTTATTTCTATATGCAATGCTTACTTAGTAAAACTGTTCTAATGCTTACATTTCATATCATTAAAAATATAAATTTATGAGCCAGTTTAGTGTTGTGGTTAATGTGTTGGCCTAGAAACCAAGAGAATGACTTCTAGTCTTGCTTTAAGGCATGAAAACGGGTGGGTGACCTTGGGCCAGTCACTCTCTTTCAGTCCAACCTACCTCACAGGGTTGTTGGAAAATAGAAGGAGGAAGTATTATGTGTGCTCGCTGCCTTGAATTATTTATAAAAATAATAAAAGTGGAATAAAATATAATACAATAATAAATAAATAATATAAAACCTTATTTGAATTTATAAAAAAGATATAAAACTCCATAATGGTTCCTCCTCCAAAAATCTGTGCCAATTAGCCCACATTGACAACATTTTTAGCAGGCTGTTATTAAACATGCTTCCTGACCACTTTATCTGTCATTTGGTTCCAGCTTTAGCCCTCCCCTGCCCTCCCTTCCCTTTCCCAATTTATAAATGTAATTTATAATTTGGTTTTATTGCAGAGAATTCTGTATCAACAGCAGAATATAAGTTTGCAGATATTATAATAAAACACAGTAAATCTAATGAATAACATTAATAACAATAAAAATATATACACATCTGGCACCAATAGCTATACATATACAAATAAATATACAAAGTTCTAATGCTTACTTTGTTTATTAGTGCTCATTTTTAATCTAACCATTTACAAAATTAAACCTACCGGTACTTGTGCGACATGGTTGACACGCAAAACACTTTGGTGAAGAATTTTGTGAAGGCATGTATTCACCTTCGCGACACACAGAGCAATTAGGTGCCTTATCCGACCCAGAACAATGTTCTGAAAGATAAGTTCCTATAAAGTGAAAGGAAATCACCAGTGAATAAAAAACCACTGATACTGAAACTTTCAAGTAATCTAAAAGTGGAGGATGTACTGTGTTTGTTACTTATTATATTTAGATATACTGAATCTATCAAGGATACTTTACTACAATCCAAAACAATTAAAATTTTCATAATAATAACATCAAAAATAAAACATTTATGGTTGAATGTAAAATAAATGCACAAACTCTGTCAAAAATCATAATAAATGAACAATTATAAATTGACCAAGGTTTAATAATAGACAAGAAATACATCTAAACCAGCACCACACAGTCAATACATGTCAGGAAGAACACTGTTTTAGCTATCTTCTGGAGTGCTATTATAAGAGAAGGCAATCTAATTTCAGGCAGGGAAGAGGGCATGCCATAGAACCAAGATTCTAACAGCACTACTGCCCTGACTTCACAGAAATTATGAACAACTGAGACTTTCTCCCTTGATGAGCATGCCAAGTAAGTTGATTCTGGTTGGAAAGGTTGGTCCTGCCCTGGGCCAAGCTGTGCGGGGCTTGATAGTTCAGAAGCAGATGTTGGAATTACAGTATGCCTGAAAACATATTGGCAATCTATTCCAGCTCACAGCACAAGGTGTGAGCATGACACTGTGAGCATGAGGCGTTCTTTACATTAACCCACCAAGAACTGGGTTATCACATTCTATACCAAGAGCAGTTTTGAGTGATTTTCCAGGCAACTCCAATAGATCACGCAGGCAGTGAGTGATGACTGCATAAACTACTGTTGTGAGGCAAAATATAGAAGCTAACAGCTAGTGCTATCAATAAAAACTCTTGAGCACCCCCAAGCATCTTTTGTGGCTCTTGGAACACCTTCAAATTATAGTAGTTGAAAATGAATAATAGCATACAACTACTTTGAAGTTGGAAACAGAAACGGCTACTGTTTGATAAATGGAGGAAAGAAGTATGGTGGTAGGTAGCCTTAATTGCAAAATGTATGTTGATATTTACTGACCTAAGCCTTGGTGGCTCAGGCTGTTAATTGCCTGCACTTAAGTTCCAGCTGCCTACAACTGCTGTAGGCTCGAATCCCACCAGGCTCAAGGTTGACTCAGCCTTCCATCCTCTCAGGGTAGGTAAATTGAGGACCCAAGATTGTTGGGGGCAATTAGCTGACTTTGTAAAAATGCCGCTTAGTAAATAAGCAGGTATATACAATGGAATGAAGGCTATTGCTGAGCACATTGGGTTGTGCTCCAAAAATTGTGAGCCGCCCTGAGTCTCCGGAGAAGGGCGGCATATAAATGTAATAAAAAAAAAGTCTTTCTACAGAGATTAAACAGCATAAATTGACCATTTGGGAATCCTTTCTGACTATAAAATGAATTGAATTGAATCTGAACTGAGCACTCTCTTTTAGCCCACCCCACCTCACAGGGTTGTTGTTTACTACACTGTCAAACAGATTTCCTCTGTAGACTGCCATTTTTTCCTCCTTGGAATTGCTGTCATTATATTTCAATATCTGCTGAACAAGGATATGATCAAGAGAGAACTGAACCAGCTCTGAGGCCAGTGTATTTCCAATTTCCTGATAAGAGATCAGAACAAGTGAGTAGAAAATCCCTGTCTATGTCAGGCTTCTAGTCAATAAATAACTCTCCTCCAGCAGAACAGTGCCAGGGATTAATAGTTTCCCCTAATCCAAAACTGGATTTTGGGAGAGGAGTGGGGGCAAGAATGCTTTAGTTATTATGAGCACATCTATAAGCATATGTTCCCATATAACCTCTCATCCATACATCTATTCTTACAAACAGTTCCAGCTGAATCCATACCCAGACTGGGTTAACACATGCAATAAGTGTGTTTAACTGTTGCTTATTCAACCAGACTTGGCTGGATTTTTTCAATGTATTAAGCTACAAACCATAATTTACAAGTCATGAGGCAGGGTTTGCATAACATTACATGCAAATCAGAAACAAATACATCATGTTATGCCCTAATGCAGTATCAGCACTACGTTCACTTTCTTTGTCTACCCATGCACATATACACACTATTTTACTGGGCCCTTCTTCCTTCCCAAGATTGTTTTTCAGGAGACTCCTCCTCTCCTTCAGGAAAAACAGCTGGGAATAAACTGGTTTTGTAATAAGTGGCAGAAAAAAATATGTAATTTATCTTCCTTTTTATGAGGATTAAGGCTGAAGGCTTCACTTGTACTCTCATTGTATAGAGAGCATAAATGAGGTGAATGGCAGGTATATTTGCCATTTAAGATACCGTATTGCTGTTCCTTATCCCAATAAATGTAAGATAAATATTCCAATTTGTTTTTTCTAGGCTTATTTCCTGACCTTAGATTACACACATATAATTCTAGCAAGTATGATAGCAGGACAATTAGGTTACAAAATAGCACTAACTTCATCTATGAAGTTACACAATCTCTAAGAGGATAATTAAATGCCACTACTAACCTACACACCAAATTTTATTTGGTCTAGCCTTAATTTGTGGCTAGTTTCTTAAGTAGAAAATCTGGCATAAAAGTTGGCTATTACTTCTTCAATATAATTATATTTGCTGAGAAGAAGCAATTGTGTATGGATAAACACATATACCTATGTTTCCTTTCCCTGTAAGCAACATTTTGCAAAGTGCTGAAAGCCATAAAGTATAAGACAAAGTAACCAAAATAAATGTAGAAACATGAGATAAAAATATAGCTAAAATTAGTCCTATATACATCATTAATTATAACCCCTCATATATTGCAAATCTTTCCTGCTTTTACCATATCATACATTGTTTCCTATATTACTTTGTTCTTTAAACTTCTCATCTCTTCTTTCTTGAGTATCTCAAAGGCCACCCAACAGTAGCTTCCTTCCCAAACCATTCTCTCTTTATGTATTGTTGGAACACCCCACCCTGTAAAATGAAATATTTTGGGGGATATTAAAAAAGCAGGACAGAATATTGCCTAAAGGAGAAATGGAAAAAACCTTAAGGGATGCAGAAACCAGCCCGAGTTTCCCTGCCCCATGCAGAAACTGTGGAGGCCAGCTTATAGAAATGCAGATTTCTGTAAGAAATGTTTGTCTGGGCTAATTTTGTCAACCTTTGGCTTGTATTTATTTGATTGTATTGCTTATTGTGATTCTATTGATTGTATTGCTTACTGTGTTGCTTATCTGAAGTTTCTGCCTGACCCAGTCTTTCTGAATTAAATTAAATTAAATTAAAAGTAAATTAAATTCAGAAAGACTGGGTCAGGCAGAAACTTCAGGTAAGCAACACAATAAGCAATACAATCAATAGAATCACAATAAGCAATGCAATCAAATAAATACAAGCCAAAGGTTGACAAAATTAGCTCAAACACCTAGGATTTGCATTTCCCCTTTTGCCTATAAAGCCAGTCATGACCCCTACATGACCCCATAGGAATCCAGAAGGTATAAAACCTAAATTCCATTTTGTCAGCTTTTCCAGAATCACATGCGGTTAGTGGTTCTGCTTCATCAATAAAGGGAACCTTTCTTTTCAACCAGCCTCCATTTTATTTCCTGCTTGGAACTGGAACTGGATTTTTCTTCCAACAGTATTTATTCCGCACTTCAGTCCCCATTCAATTTCTGTACATGACCAGACCATCCCCTTTCATATGTCTTTCATAAATCACTCTTGTATTCAGTCCACATTCCTTTATCATTTTATCCTTGACCTTACTAATTTTGATTTACTACTCATAAGAACAGAATAGAATAGGATAGTTTATTGGCCAAGTGTGATTGGACACACAAGGAATTTGTCTTGCTATAAATATAACTAAATATATATATAAATATATAAATAAGCACCCCGTTCTTACTGCATTCAGCTTACTTTTATATTTTTCCAAGAGATCTGCAACTCTCAGTTCCCTATAACAATGAACAGAGAAAAAACAATCTGGTCTGTACAGCCATGCATAAAACCATTCTGCTTTAGTTAATGTTGCTTATTGTGACCTGTCATAACCTTTTTTTTCAATACAGGTAATCCCCCAGATATGAGGGTTCCTTTAGTGAATTTTTACCAGAAAAGTTCTGGCAGGAGTTCCTAAAACAAATAGGATGAGCTCAGGGACTTAGTTCGGGATTTCATCTGAGCAACGATGGCAGAGCGAACTAACCACAATAGAGGAGTAATAGCTACGTTGCTATGTAAACTATCAGCAAACTAACAGGGCAGAGCTCCTATCTTTCGCAGAATTTCTTATAATAATTCCGTGCATAGTAGCACTGGATTCACTCCTTTTAAAATGACCACAGGATTTGAGTTTGTAGCAATGCCAGCATTTCCGAGGGAACCCTCCAGAGGTGGTATTCAGCAGGTTTTGACCAGTTCTGGAGAACTGGTAGTGGAAATTTTGAGTAGTTTGCAGAACTGGCAAATACCACCTCTGACTGGCCCTGCCCCTATCTATTCTCTGCCTCCCGAGTCCCAGCTGATCATCTGGGTCTTATTTTGTTGCTCTGCACAGGAGAATGGAGCTGGAAAGCAGGTTAGTGGGGTGGGGAGAGAATGGGATTTTGCAGTAACCTTCCCCCAGGAGTGGGGAGGGAATGGGGATTTTGCAGTATCCTTCCCCTGCCATACCCACCAAGCGACGCCATGCCCACCAAGCCACAGAAACAGTAGTAAAATTTTTGAATCCCACCACTGGAAACCCCCACCTCAGTAATGATACCTGAATGGATGGATACCTTAGGGAAATGAGCAGAAAGCCCTGAATAAAACCACTAACTCACAAAAGATACAGGCAGATTAGAAAAGAGACCCTCAAAAGGAGTTCAGAATTGGAGAGAATGTATACCTGTCTACTAAATACTTGAAGCTGAACCAACCTTGTAAGAAATTGGGTCCCAAGTATACCTGTCGATTCCTAATTGTTCAAATTAAAAATCCAGTTACAGTGGAATTACATTTACCTAAAGTACTTAGACAAGTCCACCCAGTGTTCCACTGTAGCGTATTGAAGCCCTTCCGAGGCTTCAAGTTAAGGCCAGTTGAGGAGAAGCCTATGCCTCCCGTGTTGGGGGTGTGGAGTGGAAAATACTATGAGGTAAAGAAGGTACTGAACTCAGGGTATTTTTAGGGGAAATTACAATACTTAGTGCACTGGAAAGGATATCCCTCAGCTAATGCTGAGTGGAAAGGTGCCCATAATGTTAGCACAGACAAGTTAGTAAAAAGGTTCAATGCAAAATACCATCAGCGACCAAAGAGATTAGTAAAGCTAAGACCACCTAAACAACAATAATGATGTTTAATATTTTCCTGGTGCCCTTTTCAGGTGGCCAGAATGTCAAAATTGAACTGCTTTGCTTCTTTCAAACCTTAATGCTTTTCAAATTGCCAATAAACTGGGGGAAGGGAAGTGGGAAATGGAATGTATCATGAGAGCATTGAAACCATCAAAGTCAATCTTGCAGGTGATTGAGAAAATCATGGACTGTTCCCATAATAAATGAACATCTCATAATTGGACAACGTGATCACCCAGGGATGGGGAGAAGGGGAAGCTATTGTTTAACTAGGCACGTATTTGCGCGGGAAAACAAGAGCTGGTTTTGTTTCTTCAGTACCAATATGGTATCTCCAATAAAGTTTTACTTGGGAATTGAAATCTCCCAAGTTTTGGGTTCATTAGTTGGACAGTTGACATTTTTATTTTTATTTTCTTCTGGAGGCTCCTCTTAAGGCTCTTTACTATCAATTATTTGAGGCAGAGTTAGACTGTATCAGGAAACAAATTCTACTATACAAACATTGCCTAGACAAGTTTCACAGAAACTTGAAAGCCTCATTGTGTTTCCCCTTTTCTCTCTCTCTTATGGCCCAGGGAGCTAAAGAGGAATCAGTTTCAGTTTCTTTTTAATGTTTTCTACATTGCTCAGCATTAAAACATGTTTTTGTGTGTCACCACATAATTTCTCCAAAAGTAGTCTACATTTTCTTATTCTCCTTTAATTTCAATAATTTTTTGCTGTCTTTGATTGCATTCTTTGCTATTACTTTTCCTCTGCATAAAAATTATTTAGGTAATCCTCAACTTAAAACCATTTGTTTAATGACCATTTGAAGTTACGACGACACTGGAAAAAGTGACAATCATTTTTCAAGCTTATGACTCATTATCAGAATCAAAATTCAGATGCTTGGTAACTGGCTCATATTTATGATGGTGGCAGCAGTGTCCTGAGGTCATGTGATCACCTTTTACGACCTTATGACAAGCAATGTCAATGGAGAAGCCATTTTAACTTAACAACCATTTTACTAATTTAACAACTATAGTGACTAACTTAACAACTGTGGCAAGAAAGTAAGTAAAATGGGTCAAAAGTCACTTAACAATTGTCTTACCTAAAAACAGAAATTTTAGGCTCAATTGTAGTCAGAAGAACTACCTGTATCTTTCATACTTCTTTTTTTATGATAATTCTCCTTTTCTATGCACTTTTTCTCACTCAAGGCCATCGCAGTTCATCACACCATCAAGCATTCTGTCACTTTTTTCCACTGAAGTAACTCCACACACTTCTGTGGCACTTCATTTTTATCTTTTCTAAGCAGTATTCAAGTCCTGATTCTTTAACATTTCATTTCCATTCATTCTGTTAGATTAATCTATCTTCTTATGCTTTTTCCTATAGATTTTTTTTTCTGCAGATGCTCTACTTCTATTTCTTCCCACAAGATCCACTCCCCCGACACAAGTAAATAGTGATCAGTTCTGCATTCAGAAATCTCTCATCATCCTTATGCCCTTTGTGTTTTTGACCTATTACTTTCGTTTAGATTTGTCAATTCATTTTTTTCTTAAATACAGTATGTATGTACACTTTAAAAATATTCTAACCCTAACCCTAACCCTAAAATGACAAACCTTTTTCTAAGCATAAGTCAACAGTCACTATTCTCATTCATTCTAGTATTTTCAATAATAGCCTGATCTTTTACCCTGGTTCTCTTTTCTTTGTTCTCTCTGAACCTATAACTGTCCACCGAACAAAAAAACAAAAACAAATAAAAATTCATGTATTTATAAATTCATGCATTTATAAATTCATGTATTTATTCAACTTGGAAGTCAACTGATCCATCCAATTCTTCAGAAGTATTGTCACTTATTAACATTAAGAGTAAGAATTCCTTTTTTGCTTGTTTTTAAAAGCATTACTAGCTGATTTAAAATAAAAATTACCTCAAAGCATTATTTTTATAAGAATTATAAACAGTTTTTAATATTCTGCTCAATAAAGCTGGAAAACTGATTATATACCAACTATCGTTAGGACCAAGAACCTGCCAGCAGTTCAAATATGCTAAATAAGAATTTTTAAGTCGATCCCAGTCCAATGGAGTTTTGTTCTAAAATTCTAAAATTCATTCAAAATTCTAAAATTCAAAATTCTAAAATTCAAAATTCTAAAATTCATTCAAAATTTTGCACAATTTCCTCCAAAATTCATTTTGGCTCTTTACTGCTATTCATTGAAATGTAATATATTTATGAATTCCTGCTTCCATACATACTAACAACCTATATGAAACCAATTCATGTTTTCTGACATACATTTTAACCTTTACATTCATAATTAAACCTATACCTTCACTTCCCTGTATGTATCCTTCACACTATAAGTTCAGACCATCTTTATTTACCGGTAGGTTTATTAAATCTTTCCTCCTTTTTGTTTCATTTTAGAAAATATTTGTTGAATTTTAAAGCACTGCAGTTTTCTTAACAACACACAAACAAAAACAGACAGACACACAGACACACAACGTATAACTTTGATAAAATAAACTAAAGCTTAAAAAGGGGAGAAATTAAAAAAAACAAAAGAACTACAAACAAAAGAAAAAAACCACCAACATCAGTTAGTCAAATTTCTAAACTCCACTGCCATTCCGTAGTTTGGAATGGGCATTCCTTCACTATAAAGCCAGTTAAAAAGATTGAGATGAAGATTAATAACCTTTTAAATACATTTTCTGAAAAAACTTGGCTAAATTTATAAATCCTATGAAATGTTTCTTATAATTCTTAAAATCTTTAAAAAGCAAACGATACCATTTTTCTTCCAATATATTGTTGAAGTTAAATACTGAGCAATGCAGGATATTCCAATTCATTACACCAAAATTCTAGTATGGTATCCAAAACTATTTTTGTACATTTTTAAAATTTATGATACTAATAAATTATGCTTTCAGTTCTCTAGGTTCGTGAATTCTTTCTCAAGCACACTCTGTACCTCTGGAGTTTTAGAAGCCATTGTGGCCAAATGGTGAGCATACCAAAGTGGATATATTATTATTCAGCATTTATAAATTCATGTATTTATTCAACTTGGAAGTCAACTGATCCATCCAATTCTTCAGAAGTATTGTCACTTATTAACATTAAGAGTAAGAATTCTTTTTTGCTTGTTTTTAAAAGCATTACTAGCTGATTTAAAATAAAAATTACCTCAAAGCATTATTTTTATAAGAATTATAAACAGTTTTTAATATTCTGCTCAATAAAGCTGGAAAACTGATTATATACCAACTATCGTTAGGACCAAGAACCTGCCAGCAGTTCAAATATGCTAAATAAGAATTTTTAAGTCGATCCCAGTCCAATGGAGTTTTGTTCCAATGCATGACTGAAGTTAATGTATGCTCAATATAATTGAATCATTGATATTTATAATTGGGAAAACTAAAACCAGCATTGCCATATATGAGCTATAACTTGGACAGCAATTTCCTTGATGTTTCTTCCTTCTATAAAAGTTTAATATATTAATGTTCAAATCTGGATAAAAGAATTACATGGAAGCAACAGGCAGTGCTTTCAGATTTTGTATCAATCTTAATATAATATTCAGTCTCACAATACTGATTCTTCCACATAGACCTAGCATTTTTTCATCTACCTATTAAGATCCCTTTTTAATTCAAAATGAAATGTTCTTACCTACTAGAATGGATATTTTCACATAATACTTATGAATAAGACAGAGAACTTGTAAGTTAGTCATACCATGGCAAATACAGTATTCCTCGTTTAAAGTAACCTGTCAGTTTTGGCATATTTGGGGTAGCAGTGTCATAACTTAAGTTTACCCTGAGGATGTTTGTACTATTCTGTACAAGTAATCATACTTTTGCCTCATCCCCTCAGCATATAATATACTAGCACAAACTCATAGCATGTGCAAAGATGCAATTGTACAAAATAAATTTTTTAGTAATGTTTTGTTGAATAAACCACAAATTAATGGTTCATACATTATATTAAGCTATAAAACACTGTTTAAAAACCACATAGGCCAGGTGTCACTTTTCACCTTGTTTTAACCAAATAACCACACTATACTTAAATGTAATGTGTGAACTCAGTCATAGATGTAGCTACTTTACTTAATATTTATGTGATATACATACAAAAGAGGGATACCACTATACCTTCTTCACTAGAAAGCTGTCAGTTGCTACAAAAGATTTCCTCCCAATATTATACATGTGAGTTGAAGTTTAAAAAGAAAAAGTACCAGATAACATCTTTCAGGGGTAAGAATCCTGAAAATACAAAAATGCAAACAAATGAATGGAATATAAATTAGAATACCTTTGTGGCACTTAATACAGCAGTGAGTTCCATTTGGGTGAAGATAGTGCCCAACTTGGCACTGAATTTCTCTCCTCCCTCTTCCACTTGAGTGAACGAAGGTATGTTTCTCTGCTAAAACCCCATGGATTCGCATAGACTCAGAAATGAGCGATATTGCCAAGGACTCCCCAATTCTCCACTGAATCAGGATTAAATTTACCTGTGAAGAATAGCAGTGCAAGTAAGGCAATTTTCATCAAAGGCTTATGATCTCCTAACCATTTAGACTCTCCACAAAGACATATTCTTTAATGCAATGGATTCTAGAATACATATTCTCAAAGTGAGAGTAATTATTCAGATTGTTGATAATTCAGTTAAGGGATGGAGCATTATAAAAAGGGCAATTAAGAAAATAAGCGGCCATCCTGTACATTTTAGTTGTTTTTGTTGAATTGCACAAGATTCTCCATTTTCCAACAGGCAAATCTGGTTATTACATTGTAACAATTAGCATATAAGTGATTCTGACTGACCAGTACAAATTTAATTTAATTTGGGGAAAAAATGGACTGTTAAACCTAGAACATTCCTCTAATTTATATAACATCTGTCTTAATATTCTACAATTAACCCAATGTAATAAAAAGTGAATCCATCAGCACTACACAACAAAATAGGCAACTGTCCTGCAGGTTGTCTGGTGCCCCAGGCTGCAAAAGTATCATCTGTGGAGGAATAGGCAAATCAGTTAAGTCTGGTGTGAACCAGGGCAAGAGCACGGGGATCATACATTTTGCAAAAAGATTTCCTCATCTGCTTCATTTATATGGTTTTTCAGTTCATATCCAATAAGGTAGAGTAAATTCATATGTGACTCATAATAAACCATGATTTAAACCTAGTTTTGTTGAATTAGTCCACACAACATATTAAATCCAAAGTAAAAGAACCACATTACAATTTAGCAGGATACAGGTAGTCCTCAACTTACAACAATTCATTTAGTGACTGAAGTTACAATCGCACTCTGTTTGTGACTTATGACCATTTTTCACACTTACAGACATTGGGGCATCCTCATGGTCATATGATCAAAATTCAGGTACTTGGCAGCTGACTCATATTTATGACAGGTGCAGTTTCCCAGGGTCATATCATCATCTTTTGTGACCTTCTGACAAGCAGTCAATGGGGAAGCCAGATTTACTTAATAACCATGTTACTAACTTAATAACTATGGCAAGAAAGATTGTAAAATGGGACAAAACTCACTTAACAAATATCTAAGTAACAGAAATGTTGGGCTCAATTATGGTTATAAGTCATACAATACCTATATATAAACCATTGAACTTCTTATTTTCTTCTAGTCAAGGAAAACATTGGTTCTAGTAAGCATATTGTTTGCTCTGAAAATAGCATATGTACCTATGCTTGTAACAGTCCAGCTGGAAAGTTAAAGTTACATTCTCAAAATAATATATAACAAGTGCTTAGAAATAAATGAAAAAGATATAACAGAAAAAAAATCAATACATAAGATGTAATATAGATTACAGACTTATAACCATTCATTTAATTACCATTTGCAATTACAACTTTAAAATTAAAAAATTACACTTTAAAAAAGCAGAAAGCACTGCTGTTCCATACAATGTTGTTAACAAATATTGTTAGTAGTCATTGAGACAAATAGAATGAAGACAGATAGAATATAGTATTTGTCTCAGTGCAACATATTAAAAATTCATTTATATCAATATTTCTGCTTTCATTCAATTTTTCTATATTACCATCTTTTCCCCAATTTTTAATGTTAGATTTCCCCATAAAATAATATAGTGTGGGAAGAGGATTTTTATAATATACATATCTTTGTATTTTGTTCCTTTTGTTTTTTTCTATTTGTATTAATGTTTTAAAAGCAATAATAATAATTTTAAAAAGTTAAAATGACATTCTAACTGCCAAATCTTGTTGAATTTTTTTCTGTCCAGATAACATTTTAACTGTGTTTTATCTGCTGAGACTGTAGTAGCCTTGTTTGAGCAATTAACAATTATTAAACTAATTAAAATTAACAAAAATTAATGAGCTGAGGCAAATATCTGACACCTACAGGGGTCCTCTATAGAGAAATACAAAACATCCTCTTCCAGGAAGTTTCTTATGTTTTACTGACTTACCAGCAGCTTGGAAATTCTTGTGCAACTTAAAAGCTTCATTAAAAAAACCTTTGCTCTCATATGCCAACATAAACAATTTGTTCTGTCTAATCTTAGTAACAGTATTAATGTGGAAATAAGAAAAAAAGAACACAACTTATAGAAGCCTAATTTCTAAATTCCCTGCCAGCCTCATACTGGAGAAAAAAGGAAAATAGAACCCCACAAACATTTTTTGTAGTAAGTAGATATTTAAAGATATAAAACAATATAGGACATAGTTTCAATTGCTTTTTTACTTATATTTTGTAATTGTGTTTCTGAACAAATCTCAGTATAAAGGCTTAGAGGGAACTTGACAACAATAACTCAACCATGTCAGAATTGACTCCAAATATTTCTCAGCATTAGTCAGCAAAATATTATAACTAGTAGCCAAACATGGGTTTGTTAAAAACAGATCATGCCAAACCAATCTTATCTCATTCTTTTATAAAGTCACTAAATTAGCAACCAACGAAATGCTGTGGACATAGTATACTTAGATTTCAGTAAGGCATTTGACAAAGTAGAGCAGTCGGTTGGACTTCTTGGTAAGTTAGAAAAGTGTGGAATAGACAACATCACCACCAGATGTATTTGTAACTGCTGAAAAACCATACTCAATGAGTAAACCTTAATGATACCACATCCATATGGAGAGAAGTAAGTAGTGGAGTACCACAAGGCTCCATCTTACGCCCAGTACTCTTCAATATCTTCATAAATGACATAGATGAGGGAATAGAAGGGGAACTCATCAAATTTGCAGATGACACTAAACTGGCAGAAATAGCCAACACCCCAAAAAGATCTTGACAACTTTGAACAATGGGTCCTATCCAACAAAATGAATTTCAGTGCGGAGAAAACCAATGTTTTCCATTCAGGCAGGAAAAATCAAAGGTATAAGTACAGATTAGGCGAGACCTGGTTCAAAAACAGGTCTCTGTGACAGGGACCTTGGCATCTTCGTGGATAATCACTTGAATATGAGCCAGCAGTGTGCAGCAGCAGCCAAAAAAGCTAATACAATCCTGGGTTGTGTAAACAGAGGCATAGGATCAAGATCACGTGAAGTATTAGTACCACTTTATAAAACCCTAATAAGACCACACCTGGAATACTGCAACCAATTTTGGTCACCATGCTACCAAAAAGATGTTGAGATTTTGGAAAAACGTTCAGAGAGGAGCAACTAATATGATCAAAGGCTTGGAGACTAAAACATATGAAGAACAGCTGCAGGATTTGGGTTTGGCTAGTCTAAAGAAAAGAAGAATTAGGGGTGACATGATAGCAGTATTCCAGTACTTGAGGGGCTACCACAAAGAAGAAGGGGTCAAATTATTCTCCAAAACATCAGAGGGCAGGACAAGAAACAATGGTTGGAAACTAATCAAAGAGAGAAGCAACCTGGAATTAAGGAGAAACTTCCTAACGGTGAGGACAATTAACCAGTGGAACAGCTTGCTTCCAGAAATCGTGGGTGCTCCACTACTGGATGTTTTTAAGACAAGTCTAGATAGTCACTCTTCTGAAATAGTATAGGCCCGTGATGGCGAACCTTTTCCATACTGCGTGCCAAAATGGCACACACGTGCCTGCACCCATGATGCAATGTGCGTGCAACTCCCCCGCCACCCTGTGCATGTGTGCGCGACAGGACACCTCTCACATCTGCAACCTCCCCATACATCACATGCTATGCACATGCACATGCGTCCCCGCGCATGTGCGACAGGTACCTGACAATCAGCTGGCTGGTGGGGGCGCACGTGCATGTGCAGTGGGGCTCTTCCAGGCAACATCTCATGTGCTGGCAGAAGTGGCTCTGCATGCCACTTCCAGCACGTGTGCCATAGGTTCACCATCACGGATATAGGTTCTAGTGTTTGAGTAGGGGGCTGGACTAGAAGACCTCCAAGGTCCTATTCTATTCTATTCTATTCTATTCTATTCTATTCTATTCTATTCTATTCTATTCTATCCTATCCTATCCTATCCTACCCTACCCTACCCTACCCTACCCTACCCTACCCTACCCTACCTTATTCTTCAGTTCCATATTTACTTATTATAACTGGATTCACAATTCAGGCTAAGAAATAGATGTTTATTCAAACTATTCAAACCATAATTTGTTGAATAAGACATGATGGGCTCGATTCATACAAAATAGTAACAAAGTGTTCAGATGACACTCTTAATAACTGGCGCACATTAATCATGCACACCACCACACTCAACCTTTAAAACCAGATTCTGGATTCACCTATGTCTGCTGTTTCTAATTAGTTAGAATTATAATCTGAAGTCAACCGAGAAATTTATTTGCAGCGATTTACTAGATTCCTCTCAGTCTCATGTTTGCAACAATCTTCATCTTAAATAGATTTTTCCCTCATAATCACATCATTTCAACTATCATGTTTTCATGCTTCCTTTTCTTTTATTTCTGTTAGTTTTTAAATAAAGGTTTGCTGCAATTATCACTCTTGCATCCTTTATTAATTGCCTCAATTTTTCATCCCCTGTCCAACTGGTCATCAAGAGAGGGGCTCTGGAGATGTCTCCCTCCTCAAGTGGTACTGGAACAGTCTTTCTTAGTAACAGCCCCTATTCTTTAATACAGATGGCCCCTATGCTGTTTACATTTTGTAAATGCGTCAAAGCATTGCTATTTCTGCTTGCATCCAATCCTTGAGGTAGTTTAAATTAAAGAACACCTATTAGTTTTTTTACAAATAAGAATGTGTATGTCACACTTTTTAGTATGATTTTGCTGAATTACGGTATATACACAACCCTTGTTGATGGGGTCAACCTAGAAATATTTTAATTAAGTGTAAAATATAAATAAGTGCAAATTTTTAACGACAATCATGTTTTTTTTATTTACAATATACATATTCTGCTTTAACACCATATTTGAATTTTTGCTTAGATTAGAAAAGTCTTGATTTCAAGCAATCACCATTTTCATTGATTTCATCTCCAACAGTACAATCATATTTATCTCTTGGAAAACATTCATTATGTTGTACTTTTTGGCAAGTATGACACAAGGCAGTTTTATTCAAAGCATGCTAACAGAATCTCTAAACTAGGGTCTGCCTTCAAATGCTACCCACATGCCACCAAATAGGAGGTACATTTATTATTTATTTTATCCCCCCTTTTTATTTTTATAAATAACTCAAGGCAGAGAACATACCTAATACTCTTCCTACTTATATTTTCCCAACAACAACAACAACAGCAACCCTATGAGGTGGGTAGAGCTGAGAAAAAGTGACTGGCCCAAATCCATCCATTTGGCTTTCATGCCTAAGGTGGGACTAGAACTCACAATTCCTGATTTCTAGGCCAGCACCTCAATCACTACATCAAACTGGTCAATGTCAGTACAGTATATCAAATCATTATAACAGCATGGATACATATACAAACTGCTGATTCTTAAGGAAAGTATTAAGTATTATATATGTATTCATAGATTTCTAATGAAAACCTTTCAAATGCTTTATTTTGGATGTAAGGGCAATCTGGCTGTGATATCTGTAACCTCACTGATCACCAGTGTTGATTTGGCTGATCTGGCTGCCAAGGCAAGTATCCTCTTCCTCCCTCCTTGAAGATACGATCCCAGATAGGAGTGTAACAATCTTCGATCAAGAATACACAGTAGGTCCACAAGTGCAGACAGTTTAAGAAATCTGTACTGTGGAAAGTTAATGGGCAGTTTTCTAGAGTATGGGCTGCTGCTATTAATGTGCTGATTAATAAGTTTAGCTGGCTAGAAACTGGAAATCTAGATTTTGGGCTCTTTAAAAAAAATTAAATGCTTTTTTCCCTCTGGATGAACGACAAAATATGATTCCTAATGGAACATCGTTTTTTAAATCATTCTTCCTTTATTTGTGTGACTGATTGGATTTTTTTGGAAGTGTTCTCTGGAAGTGAACATTCACAGCCACTCTGCCCTATTTTGAATATCTCTTGGATATTAAGGGAGTTAATAGTAATGAAAGGGCTAAAAATCATTCTCATTTATCTCTAACATGGTCACCTCCTTCAAGTAATATATTAACAAAATTAGAGAATCAAAAAACACATTATCCAAGCAAATAAAATCCTGTATACTCATCAAAAAACCCTCACCAACTAAAAGAGGTCCATATACTAAAATAATTTTTTCTGAAGGCAAGTTTTTATGAAGTTTGCTGCCAAATCTTCAGGGGAAGAAGAATCAATCAACCAACAGAGAAAGACAAACAAGGACAAAATTCAGTGACCTAACATAAATATTCTCTCCTATATTATGCCTGGCCCACAGAAACCACCCAATTCAGATTAACAAATACAAAATAAATCAAATATAGTAGTAACTAATGTTCTCCTTCCGCCTTTATGTTCATATCCCCCAGAGTTTCACTTTCTCCTTCAGCCATTTTCCTTAAATTTTCACTTACCGGAATTACTAAAACTTGAAAGAACCCCAGTGGGATCATAGTTTGGCCAGCTTGCCCCTTACATTTGCAGAGTGGCTCCTGGCTGCGTGACCTTTGGCAGCTCTTCCAAAAAGGGAAGAAAGTAAACCTTCCGTGCCTGGTAATCCAAGTTCCTTATAAAACAGGAAGCCAAAAAGTAAGGAAAGGGTGGAGACATAAATTCCCACCCACATGAAATATTAGTCCATCCACCCTATAATGTTCAGTGGAATCTACTCATAGCATGTGAACAAGGCAGTTAACCCATTCATTCTCAGTAAACTAAGTCCTGCAAAGAATCCCATGGAAGAAGGCTAGATTTTATTTTCAAAAGACTGCCTAATAAGATGCTTCAAAGAAAACATTCACTTAGCTAATTTCATCCTAGCTTTCCTCTTTTTCCCAAATTCATTATAAAAGCTCCGTAACACCATACATTTAGAAGAAAAATCAGGGTAGACTGTGATTTAACATGTTTAACACGAGTTTTGTATATCTGATTTTAGATTTTATGTTTTAGTGTGGTGTTAATCCAGTCAATTTAAGTATATTCCACAAACCATGGTTAATTATGGCAGTGATATGTGAAAAGCAACATGCAACATGCCAACTGTAGCACGATTGCTTAATCAACAAGCAACAAACCAAATGGCTCAGTGTAATCCATATCCACATGTAGTATGTTGCATTTGGCTATTGCCCTGTTAAAAACTTTTGCAGGAAATTCAAGTCAATTATCAGGGACATGTGGGGTAGGCCTGGCAGAAGATATAATTTCCACTAGCATTTTAAACACTTTTAAACAATCACTATTACTTGCCTTAAAAGAGCCAGTTTGGTGTAGCGATGAAAGAGCTGGTCTAGAAACCAGGAGATTGTAGTCCTGCTTTAAATATGAAAGCTGGCTGATTTTGTGACTTTGGGTCATTCTCTCTCTCTCAGCCCGATGCACTTACAGGGTTGTTGTTGTGGGGAAAATAGGAGGAAGGAATATTAGGAATGTTCATTGCCTTGAGTTACTTATAAAGTAATGCTGGTAGCATAAAAATCCAATAAATAAATATATAAATAAGGCAACCTGCGCTGAGAAGTCTGAAAATATCACAAGGGCATATTCTTGAAGAGAATAATTTCATTGTTTTTTGGAACCTCAACCTGCAACTTTATCAGCTATAAAGGAGGAAAGAGAACACATTGTCATTAGCAATTTTGATAATATAAATTAGGTTTTCTCCTCTACTCATTCTCTGCTCCCCAGAAAAATAAACAAAGCAAAGTTGCCAGTTGTATTGAACTCGACTCTGGGACAATTACATGGACACAATGGGCAGGGATTTTGGTAATGAATAGGAAGTGGCTTACCACTGCTTATCTTCTATATCAGCAAAGTTGGGTGGCTGCTGCCTTAAAAAAAACCCTCAACATAAAAATCTGATTACACTATAGAAAATAAATTCTATAGAAAATAATTTAGATAGACCCTGACACTATAGAAAATAAATTCTATAGAAAATAATTTAGATAGACCCTGAATTTTTATTCAATCTCCCTAGTCTCTTTCAGAATGTACTTGGGAAACTACAGATGCGGCAAAATTCTAAACTTTGCAATCAGTTTTAGAGGCAGCAATCAGTTCCATCTCAAGACATATAAAATAAGTAAATAGGGGGAAAGGAAACTAGGAAGTCTGACTTATGAATCTATGCAGGGGAATCTCTTCGACCCTTGTGTAGAAAGTTCTATGATAGTGGAAACTGACAGCACATTCATCTCTGTACACTCGAAGAGCTGAAATCAATCGCTTCTTCCGTGTCTTTTGACGTCAGCTTGCCCATAGAACAATGAAAATGTAGAGACGACAATCCTATTTAGATTGGTGTCTTCTCTACCTTCTTGTTAGAGTGGAAGAGAAAGCTGCAGTTTGAGTATGACTGTTTTTCTAAGGCAAATTTAGTCCATGCATCGATTTTCAACTTATAATCTATTTTGAGTCGTGAAAGATAAGTTATTTTTCTCTTACTTTTCTCTTATCAATACTACTTTTAGACGCAGATTTGATTTGAGCAACCATAGCCTATAAAGTCAATGTATGCGTGCAATCTAGTCTCAAGGTGGAAGATAACTTTTCAAAATGCAAAGACGGCTTAGGTCCCGTGGTAGGCCTCTTAATAAAGCAACTGGCTCGCCCTCGGCCCGATAGCCCAGCTGGGCTCCCTTTGCTTTTTCGCAGACCTGTCATGAGTGACGACATTCGGGCGTGTGGGCGAATGAATTGCTTGCGCCCTGGAATTCTTAAACCGCTATTTTTTAAACACACAATATTTGGAGGGGCTGAGATGGAGAGAATAGTATAGTAAAAAGTTCAGTTGTTTCAGATGGCTCAGATAGGCTTAGCCAAATTATATCTGGTTTTGGCATGTTTGCAAATATCGCTTTTGCTCAGACGTCTCCAAACTTGGCAGCTTTAAGACTTGTGGACTTCAACTCCCAGAATTCCTCATCCAGCATAGCTGGCTCAGGAATTCTGGGAGTTGAAGTCCACAAGTCTTAAAGTTGCCAAGTTTGGGGATCCCTGCTTTTGCTGAATGAATTCCGTGCGGCTTCGCGAAGAAGAGGTGAGCAGAAGCGTCTGCGCGGAATGACACCCGTAACGCCCAAAAGGGGCGGCGGCCGTGAAGTGGCCGCTCCTGCTTCGAGAAATTCGCGCCAAAGTACTCCGTTCAGACTCCCTCGCGAGACTAAGGAGATGGCGAGCGGGTACCGGCAACCTTTGAAGCGTCCCCGGAGCCCGGATCGCTGCAGCCCCGCGCCTGCCAGCAGGTGAAGGACCCAAAAGGGGGCGGCCTCGCCCGCGGGAAATTTCATTCAGTCATCCATGTTTTTATTTTTTATTTTTTTCCTTCCGCCTCCCCTCCCGCTCAATATCAATATTCCAAGAGGAATTAGTTTGCTGGACTAAAAAATGTTCACGGCTAGTTTGTGGTTTAGTTTATTGTGCGAACACGCCTGGCGTGATTAGTTTAAGGTTGCGTACTGCATATTTAGTTTAGTTTACTTTATTGTCATTGCACCTCGTACAACGAAATCAATTTATTTAATGACTATCCAGTAGTTTCATATGAATGGTGAACAATACTGTAGTAAGAAGGCAAATTATAATTTCCATTGCAAAATTCTTAACATGTGATTGCTCATCAGATATTATTTTAAGAATTTAAAAGGATAGCATCAGCTGATTGCCTATTGTCCAGTGTAGCTCCAATTTTTAAAATTGGATGTGAGAAACCAAAGCTTGATATTCCCTTAGGGTAAAAGGGAAAATAATTATTTTTGTAGGATCCGATCTCAGTCAGTCACAGGGATAGGTGGTTTATTCTTCCAAGCAGGGGTGTCAAAGTGGCAGCCCTCAGGCCCTATGTGTCATTTGTAGGCCATGCCTACCCCAGCTCCGCGAAAGGAAAAAAAATGTCAAGATACGTCATATGATGGCAACATGACGCAGCAAGTTTGATATCCATGTTCGAAGCTCATCCATGAGTCCATGCTTGGAAGAATAAACCTCTTGTCCCAGTGACTGACTCAGATCAGATCCTGCAACAATATCCTGGGACACATACATTTGCCTTCATTTGATAATTATCATTCATGAGATGCATAACTAATTAACCTGTTTTTCATCCTACCCTCTGCCTCCATCAGTTTAGCCAATCTATGCATCTGATGAAGTGAGCTGCTGTTCATGAAGGTTTATAGCTTTATACCTGGAACCTCCGTGTCTTAGGTCCCCCATGGGCCAACACTCAGCTCGGCATCTAATCGGTGGCTGCCCAGTACCACTCATTCAGACGAGGAGGCAGGCCTTGATCCAGGCCCGCCTTGAACTGATGAACCAACAGCTGCTCCAGCCATTGTCATAACTTGCCGGCAAGCCAGCAGAACTCCTGGATATAGTCTGGCTCTGGTCGGGGACCCTGCCTTAGCACCATAAGCCCCCTTCCCCCTCTGCACTTGTGGCAACTCCATCTCGGACGTTGACAGGTGGCTCCCCACTACCAGGAGAAACGTATTTGGAAGAGAGTAAATACATGGACAGATTAATGGGGTGCAGTCAGGGCCGGGTCCCAGGGGTTCCCTCCCTGGGCTTCAGGGGATTTTCCCTGTGGAACCTGTTCACCAGCTTTTCTGCTCATACATCCTGACTTCTCACCCATGAGGTTTCGGACACAGGGACTACTTTGGAAAAGTGCTAGTAGATTCCTTCTGCTATTTATTGCTAGAACAGATATGCTGCTCATTAAGAAGTAAAGTGAAAACACAACAGCCAATATAGCAATAAAAGTAAAAATAAAGTTCCCTTCAAGCTGAACTCAACTCCTTGCAAATGCATGGACAAGTCCATGTTAGTTTCTTAGCAATAGTATGTGAATAGTCTAGTGTTACCCTCTTCTGGGAATTTTTTTCAACTGTGCATTCATAAGTTCTGGAGTTTCTAGTATTTTTTCATCCAAGCAGTAATTACATCTGACTACTTAGTTTTTCTGAGATCAGTAATGGTTAGATTCTGCCACCTGTTATGACAGTTAATAAACCCATTGTTTATAATTAATATTTAACATTTATTTTTTATTTTCAAAGGTCAAAGCAATTTATATGGAGGTTTTTATTTGTTTTAACTCTAAAAGAGCAACATTTATGTCTTCATTCTTCACTATAAATTAACTTAATCATATTTTCCAGCATTATTTCTATCTCTGATCTTCAATCCCAGCAAATACCTTGCTGTAGTCGTTTAACCTCAAGTTCTGATGAATTCAGAGAATGGACCCACCAAAATGAAACTATTTTACCTGACCAGAAATATTTTGAACAAACTCGCTTGATGCTCATAGGCTACTTGAGAAATGAAACATCAGGAAAAAAAGATAAGATGATGGTTGGAACTGTTTATTTGCAAGATAACACTGGAGCACTTCCCTGTGTGGTATGGCATTAAGATGTTCTGTTGTTTATCTATCCAGAGTGCTGCTTAGGAGAGGACATTATAGCTCTTAGCAGAAAACAGTAAACTTAAAAGTGAAGATTGTGGGCCTTTAAAGTCTTTCTCATTATGCACTGGAATACATACTGGGTGTCCAGTTTAAATTAGAATAGTGCAGCTGAATCAAAGGCCAAGTATTTTAGTTTTTTGCAATCATCCATTAACTCTGGTTTGCTCGCAAACAGGAGTTGGAGACATACTCCTCCATGCTTAGCAACTGATTTTTGAAGTGACATTGATTCCAAGATTAACAGCCAAATATAGTATTTAAAAAAACATAAAGCAGCAGGATCAAATACAGTTCTAGTTGTCACATATAGTCATGATGCAGTTTGCTAGACTGTTTATTCACTTGTTTTCTTCTGCTTGGTTTATTCATGCTGTTAGTAAATACTAAAACTGATGTTCAAATGAAGGAAGCTGAATTTCCCTCCTCTCCTATCCAATAGGATTTAGCTGGAAACATTCGATATGTTGTTTTGGAGAGGGGCAAGTAAATCACTTCACTGTCTAGTAGAATTAACATGCTTTAAATCCAAATGGGATTAGCATGATAGGTATTTCTATATGTATCTACAATTTTCAAATAAAAGGCTGTTGCTTTTATATAGCTAATGTCACTTTTTCTCTTTTGGGCAGTTCCTGCATTTTAAGCTTGAGTGGCTAGACCATCTGTCACTCTTCCCTAGTTGGATATATGTTCCTCAAATAGGCGAGGGCAGAACTGGATATTTGGAGATCCTAGAAGACCCAATTCAAGTACAGTCTGGATCAGAGAAAAATCTTAGTACCATCCCTGTTTTCTACCCTGGGACAGCTGCAGACCTGCTCAGTGCCAGGTAAAGATTTACTATTATTTAGGCTTCTTGAATCACTCCTTTTCTTTCCCTAATCTCATCCATTTTCTTTCCTTAATTGTTAAGAAAGTGATGATGGAGACAGCCTTCTTGACTTAAATGCACATTTTCTAGGAAAAGGTGTGGCTTCTTTAAAGAGCTACAGATGGTGCAGCTTGTGCTACTCACACTTATTGAAACACCTTTTGCACTTACTTGGGAAAGCATTATTTTCCATTGAATTCCTATTTGCAGGTATTCACTTTTGTGTAACCTTTTGAAGTAATCTACACATTCAGGAATAATAGATGAATTTTTAATTGTCCTCCAAATAAGCTGAGTTAGGATTGATGTTCTATTCTGCTGATTAAGTAACGGTATTGATGAAGTATTGGATCAAGGTGAATCAGATTATTTATTTAATTATTTATGAAATTTGCCTATTACTTGAAACCAATAATTACTTGAAACTCTAAATAGCTTACAAAACATAATAAAAATGCAATACAAAATCAGAATAAGGATTAATTAAAATAACAATTTCATTTAAATTCTCAATGCTAAACATAACAGGCTAAAATATAGAAAAATGTACTCTGGCTACAGTTGAACACCAAAGGTTTTCTAGAAGAACCATGTTTTTATCTTCCAGAAGGTTGGATGCCATTGGTGCTTCAAGAGACAGGCTGCTGCACAGAACATGCACCATTAGCTCTCCCTCATTATAACTAATAGATTGGGAACCTTAGGTACTCCTACTTAAATATTAATAGCAAAATATTTGAATTATTCTGGTGGTAGTGCTTTATGAATGGGCTGTAGTTTCACTACAGCAGGAACCAAGGAAGTGGGTAGCAGAGTAACAGTTTAACAGAGTTGGAAGTGACCTTCTAGGTCATCTAGAACTAGAGTCTCTGGAACTTGTGCAATAATGTGCCTCAAGGAAGAAGTATTTTTGGGTCCAGTTGCCTCAGCCAATTGTTGCCAAGCTTTCAGTACACGGCTCTTTTATAAAACAGTGTTTTGTAATTTCTTTTCATCTGTAGTAGAATTTGATTAGTATCAGCCAAAGGATTGATTTTATGCCTATAATTTGGGAATAACCACTAAACATCTACATTCACCTACATTTGGGAGGTAGGTCTTAACTAAGGAAGGTCAGGCCTGGAACTTGATAATGAAATTGTAATAATGGTAACTAACATTCATAAATCATTAATTGGGTTACAGTGAAAGAAATAGAATTGTGTTTGTGTCCTTTTTGTGTGATTTTGCAACATCTAGTTGTCCATGATTAGAAACAATGCTTTATGAAATGTACATTTTGCTGATCTGCCAGGACCCTTTTTGCTTTTTCAGGCCTCAGAATAAGAGTACAGCAAAGGTGAATGTGGCAGGGGAGCTAAACAGGTTGACTACTATTCTCTGTTTCAACCAAAAGAGTTTCTTCTTCCTCTTCCTGAAGTGTTTCAGTTCTTCTGCTTGTGTTCCAGTGGTAATACAAGTATGTGTATTTTCTGTATGTTTATTTTATTCCTTATTCAAATAAGAGTTAAGTCTTTTCTTAAATTACTACAGAAAAGTTAGTTGATGAACAACAACCATGACCAATTATGAGGTCATCAATTAAGATATATTGTACATATTTTTGAGGAAGTAGAAGTTGAGTTGATCTTCTAGGATGTTTGCTAATCATGTTTGTGATCATGTTTGTGTTTGCATCACAACCAATGCAGGTTGGTTTGCTTCATGATTAGGCTTGGGAATAGTAAGGGTAGCATCTAATTATACATGGATCGCCTAACAGTACTGCTTGTAGATTACAGTATTCTTTCCATTAAAGGAGTCCATACAATATATTGAAAGGAAAAACAATAATGCAGTCTCCAGTGACAATGTGGAATAGGCCTTCATTGATACTGAAGTCATATGTACTTCAAGTGACCTTAGAATCAGGAATAATTCCAGACATTCACAGCTGTTCTTATAAGTGCTGAATTTTTATGTTCTTCCTTATTTCTCTATCTTAGAAAACTCCCCACTTGGTTTGGCATCATGCACTACAACTGGGGCACAAATATGTCCTAACTGACTTGAAGATATGTTGCCTCAAAAGTGCTGGACAGAGTGTTTTCAGAACCAGCTCTTCCTCATGCCTTCTGCCTTACTGCAAAGAACAAACAAAGGAACAATGTCTGGATGTAACTTCACAAGGAAGACCAATGATAGCAGCTTCCATTATGCCTTCTATACAGCCTAAGAGCTTATTGGAAGTGCAGAAGGAAGAAATGATGCTAGGTCCTTTAGAAAATCTGAGCTCATTTCATATACAGTAAGTAAATTGTGACACCTATATAAAAAAACCCTTTGTTTTGAACCTGCATTTGAAAATTTCTTCAGATGTGAATCCAGTAAACAGTACAAACTATTTATTGCATAATCTTTCATTATTCACTTTTCAGGGTACTATCACTCAAGTGTTAAATGCCCAAGCTGGCCTCTACAAACTAGACAACAAATACATACTTTGTCTTGCTTATCAGCAGATGTTGAATACTGGCTACGGATTCCGACCAGGAGCATGCATAGAGGTGAGTTGGCTTGGAGTAGTTTACAGTCTCCATTAGAAATGTGGTCTTAAAGAAAGTAAACTGTTTGAAAGGAAGGTAAGAGGTTCCAGTACAGTTATGACAGGAGAGGTTTCTGATTTAAAAGCAAGAAAGCAAGAAATCTTTACTGGAGAAGGATGTATTCTGACAAGGATTGTGTATTATGTTGAGCATTGTAGTTTCCTAACTGACTATAAAGCCAAAATGGAATAACTACTGTGTGAAAGTTGTTGGAAAGATTTTTAAAACTTCAAATGTTTTTTATGCTTTACATGTTAGCTTCGAGATGTCCATCTTCTGGAGATGCCTTTACCTTCTGTTCCTGCTGCTTTTGGAGCATGTCTACATACTACCATTGTGCTAAAGAGTTTCTCAGCATACAGCATATTATATCAGCCTGCAAACTGCTTTGGAAATCATTATCTGCAACTACTCTTGCATTATAATTTAAGCCTTTCGTTCTATCTTTATCTGGTCAACTTTCTGGAAATATTTGAACAAAGGTGTGTGTGATTAAGATCAGTGGCATATGATAATATGTATAACCTTCAGGCAAACATTTAAGGACCGGTGCTAGTCTTCTATAATATATTTTTTCCTGCAGTTTAAGACTAAAAGGATGAACATGTGCAATCCAGTGCACATATTCAGAAAGGCACATGTGTGCACCTCTGCAATTACAGGTTGCACAAAGTCACATGCAAACTGAATTCCCAGGAAAGCAGCCAGGATGCAAGTCTCCATGTACTTTGGTCACAGGCTGTGGAACTCCCAACACTGTAGATACAGGCCCAAGTAATAAGGTAGCAGTTTCCAGACAGACAGCTCTCAGAGTGAGTGATAGTAGCAGCTGATTTTTGGCAGAGAACTCCAGAGTCTAAAGCTCTGAGAGGGAGGAAGGAAAAAAAATATTTTCTTTTGGTTATACTTCAGTTCATAAAACATTCAAAGGTGCTTTTTCAAAAGGCAACTGGACTTTGTTTTTCCTTGAAGACATTTTGCTTCTCATCCAAGAAATGTCTACAGATCTTACTGAATGGTGGAGAATGGAAGGATGTATATTCCTTCCAGTCATCTGGTTGATCTTTCTGAGGGTCATTGAAGCCACTTGGAGGTTTATCTGTGCCCTCAGGGTCACCTGAATAGTGCAAATGAGTGTGGAACCTTCTTAAACTTCTCTGAGCTTAGCTGCAGACATTTGATTATTGTGAAATATTCATTATCAACATCATTAGTGTTAGGCCTAGTTACCTGATGTTACCTAATTTGGTAATGAAACATGTACAAGAATACAGCAAAGCTCAGAGAACACCAAGGACTCCACAGTTTAAACTTTTTTTTAGTTTAAACATGAGCTACAAAAGCAAAAATCTATTATTCTAGAATGCAGAATATAAAAAGTGGATTTAAATTGTGATGATAGACTCCCGTTGAACAGTAAAAAAAACCCTCCTAGAGCAGTTTGGTAGCAAAACAAATTACCCAAAGGGACTACCTTTTATTAGTTGTGTCCAAGCATAAGACAACCCTTATTTGTGGATATTTTTAATCTGGATTCCTCCAGTGAGCAGATGGTTGCATTTCGGAGCCTTTGTGACCCTTTCCAAGTCTGTGATCCTATTCAAACAATATCTAAGGCCTAGAACTTCCCTACATTGTATATGCCCAAGAGAAACATTTTTCTCATATGTTGGTGAACAACAATGTCTAAATTATAGGAAAGTGATTAATATACACAGTACAAATATTGAGATAAATTTTGAGCACTTATGAAATCCCCAAATTTGTTTGATTTTAACATCCATTATTTTGGGCTCATGTCACTGGTAATATTGGCTGAGTTTCTTGGAGTTGAAATATAGAACATCTGAAGAACACCAGTTTTGGGGGTACAAGGACTAAATAGGCTCAAGAAATTATGTTGAAAGTTACTCTGAATTTGTTCTTTGCCCTGTTTTATGTTCTTCAGATTTCCCCCTAAATTTTCTTCACCTGAAATTCATTTCCCTTAATTATATCTCTGAAGAATGTAATGTTCTCTTAAATCTTTCTAGGTTCTTTTGTTTCACTCAGCACAAAAAGTTGCTGCTTTGTTTTACCCATCATTCTCAAGGACTAATAGAGAGGTTTATTGTTCCCATTCTGAATTCCCTGCTGCTACCCAAGAAGCAGGAAAGAAACTTCCATGCAGAAATCCTGGCAGAAAAACACAATTGTCTCCTAGACCAGGTAATACCTTTTTCCATAATCCTGTATACTTAACTTCTATGTGAATATAACTTAACTCCTAAGCCGGGTGTCGGCAACCCGTGGCTCCGGAGCTGCATGCGACTCTTTGGGGCCTCTGCTGTGGCTCCCTGTTGGGTGATCCCACCACTGGCTGGTCCTGCCCCTCGCCCTCCCCTCCCAGTCATTCTTTGCCTGGCCTAAGAAGGTAAAGGTGATGGCTGGGTATGGAGAAGCAGCCAGGCTGATTCTCCGGCTCCTTACTCTTGCTGGAGCTTCTTCTGGTCCTTCTTGGTGCTGGGTGTGCCTTGGTCGCTTGGGGAGACTTGCAACCTGCTCTCCGCCCCGAGACACTGGCCTGACCCATCCGTGACCAATGCTGGCCTCTCTAACACGAGGGCTGGTGGGGTGGGAATGGGATCTGGGAGGAGGGGACTATGGAAAGGGGGACAGTCCTGCAGCTGAGGAGCGAGCACGAGCTGCTATGGCTTTGCCAAAGACGACCCTCTTCATGTGACCCCCTAGCCAGCTGTTGCAGGGCTGGGAGGGCGTGCACGAATGGGAATACCGTCAAGCGAATGGCCGGGCTCAGCCAAAGTGCAGCAAAGGCGTGCGGAGCGGGTAAATTGACTGGCTGACGGGCAAGTGTCTTTGGCGAGAAGGAGTAGGAGTAGGCTCATGCTGGCTCCTCAGCCAGCCCAGATTTCTGACAAGTTCCAAGAAGAAAGAAAAGGAGGATGGAAGAGCCCCAAGGAGAGTCGACGGGTCAGCCCAACCTTGACTTTCAGAGAGAGGGAGGGAGGGAGAGAGAGAGAGAGAGAGAGAGAGAGAAGAGACAGACAGAGGGGAGAGGGGAAGAGAGAGAGAGAGAAGGGAGAAAAGAGAAATGAGAAAATGATGGAGGGAGAGAATGAGAGAAAAAAGAAATGAGAGGAGGAGAGAGAAATGAGAGCTGGAGGATGAGAATGAGGGAAAAGAGAGGGAAACATGAGAGAGAAGGGAGAGAAAGAAAGAAAGAGGGAGAGGGGTAGGAAAAAGAAAAACAAATGAGAGGGAGAAAGAGATGAGACCCATTTCCCACAGAAAATAGCGGGAGCCACAAAACCTGGGTAGGCGTGGCTTGGGGAGGTCATGTGACGGAGTGATGTGGGGTTGGCCACGCCCACCCAGGTTTTGTGGTGTTTTCTGTGGGAAATGGGTCCAAATGCCTCTGAGTGTTTAAGGTTGCAGACTCCTGTCCTAAATCTTTTCCTAGTACCAGATTCTGGAGCCACCATATCAGATTCCACCTTTTGTCCAACTGTATAGTATGATTGAGAGGGGCTGCTGGGAAAGCTGTGGTCCATTGCAGCAGTTGCATTCTGCCTCAAAGATCTGCAGCCTAAATATCCAAGAACTAAATTGCAGATTGGCCCAAAACTACTGCATTTTGTCAGCTGAATGTTTTAATCCTCCATTGGTAAGTATGACATCTTTTCAAGGATTGAGAGAAAGAATAAACATGAATTTACTCACTCCTGCTATACTGTCCATGTGTGTTGACTCCTGGCAAATGCAAGGACATTTCCCTGCAGTTTCTTGCCAAGATTTCAAAAGTGATTTGTGCTTGCCTCCTTCCTAGGGCTGAGAAAGAGTGACTGGCCCAAAGTCAATCAATTTGCTTTGTGCCTGACTAAAACTCAGTCTCCAGCCTAACACTTTGACCAATACATCAAATTAGTTATCAGACTTGCCTCAGCTAGGTCCCTAGGAAAGAAAGATCCTTGATTCCATTTGATTGAAGCTATAGGTCCTTTTACTAAGGATTAGTGGTTGCAAACAGCAGGCTAGAACTAAAGTTCCTGCCCAAAAGGTTATAAAATTTTCCCCTTCTTCCTGGCCCTTCCCTCTTGACTAGTTCATCTTTGACCAATGGTGTGCCAATAGTTTTTTGGAAACCGCTGGGATGTTTGGTGCAATTCACATTCCTTTCTCAGGCTCTACGTCCTTGAAGTCTGGAACAAGCTAGTTCTCACAACTCCGAGTTTCCATCAAGCCTGTCATCCACCCTCCTCCTTTTTGATCACCTCTACTCCTAACATGCCAAATGCCTATTTCCTCTCCTTCCCCTCCTCCAATGACTGATGGCAGAATGCCAGTGAAGCATCAAGCTGAAGATGGCAGGTCTGACACTAGTTCTCTAGTAGTGTAAACAATTTTGTTGTTTAGATACTCCTCGAAAAATAGGCCAAAGAGTATTTTTATAAGCATATAACATAATTAGTGAATAGTTTTATTCTTTTCCTGTCAATGGTTAATAATCACCTTTTATTTTGGGGTGGGAGGATAGCTGTTGCTTGGAGTGCTGGCGTATTCCTATAGAGGTTCCCTCCAACTACGAGACAGAACTAACAGTCTTCCTTGTATAATATTCCACAAGGATTGTAGACCATTCACTGACACATCGCTAATAGGTATGTTCAGTATATATTTCACTGAGTTTTATCTATATTTGGGGGGAAATATAGAATAATGGCCACTTAATAGCTATATTTTGAGATTCTAAAGAATATTAGCATATAAACTACCAGTTCTTGTGCAAATTCAAGATAGTATCCATCATTGGTTACAAAAGACAGAGTTTAGAAAGAAAAACTATACTATTGCTATAGAAAATGCCTGGTGGTCCAGCAGCCCCCAACCTTTTGGGCACCAGGGACTGGTTCTAGGGAGAAAGGTTTTTCCATGGACCGGAGGGGGTGTGGTTTTGCATGCTGCCTACATGCTATGGATGGGGCTTGTTTGCATGGCCCAGTTCCTGGTATGCTGCAGACCTGTGCCGGTCCATGAGCTGGGGGTTGGGGACCCCTGTGGTAGTCCATGCAATTTTAGCAGATAATCTTATTTTTTGTATTCCTATTTAGTTATTTGAGTGATATTGTTTATGCAACTGGAAAAGAGGGAAGTATCAGCAGACTTGAGGAAATACAAGTTTGCAGAAGTGCAGTTTTTATAAGGAAACAATTTTAACCAGCTCTGCCATAAATAAAACGAAAGTATTCTCTTTCTATTGTGAGATGATTTTGGAGAAAAAGGCTTCTCTCGTGATCTAGGGACCTACACAAGCCTGAGATTTTATTACAAAAACATTTTTAAGATAAATATATATGCTCAGTAGCAACAAGCAACCCCAAACTTTTTACAATAGGGACATGACAACATTGGCCTTTTTCTTTTTTCTTTTTTGTTGGCATTAGCTAACTATCAGGAGAGTAAAATTTCAGAAAATAATAAAAGCATAAATTAGAGATAAATACTTACAATGAAGGATCTAAAGATCTTGCCTCCTTCATAATCAGTGATGAAAATATATACAACAGTACAGTTCAATATCAGGATAAGAATCAGATGATGAAATTAACCTATTTAAAGAGGAAAAACTTCTGAAACAACAGCAGGGTTTAATGCTAATATTAACCAGTGAATTACTTGGCAATTTACTGAAAAATCTTTACCAATCTGAAAAAAAAATCTAACAGCTGATACTTTAAGATGGAGAAAGTTAAGCCTATTTTGGTTAGAAAGAATTAGATAGTAAAATGAGATTCTACAAAAGTTTAATTATTTATTTGTAATTATTCTAATTAATATTGAAGAAGGGGATGGATGACAAAGATAAGTAATCAATTTTATGTGCCCAAATTAACATCCCAGAATCAAACTCACAATGAAAGATGCAACATTTAATTTAATTCATTTGATTTGACATTACCACCCATTTCAAAAGACTATTGTGGCTTAGAAAATCCACAAAGAAGTAAAACGTAAAAACTATTGAAACATAGCCCTGACTAAAACAACTAGAATGAGACAGTAGAAAAATACAAAAAGTCCACCAGTAGATCACATCCACATTAAGTCTTGATGGGCAGAAGCAATAGGGAGTAGGCATTTCTTCGGATAATCAGGCCCTATGCCATGAAGGGCTTTAAAGGTAACAACCAGTCCCTTGAGTTGCACCTGGAAACCTATTGGCAGAATATATTGGTTGTGTTAAATTAACACTATCAAGCTAGTTGTTTGAACTGGATTACAGATTGTGTTGTATGTGATTGGACTACAATGAAACGAGCAGGACTCTCAGAAGGTCTGCATAAATGTTTTTGGTGTGACATAACTAGAATTGTTTCTATTGCATAAAAACCCCATTCAATTATAAAAAGTCTATTAAAAGTATGGGGAAATTTAACTTTTATTAAAAAATAAGCTCTTTTGAGACTTTTCCCCTAAAATGGTCAGAAATATTCTAATTGAATTAAGTATACTTAAGCAGTGTAGTTCAGAAATAAACTACATCAACAAAGTGATATTTTTAGAGATTTGAACAATCTGAACACAATACAATTTATGTGAAAATTGTTCCTGAAATAGGATGAATTTCTCAGCCACATCTATCATAGGGATAGAGATATAAGGGAAATATTAGAGAAAGGAAATGCTGCACATCATCTTGAGAAAATTGGAATATAAATTTGATAAATAACCTTTGACTGTCTGATCTGAAGTTCAGTGAAGTGTTGTTCATCCTTTCTAATATGGATGATAACTCTTCCCTCCTCCAACTCATCATTTCTTTTAAAGTCTTTATACCTATCCTTTATACCTTACTATCCTTTAGAAAACAGATGACTGTTTTTATCTTCAGTGAATAGAGATAGGGAGATTGTAGAGTTTATACTAGTGTGTATTAAAGAAATAGCCAAAAAAAGTCATTCACTGTCTGCTAGGAATGAACTATTTTTCTTCTTACTTCAGCAGAGGTGCCTCTGACCAATCCTATCTAGCTTCAGGTATAATGAGAGAAATAAGGAACTGAAGCTTAGTATCTCATTACACCTGAAGCTAGAATTGGTCAGAGGCACCTGTTAAGCGCCAAACAAATTGGGAGATCCAGATGGTTCAAATGGATAAAAAGATTTATTGCAAGCTTAAGCTTGCTAAAAGAATCTGAACTACTAACAGCTAAGGGAAATTAGAGAGATATAAGAGTAGGAGAAATTCAAGGTGGGCTGGGCTTAGATCTCTTGTGGGTGTGAAGGGACTCATGACTGATGATGCATTTGACCCCTCCCTTGGGCTCAGCCTGGTCATGTCCTACATCACCTCTGCTAAGGTGGGTCTTGAGGAGAAATTGTTTCTTCATAGAAACAATTGCATAGTTGTTAACTTTGCTTAATGATAATTTCATTTTTTTTCAACTATAGGGTGCCTCCTCCAGGTGAATATTTTTCAGCTTATTATAGAGCAATTTCCTCAAAATGACTTTTTTTCTTCACAACAGCCAATTACAGCCGAGCATATAAAGAAAAAGAAAAGGCAGGTATCCATTGGTTTAAACATAAAGTTTTAAGAACAGCATAGAACAAGTCAAAGATGCAGATGAAAAAGCCAAATGTAAAACATTGTTTTAGAACTATGAAGAAACCTAATATGAAAAATGTTGTACTAATATGGCTCATGTTTATAGTTCACTGAATTTTGAATATTTTCCTTTATTCTAATTTTCTCTTGATTAAAATAAAAGTTCCATACCAGTTATTCTCTGTATGTTTGGAGTTTGGTATGGTCAGGTGACATTGCACCTTATGACTGAATCTCTCAGAAATGAAGTTCCATTCTCAACTGGTTCTCCTTCTGACGAACTTCCATCCATTTTGTTTCTCTAACTTTTTAATGAAAGTAGTATTAGATTCATAACTCTGGTTTCCTAGTCCGGTCTACCTTGAAGAGCCAACACATTGCAGGTGTTCTACAATAGATCTAACCAAGAATGAAATGAAGGAGCAACCCATTATAGGATACACTTTGTCCATTACAGAAAAATCATTATAATCAGTTGAGTGTCCTGATTCTGCAGTTTATGTTTCTTTCTCCCTATAAAGTCTCTAGAACTGCACTCATGCTACTTTTCTGCTCTTCTCTTCTCAGGCTTTATGCACAGTTTTATTTTGAGGATGTGAAAGTTCTTCATATTCTTGAAAAGAGAGCCAAAAAAAGTCCTACTATCTATCAACAGACCTTCTGTGATGTGAAAGATAGTGGCAGCTCAACAACTGATCTGAGACCCTCAGTAAGGAAAACTAAAAGGAAAGGAAAGGAAATAGAAGAACCAAATACCAGGGAGCCAGAGCATTTCAGGAACAGGACTGAGAAGATCAGCTGTGTATCTCGTCTGTTTTTGCTGATTCAAAAGGAAGGACTTGCATGGCGCAACTACCTCTACAATTCAGAAAGCAAGTCTGAAAATGGGCAGACAATGCAGCTCTGTTTTCAGGCCACAGTTTTATGGATGGGCAAACCTAAGCTGTGCCACAGTCTTGGAGAAAGTGAAGAACAGGAGGAGCTCAAGTTTATTACTTTTGAAGAGACCAGCGAAGCCCAGCAGAAAGTAAGGGTAAAACAAAGTGGAGAAATGGCACATGATTGCATTCATTCAGAATGTTGCATTCCTCTTGTTCTTCCATAATCATCATTGTGTACTGTGTAGTTATCATCAGTTCATGACATCCAGAACAAACAATGTCATCAATTCATAATTTTTCATTTATACTTTAGCTCTTTCATACAGAATTAAGCCTATACCTCAAAATATATTAGTTCAAGATTGGACTATTTGGACTATCTTCAGTCAGATCTATTAATCTGCTCTTGCTCTTAGTTCGGAAATATATAACAATTTACTTTCATTCTCTGTTAACACAGTCATGTGTTGTGGTTGTCCTTAAATAGACCCATGGACATTGTCCTTTGCTGTTTGTCATGGTTTTACAAAATATGTTGTGGTTATATACCAAATTATCAGCCTTTGTTGTGCCCATACAGCATTCCCTACGAATAGTAAGGACAGTGCCAATCAGTTTTGGCACAATTTGGCCATTATAACATAAGCCCAATTTTACCCCCAAGTTTGCTGTTCTACACAAACTAGGAATACTTAAGTAGAACTTTATTTTACATCTCATCACCAACAGTCTTATGGTAAAATTTAGTTTTCTTTTGTTATGGACTTCTCAAATTATTCTTCAGGTATTGTTACTGTTTCTGAAGAACTCTCTGCACTGGTTCCCATTTCTACATGTTGACCATCTATACCAGCTCATTCTACCTCAGTGCACGGTAAGACTAAAAGAAACTAAAATTTATTGCTGGGCTTTTGCTGGTTTACTCGGGAAGAATAAAAATCAGCGATTGGGCCTTCTAGCCCAATTTTTTCTCTTTCAAATTTCAAGATTTCTCGTAGTGGAGGTGTCTGAATACTGTTTGATTCTATGGTAGGTCTCAGTTGGCTATGTTTTTTCAGGATTTGGATATTTTTGATAAAAAGTGCTCCTCACTGGCTCCAGCAAACAAATCAAACTCGAGCTGTTCCTTTTTTCTGCCCTTCCCAGATGGGGCCTATGTGCATCATGTGAGACGAATTTCTCAGGTAGGTTAATTTGTATTTCTGAATTTCTGCCAGTCATTTCTATTTTGATTTGAGAAGAAAATGAACTAACAGTCTAATGTAGAGAGTCCTAGGCATGAGTAGCAGCAAACAATTTTAATGCCAGTAGAGTAGGTTCATGATGTGAAGGAGCAGAACAATGGATGAATCTGTTTATTTTTTCTTTTTCAGCCCATGTCAGACATGTTAAAAAGAGAACAGAAAATGTTCTCCATTGCAGAAATACTCAGTCTGAGGTAAGATGTATTTTCCTTTTGGATTACTGAGAGATTTATTGTGGAAATTGTAATTATGGTCTTTAAGGAAATGGAATGGAATACAGGTATCCATTGCTCTTTTTAAAAGTCATACACTTCTGGTCTGCATTGTTATCTTGACTAACAATACAGTATAAACTAATTTTGAAACACAAGATGGAAAAGAGTTGGAGAAAGACACAAGGTATATCCAGGCTGCTTGTTCACACTAAACGTAGTATACTTTTAATTCAGTTTTCTAGCTTTTTGAGTGCACAAAATCATAATTTAAGATTTAGCTATCATTTACAGCTAAGGACATAATGGGATTCTTGTGTATTCTGACAGGCAAATGAAGTCATTGTTATTCTTTGCAAAAACTACAACTGAAACACTCAGCTAAAAATAAGCAAACCCAAATTAAGTGCAAGCCTGCCCCCCAGCCATTTTCCCTTTTTATTATTTCTGCTGGAAGAAGACTCTTCGAATGTGTGCATGTATGTACATGTTTTCATGTGAGTGTGATTTGTGTACAAGACAGAATATGCACACAGAGAAGAATCCGTTTACTAAATGGGTTTTATTAATTTGAACAAGTAGTTTTTAATTCAGTTACTATTTCTCGGGTACTCTCTATCCTTGGAGTGTAGCTTGTAATGCATATATAAACATGCATATATATATATATGTATATATACATATGACACACAAGTATATTGGATAAATAAATGGCATCTCCAGGTTGGGTTTCCATTTGAGTTGCCATTTCATCTGCATTTATCCTGGCTTTCTTTAGAGGAAACTTTCTGTTTCTGTAGAGTCTTCAATGTTCCAGATAGTTTTGCTAACAGTATTTAACAATCTACTTTTTCTTTTATGAATATGTCTAATTATTGAGGCTGTTTTTGGAGGATGTCCTGTGTCTGGTAACAATGGAGATCTTTTGCTGGGAAAAGATAGAAGGCATTTTCACTGTGTATTTCTAGATTTTGGAATTGGCGTCTGAGGGACCTCTATCTTACTAATGAGTTGATTCCAGAAATTGCTTTTAAAGTACAGTTTTGCAATAGAAATGATGAAAATGTTTTTAAATGTGTGGGCACAATTCAAAATGATGATAATACCAATTGCTTAATTTACTGGAAGATTTTAGAAGACTGAACTTAGTTTTAAGATCTTTAGGAGAACCCTTTCTCTTTGTTCCATGATTATCAAGCAAGGATTTGGCAGGCAAAGTCACTTTTCTTCAAATAGTGTTAGTATTTAAGAAGCCAAAATTTAGTGCTTCTAGTGACTGAATGATATATCTGTTCTTTTTTCAGTGTTTAAAACTAGGATGCAGACTACCTTGAAAAGCCTTTTAAATTTGTTGTTGAACAGAATTTTAATTTAGAAGATGCTGGTATCTTACAGATTTTATTTTATTTATGTTATTTTTAATCTAGGGTTAGTATTTTTAATCTAGAGTTGTGCTTAAAACTGTAGTTTATACTTACCAGATTACCTTAATTCTGTTTTGGATGAAAAGCAGGAAATGTAGTAAATTAAATGTTCCCTCATTAGCTGCAAAGGTTCTCTCGTCTCTTTTTCTGGAGAAATAATGGAAAGAACTTTGTGTGACTCTCATTCTGGAAAGAAGGCAGAAACAGATGTCTCTGCTCAGAAAAAAGGTAATTATTTAGAAAACGTGTAAATATTTATAAGCATTGCTGAGACAATGCAGGTAATCTAGCCAGTTTACTCAGAATATATTGGTGAGAATTACTGTGCAAGAGGAAAAATATATTTTCTATAGCCTAGAGCCGTGATGGCAAATTTATGGCACGTATGCTAGAGGTGGCAAGCAGAGCCCTCTCTGGGCACGCGAACTGTCGCCCCAGCTCAGCTTTGCCTCCTGCTGGCCAGCTGGTCTTTGTGTCTCTGTTGCACATGCATGGGGGGTGGGGCACATGTGGGAGGGCCGTGTGCACGGGGTGTGTGCACGGGGTGGGGTGCATGCACATTTCATTTTCTGGATGTGCGCATGCACACTTTGGGTACTTGGTGCCAAAAAGGTTAGCCATCACTGGCCTAGAGCCAAAATGGTTTTAAGATAAACCTGAGAGCAAATTGTCTTCTACCAATTTAGGTGGCCTCTTGCCCTGGAATTGTACTGTGAAGCTGAGCATAGCACCTGCACATGATTCTTCAATTCTTCTGGATATCTATATTCAAGCTGCTTTTGTGCCATATCTTTGGGGTTTGTTGCCTGGAGCTAGGATTTTGTTTCGGGGTTTACAGTGCAAAGTTTCCAGGTACATTTTGAGCCCAGAGGTACTGAAGCATCATGTTATTATTCACCATATATCATGGCATTGTTAATATCTGCTCGCCTGTGGTAATAATTCAAGTTACAACCATTTGTTTAGCAACTGTTCAAAATGATACCAGTGATGAACAAGGGAATATAGTAAAGCAAATTTATAGGATTTGCTTTCACTGCTATTAGTGAAAAGAGCTCAGGCTTTGGTCTTTGATGACTGGACTATGTTGCAGTTTTTACTAATATCTTGTAATGGCCACCATTTGGGATATCCACAAAATAGAAAATGTATTTTGTTTCATACACAAAATATACTGACTTAGAAATATAGTTAAGACTATTCTGAACTGGTTCTGACAATTGAAACTGAGTTGTTCTGGGCTTTGGCAAACAGACAGTCTGGAGAGGTCTTACAGGGTGAACCAAGCAAGACTAATGCATCTCATCTTTTTCTCCCTTCCTTTCATAGCCTGTGCTCGTCTGTCCAAACCTATCAGCACTCCTCCCTCCCTCCCTCCTGTCTTCTCTTGGCTGCCATTATCATTCTCACATTCAAGTGTGGTGTGTCTGATCTTCTCACTTGCTCCCCTTACCAGTCTTCTCAGCCCATTTCTTCTCCAGAACTGCCATGCTTCTTCAGTTGCAGTGTACCAAAATGCCCTACCAGCTCTTTCTCTGCCCTTCTCAGTGACTATTTTGTTAATATCTTTGGAAGTTCCCTGGATTATTGATTACATTATTGACTAGAGGAGCCTGTAACTAAAATTGTGTTTTCCTTCTTTGAGCTGCCAAAACACTGAAGTCACACAGTATTTCCAGGACATCTGATTCCACTCCTAAGTTTTCAATAGGTTACTTATCCAATATACCACTTCAGCCTCTTAATCTGGGCCAAGCACAAGTCACTTGCCATTTGACATGTATCCTATCTTTGTCCATGCAATGGTTCTGTGATCTCTGCAACATCTCCACAGAGGTATCCAGTCATGTTATGGCTATATTCGAAGTTGGGGATTCCTAAGCTCCTTTTCTCATGTCATAATTGCTGTATTGATTATTTTATTTTGCATGAAGCAACATACGGTCATTCAAACTTCACACCTGTCCTCTGAACTAACAGTATCATATAAATTTTTATACTAACATGATAAGTAGCATGTTTATCAACATATTTTCTCCCTTCCCAGGGAAGGCTCAAGGAATCTAACAATTCTTGCTCCTCACATACAGGGATGATTAAAGCTACAGCTAAGTAAGTAGTTGTTAAAAAAATGTACACATTTATCTTGGGGTAAAAGCACCTCAACTGATCATAAAATGAATATTGTTTATAACTGCCAATAATAAATTTTTATTGTCCCTATATGAATAGCATATAGGAAAAAGCAATAATGCATGTTCATATTATATAGAATATTGAATAGTTTGCTCATTTTGTCCATATAAGTATTTAATCCTCAAATCTGACAACTTTTTGCTAAACTGAAGTTATTTTTTGACCAAATATATTTAAAATCAAACTGAATACAGGGTAATTATCAACTTAATTATAGCTTAAGTGATGGTTGTAAAAAAGGCTGCCATATAAAGCAACCTCTGTGGCTGCAAAGTGAACCCATTGTTTGCAATGGGAGGATTTTGCCAAAAATTAGAAGTAAATGGCAAACCATTTTTTGCCAAAAACTCTGCAAAACATTCACATGCCTGCGAGGCACTTCCATCAGCCATAAATGCAGGTTGTGCGCCCGATGTGGTCACATGACTGGGGGGGCTAGCCACTCAATTTGCTACTCAAATTATTTTATGACATACAGAATAGAATTACAGATATCCATTATTCTGGATGAGAATGTGATATAATTTCAAATCCCACTTATTATCACAGAATCCTAGTAGAAGATGGAACAAGTGAGGTTATGGTATTTTGCAAGAACCAACAGGTACAACAAGTGTTGGGTTTGAGCCCCAAGGAATGGGAGGTCATCCAAAATCATATTAAGATTAAAGGAAGTATCTGCATTCAGCATAATGAAATTAGCCCAGGAGCTAGGGTAAGTGGCTTATTTTGAATTAGGAAATTTGCTAATACTTGAATTAGAAATTTTACCTAATGATTTTGAATGTAGATTTAAGGCTAATTTATCTGATTTTGACAGATACTGGAAGAGAAAGATCTGCTCACACAGTATTTGAGAAATTTATGTAGAAGTCCAGTTGTCTGTCGATCCATAGTGTTGGTTTTCAGAGCGGAGAGAAAATCTTTCAAGACAGGTATGTTATATGCCTTCAACCTCAGACAATGTTTTCAGTGCTAAGGAAAGAAACTATTTTTTTAGAAACTATGGCAGCTATTCAACTTATTCCTGTGATATGTTCCTTTGCTATAATCAATACAGAAATTACTTAACAATATAGCGATCCTGATGCGTCACTGTAGTCCTTAACTTACTGCTTACATATCCCAGAAGTTTCAAAATAGATGAATAAAACCCCAAGAAAGCTGCTAAATTTATATATCTAAAGCAGATATCAGTTTAATCAACACCTGCTAGCAATTCAATTAAGAGGTTTAGAGCAGGGGTGTCAAACTTGTGGCCCCCAGGCCGGATGCATCACATGCTGGCTCCGCCCCCGCCTGGTTTAGTGAAGGGGAAAAACGTCCCAATATGTCACGTGATGACACGAGGAAAAATTCTAGGAACCTGAGAAGCTGATCTGTATTACAAAGTGGCTCAAGGAAATTGTTCTTATTTTAATTGGAACATCAGCAGTTAGAGATGGAGAATATTGATCATGGTATTTTGAATTTGATGGAGTTGAAATCTAATCTGATGAAGGGCATAAGGCTGGTTTATGCAAATAGGGACCATTGGTATATTGTAAAAATACTGTATGCTTCAGAAGTAGGCAAACACATTTCCTGATTTTTCTTTAAAAGCTTTTAATAAAGGCAATGATAAATGGAATTCCATTGCACATCTTAATTGGGCAAGCATTGGGCTGTTAAGAAATATCCAATATAAACATGACTACTGTTGCACTTGTTTGTTCCTCCACTTGTACTGGTTTCTTTGTGACAGTAATGATTTTTTTTAAAACAAAAAGGGTCCCTGTAATATCTTCTCTGCACCCTTCTCCCTAAATTAGAAAAGACATACCCAGCAGCTGGCTGAGATACAGAGTGCTTGTATTATTTTTAGTGAGAAAAAGATGGATTATAAAGTTCTCTTTTTTTAATAGGATCAGGACAATTGAGGAGGTTTTTCTGTAATGAATTAGAATTCTTAAGCCGTATGAAGAATCAACCAAACTTGGTATGTCTTAATATCCAGGAAACAATCTGAAGAACAGGAAGAAGGGAAAGTCTAATTACTCTAGAGGAACTTGTGTAATTCTGATTTGTGTATGTATTTCAGGTTTGCAAACATTAAAATGTGAAAATATTTTATATAAAAAAATCAAGCTCATTTTTCTTTGCTTCTTTCATTCAAATATAAATCAATGTCTTATAAAGAGTTTATTTTAACATTTGATTAAAGCATATTTTGTTGCTATTTTACTCTTTCTGTACGAGAAAAGTGCATCTTAAAGTAAAACAATGACTACTATTTGCACATACTAGAATTTAGGAAAGGTGTAACAGATGATCAAGCAAAAGATAGACAATTTCCCATTCATCAATTTCACATCTGCTTACACCAAATAAGCATTTATTCCATTTGCCTTTGCAATGTTCTTTTCCTAATATGCTATTCCTTGCACTATATTATTAATAAAATCCCCCAGAACAGCCAGGAATCCATCTAGGTTTATTACATTCCAATTCACAGAAGTTAAGACCAAATACAGCCTAATTTGTACAATAGTTTCTCAAGGCCATGAGAAGAGACATCATTCACTATAGAATGAACTTTCAAGAAGAAAAAAGCTTTCATTCTAGAGAAGGAAGGGAATTAGAAAAATGTTGCCCTAATTACTCAATAAAAAGCATTTCCAATAGTCCTGCAGATTCCAATTCCAAGGAATATAGAATATCATCCTAAAGCTTGAGAGTAGATGCTTCTGATTATTTAAATATATATAATCCTGAATCTCAGTATCTATAATTTCCAATCAGCTTTAAGATCATAACTGAATATAGTATTGAAGTGCTTAGGTAATATAAGCAGAGTTTAAGTTTACTCATTTTTATATTACTAAATTCTGTAATTTGTTGACACCGAGCACCAATTAAAAGGCTAGACACGGAGACCAATTAAAAGGCTAGAATATGAAGGGCAAGAACAGTATATTATCAACACAATTGTATTCTTTAAGATTTGAACAAATATACACAAAGCCATAAATACATTGTTGTTCTTCCCATCAGTTCCTCTTCTTTTGGAACAATTGAGTTTGTAATATCATGACATGAGCATCATTTTTCTAACACTGACACAGAGATTTTTTTATTTTTATCCAAAAATAAATTGCAGAGTGAGGGAGACATGGAACAAAGCAGCATAATACACTATATGTAAAGTTATAGTAGTTAATCAGTTTCCTAGGCATATAATGCTACAACGTAATACAGTCAAATAAGGATTTCAGCAAAAGAAGCAAAACTGCTTTGTGCTAATTATTCATATATCATGTTCTGCAAACACAGCATAAATGAAATTAACTTTCTGAATATAGAACTCAAAAGAATTGAAAATGCAGTTATTAAATTTAACTGGCATTGCCTAAATGAGGAAAAAGCACATTTCTGAAAGGTTCAAAACTGATAATTGAGTGACACACCAGAAACAGAAGGGCCATCAGGAATATGGTCAGGAATATGTTATCACTTGATTATAGTGTTTAGCAACCTTGTTTCCAGTTTTCATTGCATCATTTATAATCGTACTTCATATTATAATACATTTACAAATCTTCAGGGAAACAGAATTCCAGAGAGGATTCGCACAAATTTTGCAGCAATGTCACAATGGCATTAGGAGGTTTAAACAAGGAAACTTTCAAAGATTATCTTTCACATTATTTAAATTGTAATTATATATGAGCATCAAGGCCTGCTATTAACATGCTATAAGAAAGCACTAGACATAATGATCTTTACAAGGAGAGGTGAGAAAGGATTAGCAGCTTTTTTATAATTAAAGCTTGGGGTTTTAACATTCTCTTCCTCAGCAAATTTAAAAACTTTTGTACAACTATTCTATGGTTTTTCATTTTTTATAAGTTTTATAAGTTTATAGTGTTACATTTGCTCAAATAAGAATACTTACAGTTCTAAATAGCAAACATTGAAAGAAATAAAAGAAGGGTTTATCTTTTCTGATCCATAATTTCCAAGCATCAAAAGCATAGAAAAATAATTTAACAAGTTGCATGTACATTCAAAAGGCATACATTTCCTCAAATAATAATGGCATAGTATAGACTGCTGTTGGGAATCATTTTTGCCCATCAGTTCTAATCCTGAAGATTTCTCAGCACATTAAGAACAATGGGGAAGAGCTTTTGCACAAAAATATTGTGATCTACAATTCTGATCAACTCTATTGATAATAGACACAACAGCAGCATTAAAGAATAAGCAAAACTACCTTTGAAGCATCATGCATGACCACTTGCGGTAGAAAACTGACTTAACTGCTTTTCCTCCCTGAAGAAATATATACTTTGACAACCTTAACCCTCTTCCAAAGAGAGAAACAGTTGAAGGATTAAATTTGGTGAGAAGACTTCAAGCCTTACTGGGACTTTAGCAAAGTCTGCTCTACATTTGCACAAAGACACACGCAACTATCAAACTAAATTGGAATGTTTTTCCAGTTATAAGTAATCTTCATCACAATGTATATCTTCATCTTCTACTGGTAAAAGAGAAGATTGAAATGAGAAACACTGAAGTGGGAATTACTAGTCCTCCAAACTGCGGAATGCATTCTGCATGTCTTCAAACAGCTGGGCATAGTCTGCTTTGATCTTTGCCTCTCCATCTTTCATTGGATCCTGAAATTCAACAGAGCAAAACTGGATAATCACTCAAAAGGTTTAGAAAGAGCAATTCCTCAGATGATGTCATGAATATCTTAACATTGCAAAATTCCTACCAATGGTGTAGAGGGACCTGGCCCTTTGATATGCCTGGTGAGATCCACCTGTCCCTTGTAGTAAAACAAAACAGCCAGCACAGGTACCCCGACTGATAAATACCTCTTCATGCAGCAAGTTACTATTTTCTCTTTCACTTCTGCTATAATAGTAACAAATCAAATAGCAATCTGCATGTGTACCAAGTTTCATGTTCAAAAAGGAATTGTGAAATGCTTCACTCTCCTTCCTGAGTCCAGAGGTGATACGAAAGACCTAGCTACTTTTCTTTGTACATAATTTGAACAGGTACCAGAAGATGACAGAAACAGACTTTAAGAAGGAGGTCTGCAGCCAATTAATGCGAACCATGAAGCAGTTTTCTGGCATGATAAGAAAACAAGGCCATCCACTTTGTTTTTTTCAGCAGCTCAAGTTATAGTAAAGCAGATGTTCTACAATTCTTGCTAAATCACATTACAAGATTGGAACTACTTAGACTATCTCTTGCTTCCTAGTAATAACATGACTATCCCTAACACAGTCTTGCAGTTTAAAAAAACTAAACACTCTTGTCAACCCTGTTTTTTTAAAATAAAGGGCAGTTAGATTAATAGAATATTAAAGGAACAGCAATCTTATATTTGATTTGGGATAGGAACAAGGGCAATAAAAGAATAAGAAATTGCTTGATATATACTGTAGTTTGTGAACCCCACTGAATTTTAAATATTTGTCTAAATACCGTGTTTCCCCGAAAATAAGACACTGTCTTATATTTTTTGGTTCCCAAAAACACACTAGGTCTTATTTTTGGGGTAGGTCTTATATATTTATGGTGCCAAATAGTGGGTGTGAGTGTGTAGGGGGGTGTTTCGGGTGCAGGTTGCTCCCTGAAAAGTCTTCCTGGAACTGGAGATTTACACTAGGTCTTATTTTCGGGGTAGGTCTTATATTAGGGCAGGTTTAGAAAATAGTGCTAGGTCTTACTTTCGGGGTAGGTCTTATTTTCGGGGAAAAACGGTATGATCAAAAACATGAGCAGGTCTCTACACAAGTTTACCTGCTGCACAGTCTTGAAATCAGTCACCTCATTGCTGGAATTGGGTATGTTTAATCTAGTGAAAAGAAGGACTGGGGTGACATAATAGCAGTGTTCCAATATTTGAGAGGCTGACACAAAGAGGAGGGGGTCAACCTATTCTCCAAAGCACTTGAAGGCAAGACAAGCAATGGATAGAAACTAACCAAGGAGAGAAACAACCTAGAACCAAAGGAGACATTTCCTGAGGAACAACTAATCAGAGGAACAATCTGCCTCCAGAAGTTGTGAATACTCCAACACTGGAAGTTTTTAAGAAGAGATTGGACAACCATTTGTCTGAAATAGTATAGGATCTGCTGCTTGGGTGGGGATTGGACTAGACCTCCAAGGTCCCTTCCAATTCTGTTATTAGTAGGTCATGTATCTGCATTCATGCCCATGCCAAAGCACTCATTTTGATTGAACTGAATATGCACAGCCATAGACAGTAACTTTTTGCATTTGTTCAAATACAAATACACAAAAATACACAAAAAGGGGATCAAAAACAAACCACCCACTTTCCCAGCACTGCTTCACTTTGTTTGCAATTCAAATATTTAGTAAAGGTACCGTTCAACTTACAACTGTTTGCTTAATGATGATTTCAATTAACAATGGCTCATATTTATGACTAGTGTCCCAAAGTCGCATGATCCCAATCAAAAAACATCTTTTGTCAGTTTTCAGCAAAATACACTGTTGGTTAAGCTGGATTCACACGACCACGTGATTCAACTTAAAACCATGGTAAAAGGATCTTAAAATCTGATCCGGTCACATGATGACTCAACCTACGGAGTCACAACGGCTTAAAAATGAAAATTATGATCCCAATTGGTCCAACGTGGTCGTACGTTAAGGACTCCTTATACATATTGTTTTGTTATAATCCTAATGCAGAGTACGTACCTTGAATTTCATAGAGGTAAGTCGGTAGAGGATTTCACTCATGTTCTCTTTGATAATGGACCATGTAATCTTATTATCACTTTGAGCAGTAGTCTCAACTGCTCGGCGTGCCATATCATAAAACGCAATCATGTTAGATAGCACCCCCACAGTCTTATAAAATGGGCAGAACCTAGTGAAAATAGTAGCAAAATTTATCTTAGAATTACAGAACTTTTTAATGACTAAATTGTACAAACAGGTTAGCAGATATTTATATTTGATAATTAACATTTGTGAAAGAATTGACATGCAAAGCAGTTGGCTATAGCATTCAGCTTTCTATAATGGACAATGAATATACGGAAACAAGGTGAAGTAGAGGATGTTCTATGGGCTGAATAAGCAACTTTCATAGTTTTTTTTATCATGGTCTCTTTAGTTCAGCAATTACACAAATCTGAATAGCACACCCAGGTTATAGAACAATTTGCTTATTTGTAAGTAATTCTTTAGTTGTAGAGGAACTACTCAAACACTTTTAACAGAAGAGACTTCTGAAAGATTAGACTAGGAGTTACTTCCCCATAATTAGTATTTGCATTCATGCTCCAACTGCTGACTATCATCAGAATGTGAATCTAGTATAATACGCCGAATGAGCACAAAGGAACTTGCTGACAAAAAAAGAAAGAAATGGCACAATGTTCTAACATATGAAAGAAGTGAAAGAGATTGTAGCCTACAACTGAAACACACTTTAACGAAAGGCCAATTCTCAGGAAATATGAAATATGAATGCTGCACTATTTGATATAAATATTGAGGGTGAATAAAACTGATATCTTTGCCCTTAGTTCCACGTGGTTCTTTCCCCTTAGTTACTTTAATACAGATGATAAACTTTGAGAACATACAAGGCGTTCACGGCACCAATTGAGGACCTGTCTATGTTGCCCTCAACACACTTACAGGTAATTGGAAGGCAAAACTGATGAAGAAAGCTGGATCTTCAGCATTTGTACATCAAAGCACTTTGATATATTTAGAACAGAAATAGCAGCTCCTACTCGTGAAATGTGAGTTGATATGAAACAGTATTGGCCAAAAGCTCCAATAGTGCCAGGTGAGAAGAAAAAATAGCATAGTGTAGTTAAAACGGGTCTAATCAGTTTTCTAAGCTGCTGGGGAAATAAGCAAAAGACTACTAAGTGGAGAGACGTATGTCAGAGTATACTTAGCATGCAATACAAACCTTTATTAGCAGAGATCGATATCCAATAATTACTATCTCAGTATAGAAGCTAAAGGCCCAGATCCAGTTCATTCTAAATTAAATTTCAGAATAATATTCACAGACTGACATTAGAAGTAAATTCTTAACTTGTGACCTGTCAACTAGGAACCCTACTATATGTCTTTATTCCCTGTGGCAAACATTTCAAGCTTTCTAAAATACATTTGAGGAACGAAGATCATTTTAGCCCACAGAAACTAGTTGAGAGAGGCTGCCATTTTGTTTAAGCCAATACGTTCACTATGAAGTTTCTTCAAGGGAATGCTAGCATTGTCTAGTCAGTTAATCTAGAAGAAGCTACAAGAGCATTAAGAGAGCTATAGATAGTTTTTGACTGATAACCTTCGTTTAATGACCGTTCAAAGTTACAACAGCACTGAAGAAAGTCACAACCATTTTTCACATGACAGTTGCAACATCGCCATGATCAAAATTTGGATGCTTGGCAACTCATGTACTTACAACAGTCGCAGTATTCTGGGGTCATCTGGTCACATTTTGCCACCTTCTGACAAGCAAAGTCAATGGGGAAGCCACATTCATTTAACAACCGTGTTACTAATTTAACAACTGCATGGTTCACTTCATAACGGTGGTAAGAAAGGTCATAAAATGGGATAAGACTCCCTTAACTATTTTGTTTAGCAACAGAAATTTTAGGCTCAGTTGTGGTCATAAGTTGAGGACTACCTGTACTCCAACCATACAAAGGGGCTTTTTAAAAAAATGCAAGTTTTTAATAAATATTGTTGCAATGAACGGGAATACAAAACGATATACCAAAATCATTTTGTTCAATTTCGGATTAGGAAGAGCTACATCAATTCTGTGTGCCTGATTCTGCTTTTGAAAAAGAATATTGTGAAGGTCAAATTCCAAGAAAGATTTCATGAGACATGAAGATTTATTATGGAAAATCCACATCTATACATCAGCAATTAAATGGCACTATTGGACTGTTAAGACTGCATTCCTTTTTTTTAAGTCAAGTTTTTAAAATTTATATATAAATATTTTGAATACAGTGTATTGTCCAGGCCATTTTACAAAAGAAAAAAAAAAGAAAAGAAAGAAATAGTAACATATACTGATAGTAATAGTACAACAAAATGATTCTAACCATATTTATAATTATATTAACTTATTTGTAATCCTATTGATTATATTAGCATACTTATAGTTATAAAGAACATTCATGCTTTACTTGAAGTTGCATTCCTTATACTATGGCATTAGTAATGTGCAAGAGCGGTGCAGATGAACAATGAATGAAGCTGGGTGAGAAGATTCCTTTTTATTTAGACCCTAACTTTAAAGAAAAAAAAGAGGAAAATCCAGAAAAAGAGACTCTTAGAACAATTTTTCAAGTGGCTAACAGCCATCGAGAGAAAAGCCATCACTCTGCTAAACAAATAATTCCCTCAACACTGTTCAACTATTATGAAGCCTGCACTACTAATCTTCTCATCACTCCTTATCACCCATCCCCTCCCACTTGTGACTGTATGACTGTAACTTTGTCGCTTGTATCCTTACGATTTTTATTGACTGTTTCCTAGTATGATTTGATTGCTTATTGTACCCTATGACTATCATTAAGTGTCATACCTTATGATTCTCCTCCTGATGAATGTATCTTTCTTTTATGTATACTGAAGAGTTCCTTGTGTGTCCAATCACACTTGGCCAATAAAGTATTCTATTCTATTCTATTCTATTCTATTCTATTCTATTCTATTCTATTCTATTCTACTCTACTCTACTCTACTCTACTCTACTCTATTACCAAGCACACCAGTAGCTTAACACTAACATTATTAAGAACAATCTAAGAAAAAGATAACTAACATGTGAAAACTGATCTGAAGGAGCACATGAAGATGCTTCCTTTGTGACCGAAATCCTCTGTTAGAAAATTCCATTTAAGGAGAATGTCATCTGTGGTTCCTTTAGCTTAAAGCAGAAAAAAGAAAGAGGAAAATCCAGAAAAGAGACTCTTAGAACAATTTTTCAAGTGGCTAACAGCCATCGAAGAAGCCATCACTCTGCTAAACAAATAATTCCCTCAACACTGTTCAACTATTATGAAGCCTGCACTACTAATCTTCTCATCACTCCTTATCACCCATCCCTCCCACTTGTGACTGTATGACTGTAACTTTGTCGCTTGTATCCTTACGATTTTTATTGACTGTTTCCTAGTATGATTTGATTGCTTATTGTACCCTATGACTATCATTAAGTGTCATACCTTATGATTCTCCTCCTGATGAATGTATCTTTCTTTTATGTATACTGAAGAGTTCCTTGTGTGTCCAATCACACTTGGCCAATAAAGTATTCTATTCTATTCTATTCTATTCTATTCTATTCTATTCTATTCTATTCTATTCTATTCTACTATTCTACTCTACTCTACTCTACTCTACTCTACTCTATTACCAAGCACACCAGTAGCTTAACACTAACATTATTAAGAACAATCTAAGAAAAAGATAACTAACATGTGAAAACTGATCTGAAGGAGCACATGAAGATGCTTCCTTTGTGACCGAAAATCCTCTGTTAGAAAATTCCATTTAAGGAGAATGTCATCTGTGGTTCCTTTAGCTTAAAGCAGAATGTGCATCAGCTCCTCAAGCAAGAATGTGAACAGGGTTGGGCAGTACTGCTCATCAAACTATTTTAAGTCAACATTAAATTAATAATACCATTATTTTTATTTTAATCCATTAACTGTAACCTTTTAAATAATATATATTAATCCCAATCACCTCACATCTCATTTTATTCCTAGGTTTAATATACATTTAAAAAAATAGCAAATAGAAGACAAATCCCACAATCACTTTACTGCTCTCACTGATATCTTTCCCTCTGAATTCAATTCAGAAGTTTTAACACTACTCCCACAAGAGAAATAATTAACCTGTTTCTTAATTAACTTGTTTGAAAGACTACTTGCTATCTGTCAATTAAAACAGCTCTTTTTTTTGCAGTCGTAAGCAACAGGAAGAGAAAATTGGGTGATCTGAAAAAGCAAAATAAAATTCTGCAATCAAACTGCACAACAAAACAAGAAGTGAGAATGGGAGGAAGGAGGCAAAACGTTAGCTGCTTCAAAATTCTCCTAACATCTGAAAAACTGATATAAAATCCCCTAGACAGAATTGAACATGGCAAAATATTCCAGATATAGAATATGCCTGAACACAAAAGTGTTCAGATATATGCTATACCTATTTTCTATATCTATTTTCTATAGAAAATACTTTCTATGGAAAGTTGAGAGAGTACTGTAGAGCACCCATTAACAAGAGTAAATGTCCATAAAGCAATGTCCATAAAGCCACGGAAAAATGTGGTATGAAATAAAGGGAAAAAATCAAAATTTTAAGCCCCTGTTTGCCAAGATAGAGCTGTCTGTTTCATTTCAAATTATCAGTCTCTGGGAAAGCAAACAAAAACTATCTGACACTGCAGTATAGCAGATCATTCCTGCAAAAAATTGGTGGAGAAGATGAGTTCTTCATTGTGCAGAAGAAGAAGTTCTCCCCAAGCAATCTCTGCAGACAAAATTCCCCAGAGAAAAAAATCCAATTCCCCATGGCCGTACCTGTCATATGGGGTATAACCATTCTGTTGCAGGAAATCATCTTTAATGAGCTTGGCAACTTCCAGTGTAATTTTATCTGTTTCTGCCAAAGAAGCCTAAGGTGAAAGAGAAGAAAAAGTCATTTAAGGGTGACCTGATCCAGATAACTTTTTACTTATATAGACATCTCTCCCAGTTGGCATGAGAAGAAAAGCTGTTATTAACTTTTATTAACTTTGAAAATCACTTTTATCAATCATACTAGAGGTAGTCCTCGAATTACAGCAGTTTATTTAGTGACTATTTGGCACTGAAAAATGTTACTTATGACAATTTTTCACATTTATGACTGGTTCAGCATCCCCATTCAGACGTTTGGCAACTGACTCATATTTATATTTGCAGTATCTTCTGACACTGCAGTGTCAATAGGGAAGCCAGATTCACTTAACAACCATGTTACTAACTTAACAACTGTAGCGATTCACTTAACAACTGTGGCAAGAAAAGTTGTAAAACGGGGCAAAACTCACAAATTTCTCACTTAGCAACAGAAATTCTGGGCTCAATTGTGGTCGTAAGTCAAGGACTACCTGTATTATTATTCTTGTTTCTAATTATCGTGTCTCCAGTCCTTTCTGTTCTTTACTGCTTCTCTTTAATTCTCTTTAATGAGTAATTTGATGATCTGCTTGCTACCCCCTCCTCCAGCATCTGTTTTGAAATCCAGCAACAAAATGGCCAATATTGGTGGTGCATTTAAGAAAAAAATGTATTCAAAATTTAAGAAAGAATGGGATCAATGCTATGATACCCATTCTTAAATGTCCCAAAATAGTTACTCAGATGCTGAATTCAGTCTAATTTTAGCATTGTGGCAGGATTTAAGGATAGATACAGGAATAGGAAATTGACCCTCCCCAAATGTACCAAAATTGATTTGAAAGATGGCAATTTTGAATCATGTATTCAAAGGGTGAGAATAAGAATGCCTTGCTGGTCCTGTCACCTTTGATGGTATCACAAACAGATGGTGTCTTTTGCAGATCATTGGATGGTTGGGAACATGAACTTGCCTATGTTGCAACAACTTTCACTTCTATTTTGCCTAAGGAAGTGTTTCATTAGGACTGTATTACTTTAGATTATCTACAGCACCTAACAGCAATTCTAACATTGTGCAAATGTTTAAACAGTAAAAATTTCATGTCTCCAATATCTTGAAACTACCATTGACACAAACACACAAGACACCATCTTTGCTCTGAACACATTTTCTTAAATCTCATCTGCAAGTATCTCATCAGATTTTCAAAAATTGCCAATTGGTATAGCTTTAACATTTGTTTCTACATTCCTTTGGAATTATTTTAGAATAGAATAGAATATAATAGAATTCTTTATTGGCCAAGTGTGGTTGGACACAAGGAATTTGTCTTGGTTCAAATACTCTCAGTATACATAAAAGAAAAGTTACATTCGTCAAGAATCATAAGGTACAACACTTAGTGATAGTCATAGGGTACAATAAGCAATCAAAACATACTAGGAAACAGTCAATATAAATCATAAGGATACAAGCGACAAAGTTACAGTCATACAGTCACACGTGGGAGGGGATGGGTGATAAGGAGTGATGAGAAGATTAGTAGTGCAGGCTTCATAATAGTTGAACAGTGTTGAGGAATTATTTATTCAGCATTTTATAACTAATTAAATAATTAATGAATCCAAATAGCTTCAGATATAGAAATCGCTCCGTAAGTGCAATGTTCCTTCACTTACCTTCCCCACCAACTGTACAATCTCTGCAAGATCTTCCTCTTCCTGCAGTATCTCTTTTGCTTTAGTCCTCAAGGGAACAAACTCAGGGAAATGCTTATCATAATATTCATCCAAAGCACGTGTATATTTGCTGTAGCTAATGAGCCAATTCACAGATGGAAAATGTTTTCGTTGAGCAAGCTTCTTATCCAAGCCCCAGAACACCTGCCCCAAAAGTAATAAATGTCAATGACCATCCTCAATTAACAACTGCATTTGCTTCAGAGTACTTCTTCAAGAAGGAGAAGACCACAAGAAGGAGAGGGTTTCACACTTGAACTTAAAAGCATTCTATGGACAGAGTAAGTGCAGTTTGACTAAGAACAGCCAATGAGTTTCAAAACTGAAAAGGAAAGTGAATACTTTGTTCTGTGCAAACCATTAGCTTGTATCTAATAACTAAGAAGAGTTTTTACATTCATGGCATAGCACAAAAGGTTGCATGACAAGCTCCCAAATTAAAACTCAGTTATTACAAGTTGTCTCCTGTGGCTGAGATCCAAGTAAACCAAGAATTCTTCAAATGATTCCATGTTCTTCAAGTGTGATATATCTAATGAAGACTTCATTCTGAATGAACCAGATCTCTCTTTTGGCACATTCCTTACAGCTAAGGATGGGCAAGCCCATCAATTTTATTTTGTTAATTTCTTCATCATGCCAACTTTAGCCATATCCAATCATACTTTCTGCATGTTTTTTAAAATAAAAACTACTTTGCTAGCATTTTTTCTATGATTTTCACAAATGTATAGTTTTTTTACACTTCCCCAACATAAGCATGTCATTTTGGTTGATGATATGCATTACATTTTGAAAAAAACCGCTATCATCAACCATTATCATTAATTCACATATCTGAGTGCAGTTGTTTCTGCACAGGCATGAAGTTGTGTCATCAGATTGAGCGAATTATCACATGTTTAGAACTATAATTGACCCCTCTCTTCCAAAAAAGAAATAAGCATTTGAGATTAATGTTGAGTTGTGTCAGATTATGTATAAGTGATATCATAAATTTCTGCCTATAACTAAAGATGAAGAAAACACCTTTCCTCAATGCTATTCTTACCATAAGATCTGATCTGTTAAACCAAAATTTTAAAAATGAGTATTAGTTGTTTCACTATAAACTGGTACAAAAGATGGCCAGAATATTACAGAACCATTGTTAGAAGACGCAGGGCTATGAATAAGAAATCCCAGGGAAGCTGGGCAGCAAACTAAATACCTCAGAACCAGAATAGTAGTTAAGGTACATGGTTAATTACTGCATTTGCTACAGAGGCTGGCCAGCCAAACTTATGGGTCTAAATATTTATAAACAGATTAAAAATAACAAACAACACTGAGTCTTTCATAGTAACAGACTCACCAACTAGATTCAATAAGCTTTTATTAAAGCTTCCATTCTAGTCAGAAAGCAGAATTATTGCCTACCTGAACAATACCCAGAGTAGCAGAAGTAACTGGGTCAGAGAAGTCACCACCAGGAGGAGATACACTGAATAGGGATAGGAGAGAGAAAAGACAGAAAGGGGAAATCACAATTAGTAGTAATACACCAAATTGAGAAGGACGATCAGTTATACAGTATGTTTGCAATTCACTCTTTAGGCTTGGACTTCCTAATTAAATGCATCTTTCCAAGCAGAAATCTGAGCTGAGAGTTTATCATTGAGAATGTTCCATTGCAACCCCCAATGAAGGCTGAACTTTTAGCTTTGCCCTCTCTAGCGATCTTAGTAAGATCACCAAAGAAAAATCTTCCTCAATCATAACAGTGGTTGTCAGAAATGATATTCAAAGTATGAATTTTTCCACTGAAACTATGGTCCCCCCCCCCCATTTTAATATTTTTATAAAATCCAGGTAAGGACCATGTTGGAAAGATATTAAGAAAATGAATATTTAATCAAATATAAATGGACAGAGAAAATACTTAAACGAACAATTTGATTTATGATTGTAGTTCCTACAATGAATCAGAGACATTGCATAGTATTCACAGAACTGTGAAAAACTATGTAGAGTATCAAGAAAATGGCAACTGTAACAAGTTGCAGACTGATCTCTCTAATGCTGTCTTGAAACAAGAAATGTCTTTATTTATTTTATTTATATAATGGTCCACATCATCTCTTTCAGTTTCACTTTATGAACAAGCATTTTTAATTTCAAGGAATGTTTCCTATATACAAGATGGCCAGTTAAGAGACCACGGTGCAAAATAATATACACTGTGCAGAAAAAGAACATCTTGTCATTAATATACTCACGCTCCAACTATGCTAACACTTCCTTCTCTCTCTGGATTCCCCAGACACTTCACTCTACCAGCCCGTTCGTAGAAAGAAGCTAGGCGAGCACCAAGGTAGGCTGGATAGCCACTATCTACAATCACGCAATAAAGTGCAAGTTAGCTTCTCTAATGACAAAAAACTCAAAACTTTTGAAATCAGTTTTTTCCCCAAAAAGTTACAAAGAAGAAAATGCGTACCAGCAGGCATTTCAGCCAGGCGCCCTGAAATTTCTCGAAGTGCCTCTGCCCATCGGGAAGTTGAGTCAGCCATCATGCTGACATGATAGCCCATGTCGCGAAAATACTCAGACAGCGTAATCCCTATGATCAATAATAATTACAAGTCATATATTGCATAGAAAGACCTTCACCTGTAATGGCTTTATGAGAAATCTTCAGGAAGAATTCCAGAATCTAAGATTTGTATCAAAGTGTACAGTTGATTGTTAGGCATAAAAAGAATATTCATTTGCTCCTTATGGTTCTTCCTTTTCTTCATTTTAATTAAATGCTGGAAACAAAGTATGTGTTTCCCATTTTGTTTCACATACCCCAAACCAGAAAAGGACCAAGTTCATAGGGGACCCTGGGACTGCACATTGGATGCTGAGGGCAACACATGATCTGCCAGCTGCCCTCGTTTGGTATAAAATACTTAAGTGCTTGGGGATGTTTCATGATTTACTTCTTCTCACCAACCATTGTACTGTGACTTGGAATTAGCTTTCCTTAGTTTGCATTTTCCTTGAAATGGGCTCCTGCTGTGCAATACAAAACCTCTTGAGTTGTTTTTGTAAGAGAGGCCCTCTTTAGTCATGGTTTTCGGATGCCTATTTGCTTAGGTTTGGTTTTGTATGAAAAAATCAGGAAGGTAGGGCTCAAACCTTTAAGGGATTTATACACAACAACAAGCAGTTTAAATCTGACTCTCTATCTATTGGGACCCGAAGTACAATCTTATAACGGTATGTGGGAAAGACTGTGGGAGACAGGGTAAAGAGATGCTGCTTAGGGAACAGGCAGAAAAGAGGCTGCATAATGCACAGCTGTAAAATGGGCAGAGCAAGAAGCTCTAAAGGGACTTTCCTTATGTCTTGGGCTGTAAAGATGACAGCAGGAGAATTATACTTTCAGACTTGCAAGATTCTATTGAAGTAGTTTTATAATAAAGTAGAAATTAGCTTTTCTGGTTGTATTTCTTGCCTGGTTTGCCTGGTAAGGCTGTTAAATCTATAATTAATGCCCTCAGTGTCTTTAGGGCCTCTACAAGAGAGGTAGCAAATTAGATCTCTATAAGGTTCCCTTGCTTGCCCAATCAACGTCACTTTTTTTTAAATTACATTTATATGCCGCCCTTCTCCGAAGACTCAGGGTGGCACCAAGACACTGCTATTACAGTTCTGTTTTTATTCTATATTAATGGCAGTTCTTGAGTGTAATCTTCAGTGACACAGATCAAAGGTAAGTTTACAGGCAAATTGTTATAAGCACCTTTTGAATTGGAGAAAGCCAGCAATAGCTAAAAGACCAAGAAACAAGCATTAAGTCAATTCCATCTTTGTTTTCACATTTCTTACCAGTGTAGATAGAGGCTTCTCTGGCAGCAACAGGCATATTGGAAGTGTTCGCTACTAGAGCAGTTCTCTTCATTATACTTTCTGTCTTACCATCAACTTCCATAGTCAGCTACAAAGTCAAAAGAAAAATGGAAACAAAAGGGTATTGGTTTTCTGAAGGAAAATAAAAGTAGATACTCAAATGATTTTGACTCCCCAACAATATCATTATCCTATTACAATGCAAAAGATACAATATTTTTGCACAGATTTTTTAAAAAAGGGTTGATATGCCAAATTTAAGATCCTGAATCATGGATCTATAACAGGTTCAATTATGATAATAGTGACTCTGTCCTCAAAAACTGAACTCAGCCAAATATCCCTAAAACCATTTTGATAACTGCCTAAAAATTCAGTGTAAGATGTATAGAAATCAGAGGGACTACATGAAACAAACCATAGTCCATTTAAGGTTCTGCTAAAATGAGTTTGTCAGTATTTAAGGTGTCATAACACTCTTTGTTTCTTTTCTTAAATAAGAATTATCTTTAAACTCATTTCATTTAAATTCAATTCTAATAACTGCTGCTTCTGTTTCTGAATTTATGAAAATTTAGATGACTAGACTTTAATAATTAAATATTTTATCAATAATCTCAAGTCAAGATACAAAGCAGAAAAATAAAACAAAATAAAAATACACTAAAATGATTCTGTATTTTTTATCATTTTTTAAACCAGCCATTTTAAAAACTAGAGTATGTCACATTTTCAATCAAGTTAGGGACTTTTCCTGGACCTGGGGAGTGCACATCTGCTTAACAGTTTTGGATTTATAAAGGTTGTAAAGTATACAATGATGTAACTAGAGAGGATGGGAGTGAATGTGGTGGTATCCAAGAGCCATTAAAATTGGGTTGGGGGCTCCACTGAAATGAATTGGGATTGCATCTAGCCTACAGGTTTCTCATTAAAATTTTTCTGTGAAAATAGGTTCTTAAGGCAACTTTGCTCATATTGAATGGATAGCAATAGCTCCATAAAAACAGTAATAAAATACAGTTAAAATTTTTACATTCTAAATCTGCTAAAATGGGATGGGGTGGGGTAGAATAGAAGAGGACATAATAATAGAATAGAAGAGGACATAATAATAATAGAATAGAATAGAATAGAATAGCTTTATTTGGCCAAATGTGATTAGATATACCAAGGAATTTGTCTCCGGTGCCAGAAGCTCTCAGTTTATTTTCTATTTAAAAGATTTTAAATAGAAATCTTTTTTTAATTTAATGTTTTTATTTAATGTTTCCCAAGTGTTATTATTTAATCAACCAACTTCAAATACCAGAAACAAACATGTTTGTACACCTCATAAAACCAATATGGATATTTCAATTATCTTTTTAAGGGAACAAAAAAGCCAATACATTTTTGGGAAGGCTTCCAAAAATGTTTTTGATTTTTTTCCCTGGAAATCAACATAATTGCTTAAATTAAATTGCAACATGGAGCCAGAACCTCCCCCGTGAACTCTCATTTGCACAGTATTGCCAACTCCCAGTACCAACCTCTGGAAAATCTCTGAGCACTTCTGACATTTCATTTCCCCGTTCACCACAGCCTACATAGATAATAACATCACTATTGGAATACTTAGAAAGGGATTGGGAAATAACCGTCTTTCCACAACCAAACGCCCCAGGAATAGCAGTAGTACCTCCTTGAACACACCTAGATATTAAAAAAAAACACATTCCTATTAAATCAGAAGAAAACATCATGCTGTGTAACAGAGAGCTTTGTAAAACAACCAGCAACTCTATAATCTCATTTGGCTGGCTCCAGCCCATTTCTTTCCCATGTTTTGGTAGGCATTCTAGTTCTTCCCATTCCAGAGAAAACTGATGTAGTGACCAATTGATATTCCATCCCAAAAATCTTCTCTCTCCAGGATAGAAGATAAATAACCTTAGCCTATAAAAAGTGAGCAAAAGTCTTTGTCAACATAACGTGCTTAACCCTGAAGAACTCACTACTAATTTTTTTTTGTTTGGGTTCAGAAGAAAGTTGGGAGGGAACCCTTACTTCTGGATATCAGAGTTCCAGAAAATTCAATTTTATTACAGCCCTGAGGGCAGATGCAGATAAGATATTGAATAAAAGAAGTATTACATCTTTATATATATATATAGAACAAAGAACGAAGCTGAAGACACCAGCCTGAAGATGACGGATGAGATTTCGTCGAAACATTGCCAAGGTATTCTCAATCTTACACGGGACAAGACCCGAATACACCAAGACATACATACATACATACATACATACATACATACATTTGTTTTCGTAGATTTTCACGGGTAAAGGTATGTAGGTCTTGGTGTATTCGGGTCTTGTCCCGTGTAAGATTGAGAATACCTTGGCGACGTTTCGACGAGATCCCACTCGCCATCTTCAGGCTGGTGTCTTCAGCTTCGTTCTCCTGGGAGAACTTCTCCCAGGAGAACGAAGCTGAAGACACCAGCCTGAAGATGACGGATGAGATTTCGTCGAAACGTTGCCAAGGTATTCTCAACCTTACACGGGACAAGACCCGAATACACCAAGACCTACATATATATATATATATATATATATATATATATCTTCTCTTTCCATGGTTGGTAAAATGAGGACCCAGATTTAGTTGGGGGCAATATGCTGACATTTGTAAACAGTTCAGAGCATGTGGTAAAGTACCATGAAGTGATATATAAGCCTAAATGCTATTGCTATTTATAAATTTATAAAAGATTTCACATATGAACTGAATACTTAGTGACAGAGTGCATAGAGAAAAAACCCAGAAAATTCTTTGTTCTAGTTTCTTTTGGTCTTGGGAAAAAAAAAGAAGAAATACACTCCATTTCAAACATAAAGTCACTCTTTTCTCTGAAAGTCAATGTTTTATCTGAAACTAAAATTTACCAAGATGCAAATTTTACAGTGGGAATTTGTTTCATATTTCAATGTTGAAAAAATATGCGTGTTTATAATTTATTTTTGGCTTGCTCAATATTTTTTTCCTGCTTCATCAATCATACTCCCTTTTCACACTGCAACTACAGTGTGAGGCAGCCTGAAAGGAGAAAGGGCTCTGAGAAACAGCTCACTTGGTGAGCTTTCAGGCTGAGAAGGAATCACATTGTGTTATAAAATAACTGTGATTCATAAAAAAGAAAAAGCACAAACAATCACTTTCAACAAAAAAGCAGTCAAAAACAACTGACACTTACGGAAACAGTGCATCAAGGACTCTCTGACCAGTTAAAAGAGGGTGATTTGCAGGTAACTTTTCTGTGACAGGACGGACCTGACGTACAGGCCAAACCTGGACCATTGAAAATTTCTCCTTCACATCCTCAAACTCCAGCTCCAACACAACATCCTAAATGAAAGCAGCAAAATAAAGATCAATTCAAATGATAGAGACGAAAACAAACAAACCTTGTCAAATCAAGACTAGAGCTAACTTCACTAGTCAAATAAGAACTATGTTAGTAAAGCAGGGAGTCAAGAATTTGTGTTAAGCAGAGATAGAGGGGCACAGAAACAAAGATGTGTATTTCCATAAAGCTACGTCGACCATAGCAATTCAGGGCACCATGAGGGCTATCTATAAAGTACAAATAATTTTAAAGCTATTGGCTCATTAATAATAATAATAATAATAATAATAATAATAATAATAATAATAATTTATTAGACTTGTATGCCGCCCTCTCTCCCTAAGGACTCAGGGCGGCTCACAATATAAAACACAATACAATAATTTACTTAAAAAATAACTAAACAATACAAGCCCAATAATACATTAAAACCAATTAAAATTATTTTAAAAAAGAACCCCCCCTCTTGGTTGAGTCCAGGCCGGCCTGCTGAAATAGCCAGGTCTTCAAGTCCCGGCAGAAGGAGCGGAGATCAGGGGCCAAACGAAGGCCCAAGGGGAGCTGGTTCCACAGGGTGGGTACTCCCACAGAGAAGGCCCTACCCCTGGGCACTGCCAGCCGACAGTGTCTGGCCGACGGTACCCCAAGGAGGCCCTGCCTGTGGCCTTCCGATCGTACACGGCGATCGGAATGTGATGCCGGCAGGAGACATTCCCGCAAGTACCCCGGACCCAAGTCATGTAGGACTTTATATGTTGTCACTAATACCTTGAATCTCACCCGGAAGGCAACCAGCAACCAATGCAGGTCGCGCAGGAGGGTGTAACATGGGAGTATTGGGACACTCCCATCACAGCCCGCACGGCTGCATTCTGCACCAGCTGCAACCTCTGGGTGGTCCACAAGGGCGGTCCCATGTAGAGAGCGTTGCAGTAGTCGATTAGGGAAGTGACGAGTGCATGAGTGACTGTCCGTAGGGCATCTCGGCTCAGGTAAGGGTGCAGCTGGCGAACCAGATGAACCTGGGCAAATGCCCCCCTGGACACAGCTCCCACCTGCTCCTCCAAACTGAGCTGTGTATACAGGAGGATGCCCAGGTTGCGTGCCCTGTCCACGGGGGGCAACACCTCTCCCCCCATGACCAACGATGGTATATCCTGAATAATCCGAGATGCCGGTATGTACAGCCACTCAGTCTTGGCCGGGCTGAGCCGAAGCCTGTTCCTCCCCATCCAGATCTGTACCGCATCCAGGCAACAGGACATCACGAAGAGGGCATCACTGATATGGTTCAGGGTGGAGATGAAAAGCTGGGTATCATCTGCATATTGGTGATACCTCATCCCGAAACCCCGGATGATCTCACCCAGCGGCTTCATGTAGATGTTGAACAGGTGGGGTGAGAGGACCGACCCCTGGGGCACCCCACAAGTGAGGGGCCTCAGGCTTGACCTCTGCCCCAACACTGATTGCGAGCAGCCCGAGAGGTAGGATGAGAACCACCGTAAGATGGTGCCCCCCACTCCTAACCCCCTGAGCCGCCACAATAAGATACCATGGTCGATAGTATCGAAAGCTGCCGAGAGATCTAATAGGACTAGGACAGAGGAAAAATCCCTGTCCCGAGCCCTCCAGAAATCAACCATCAGTGCGACCAATGCCGTCTCTGTGCTGTGCCTGGGCCGGAAGCCCGATTGGTACGGATCTAGGTAATCGGCTTCCTCCAGGAACATCGGTAGCTGTTGAACCACCACGCTCTCAACAACCTTCGCCAGAAAGCGAAGGTTGGAGACAGGACGAAAGTTGTTTAAAATGGCAGGGTCCAAGGCAGGCTTCTTGAGGAGGGGCCTCACCACCACCTCTTTCAAGGCGGCGGGGAAGGAACCCTCCCCTAGAGAAGCATTGACAACTGCCTGGAGCCAGCCACGTGAAACCTCCCTGGAGGCATAGATCAATCAGGAAGGACACGGGTCCAGTAAACACATGGTGGAGCTCAGCCTCCGCATGATCCTGTCCACTTCATCTGAAGAAACAGGCTCAAACTCAACCCAAATGGTATCGGCCAGACTCCTCGCCACCCCTTCCTCCGACCCCTGCCAGTCTGAGTCCAAGTCGGCCCGAATCTGAGCGACCTTATCCACCAGATGTTGACTAAATTCCTCGGCTCTACCCTGCAAAGGGTCCTCCTTCACCTCCCGGTGCAGGAATGAGTGACCCTAAACAGGGCGGCCGGACGATCATCTGCGGACGCAATGAGAGAGGAGAAGCACACCTCGCCACCCTCATTGCCACCCTAATATAGGCTCTTAGCTGGGCACGGTCAGATTTGGCATGGCTTGTCCTCCACCTGCTCTCTAGGGCCCTCCTTTGACGCTTCATCTCCTGGAGCTCCTCCGAAAACCAGGGAGCCAACCGGGATCTGCGGTGAGGGAGGGGCCGCAAGGGGACAATCCGGTCGAGCGCCTCTGAGGCCACCGGTTGCCAGGCGGCCACTAAGGCCTCGGCCGAGCTGTGGACAAGGGAAGTGCGAAGTAACCCCAGTGCCGTCCTAAACCTCTCAGGGTCCATCAGGTGCCTGGGGCGGAACCATCTAGTTGGTTCCTCATCCCAGCAGTGTGAGGCGGCCTGCTGGAAGACCAGCTGTAGAAGATAATGATCAGTCCATGACAGGGGTTGACTAGTCGGTGAACCCCCACCAAGATCATTACACCACTGCCCCGAGATGAAAACAAGGTCAAGCGTGTTCCCCCCCTCATGAGTAGGACCCTGAATTATCTGGGTGAGGTCCATGGCTGCCATGGAAGCCATGAACTCCCGAGCCAAACCCAACACCTCCCCCAGAGAGGGCAGGTTGAAATCCCCCACAACTAAAAGCTTGGGGAATTCCACCGCAATCTCTGAGAGAGCGTCGAGCAAGGGGGCCGTTGCCACACAGCTAGGGGATAGGTACATGAGCAACAGGCCCAACTGACCACCAGAGCCCAACCTCAGGAGGAGGGACTCACACCCGCCCATCTGCGGGACAGTGACCTCCCTTGGAAACAAGGTCTCCCTAATAACTACGGCCACCACTCCGCCCCTATCTTGGGCTCTCGGTTGGTGGGCAGCACCTGGAAACCTGGGGGACATAGATCACAAAGAGGGACCTCCCCCTCCAGTCCCAACCAGGTTTCCGTGATGCAAGCCAGGTCCGCGGCCTCCTCCTCAATAAGCTCACAGAGGAGGGGCACCTTATTTACCATGGACCTGGCGTTCACATAGACCAACCTAAGCCCAGGGACCTCATTTCCCGAGCCCCCGGGGGAGTGGGCAGAAACAAGAGGGTCAGAGCATGCCACCGCTCGAAGACAGCAGGGGCACACTCCCAAACCATGATTCGGCCCTCTGTTTCTCCATCTCGTGCCGTATCCAATCGCCCTGGGAATTGCAATTCCCACCCTGTCCTCGCGGGCCTCAAGGGCCCCCTCACCTGACCCCTCCACGCTGTGACCCATTTCCGATCTGGACTGAACCGAAGCATGTTTCGGTGGGACCACCCCAGGTACCCACCCGCATTGATTTCCCACCCCCCTCCCTAACCCATTAAAACACCTAATTAAGAAAGTTAAAAGATTCCCCTTGTGAATCCTCTTAAAATTTAGCCCCTTGGTTGCGCCAATACTGTAAGACTCCACACAGTCATGTCATTTCTCATCAAAATTGGTTCAACTATACACTAATTTCAGTGATATAGATAGATACAGATACACACACGCACACACAAACACACTCATCACTGTCAGGGAAATTAGACAGGAAGGTTATTATCTATACATTTCTCTAATTCTTTTTATCTCAAACTTGTAGCACCCCTACAAGTTAAGCATGCAAATAATGGGAAATGTTTTCCTCCAATTTGGTACCAGTCTAAAGCATCAAAATCCATATATTATTTGGGACAGGCAACAGACTATCAAACTTAAAAGAAAAACTTACAGATGCATCATAATTTCCAGGTGGAGCAATGTACGTTATTGTACCTCTGTTTCGTGGAGGCAACATGATTTTGTGCTTTATAAGGGAATTCTCATTCACTAGGCCATAGATATCGCCACCTGTAATGTGGCTACCAACCTGCAATTAGAAAGAAATTCTTAAATTACAAATACATGTTCTATATATGAATGTCTACTATAAGGATGGGTGACATATTGAAAGCTGAACTCCACATTTCTTTGGAAAAAGTGGTTGAGGACCTTATATTGACAGTCAGCAAATGCCTTTTCTTTCTCTAATAACACAACGTAGAACATTCCCTTAATACAGATGATGAATTAAACGCCACAGTACAGGCAAATCATCCAAGGAAAATATCTTAAAAATGTATCATCACAAGTGTGGAGATATAATATAAAGAATATATAATACATATATAAGCAGTGACAACATACACAAATACTGAACATATGCTAATGTATCTCTGTAATCCATTAAGACAAATCCTTCTTGTTTCAGTGATACATAGCTTTGACTTACACTAATGCTAAAGTTACCTTATATATCAAGAAATATCTTAATATTTAAATATAACAAAATAAAATAAATACAGATATAATGAAATATGTAAGAATAAACAATGTAAGCAATATCACTATTAGATTGTATGTGAATATAGTTTAAAATGCACAAAATGATAAATGTAATAGTGTATTATGGTATAAATAAGAAAACAATAGTTATAATCATGATGTATAACATTATGTAATCAAAAGAGGTTATACTGCATGATAGTTACAATCAGGATGTATACTATGATGTTAAAAAAAGGACTTGATATAACCAGTACAATGACGTTGTAAAATTGGAACTGTGATGAACAATAATGAAAAATATATAATAAAAAAATTTTTAAAAGAAAAAGAAATATAAGTGCAACATCTGATGGATGCTAGTATACTGGTTCCCATTTTAGTATGGAAAATCCTAGTTCAAATATGTGCCAACATCTACTGAAATATTTCAAAGAATCCAAAATAACTTACCCGCAGGTTTTTTATAGGAGTGAAGTCCCATTTGATATCTCTACTCAAAGCTGTCACATTTACACCTCTGGGAATGTATATACTTTGAGTCCGACTACTAATGTCTGTCAAAGGTCTTTGGATACCATCAAAAATGGCTCCCATGATACCAGGGCCAAGTTCCACAGAGAGAGGTTTGCCAGTGCGAAGCACAGGATCTCCAACTGAAACACCAGCTAAAAAATTTGTTGAGGAAATTAACTCTGAAAACTGTGTCAAATACAACCTGTGTTGGTGTAAATTTTTCTCTGATGATGAGCCAAAAGAAATATTGTTAACATTCCAAAGATTCGTTGTTAACCATCTAAACAAAACATTTCATACATAAATCATGTTTGTACTTATAATTTTCTAAATTCTCCAGCTAATGAATTTTAATTTTGGTTAATTGGTATTATGCACAAGAATATTGTTAAATGCTTATAGTTGTTAAACCAGGCTATATTTTGTCTTTCCATTACTTTATACCCTCTAAACTCATATCTTAAGCTAAAGTTGCATGTCAGCTAAAAGGATACAGGTTTCCTCATACACCTGGATAGTGGCCATGTCACCCTCCAACCGGATAATCTCTCCTACAAGTTCACTATTGCCAACTCGTACCAGTTCATACATAGCAGCTCCTGCCATGTTGCAAGCAGTGACCACTAAGAAAAACCAAAGGAAAGGATTATATAGCTTGAATTATGATTCTAACAAAAAGTAGCTTTATATTTTCTTTACTATAAATCTTGTCATTTGGCATGAAAAAACTAAGCATTATTTTAATATATAAATATGAGGATCGGAATCACATCTAGTGTTTTCTGAACATGAGCTCAACTAACAAATATGAGACATACAAAAAAAAATAGTAATGTCAGAAAAAAGATGAAGTCATTCTAAAGTACAGAAACTCTATGTAGCATTCATCTTCCTTTGGGTACAGTAATGGACAAAAAAATTCATCTCTCTGCTCAGTTATTCAGCTACCAGCTCATTTATTTAAAGTTCCCTAGGAGCCCTATTGAACTCTTTACAGTGTTCAGCTAAAACGCCCAATAAGCAGGTAACCCAACTTTGCATGAGGTAGCCCTAAATGGGTTACTAAGGGATCCACATCAATCTTCTGAAATGATAAAGTCATTTATCTTGTCATTTATCATAGAAATTGGATAGAATCCTTCAGTGAAGAGAAAAACTTCTGAAACGTGGGTCAGACTGGATCCTGACTGGCTTGCTGTTTTAGCCAAATCTATAGTGAAGTATTTGGATGATACATGTTTGAGAGAGTATCATAAAGAACTTTCATGAAAATACATCAGTATGAGCTTTAAAAACGTGCATCATTGTACCTTAAAATGCTGGTGAGAACTATCAAGAATTCTTCCATGTTCTTTTTCTTCAATAGCATAATATAAACAAGTGATTGACAAAGATAAGCTACACCAGCCATACAACAAAAACACAACTACCTGAGATGATTAAAGGAAGCAGGTGAAAGAAAAGGAGGAAAAGAATCTAGTAATGGTAAGAAAAAAATAATGGTTTCTTAATCTGAGAAATGTATGGCTAGAGTAAATTACACTAAACAATAAAATAAATATATATCTCAGTTTATATGACAATTCTTTGATGGTTTCTGAAACATCCTTTGTGTCAAATTTTATGTTAGTACATCACCCTATCTTCTCACTTCTAATTATTGCAATATTGATAAAAATAATTTGCTAAGCTGTTATTCTATGCACATTTATATGAGTAAACATGCATAGAGCTTTATTAATCTCTTTACAATGATATACTCTTTATCTGTAGCAATGGGTTTTTTGTCTTCTGTGAATCTTGCATTACCAGATCATCATGCCAGAAGGTTTCAAAACTAAACTGCCTATAATTTGTATATTTTCACACAGAACAATGCAAGTTCTCCGTTTCATTCCAACAACAGTTCAAAAGGAATTACATCATCATAACAAGATTGGAAGAAAGGTTGTGTGATACTGTAGCTCGGAAACAGCAAATGAGTCTTTAACTGGAAGAAGGGAAGAGGGACCTCTGAGAAAGGTAAGGACACCAAATGAAATATCAGTACTGAGACTAGGAGGTACCCACTAAAGCAAAGGTCTATTAATCTGCAAAAGAATTTTATGCAAGTGTATTTTATGTATGCATAAAATAGGAATCAGGATTTTACACATGCTCTGAAGCATATAAGCAGTCCTCAATTTATGATGGTCGATTAATGTAAATGTAATTATAAAATGTTGCACCTGCCCACCCCCCAACCCTTGGATCACATTATCACATTGTGGGTGCTTGACAATCTGTTCACATTTAAAATTGTTGCCCAGTGCCTTGTGATCATGTGATTGCCAACTGATTCCAATCATTTATTGTCTGTCATTTGCAATCTTCTCTGCCAGCTTCATCAGAAAGTCAATGGGGAAGTTGGCAGGGAAGGTTGCAAATAGAAGGTTGGATTTGTGGCCAAGGGCACCAAGCAATTCCCCTTCCTTCCACGCAGGGAAGGAAAATTTTCCCATGTGCTGGAGGAATGACCTCAAATCTGGTGAAAACACTAGTAAACACCATCATTCTAGAAGGCTCAGAACAGCAAAAGGCAAACATTTAGAACAGAACCATGCTTTATTCTGTTCATGTCCACAGAGATAATAATACCAAGCATAAAAATATCTTCATCAAAGTGAGAAATTCTCACAATGTTTGCTATGTAAAAGAGGAAAAGATTTCTCAAAGAGAACAAAGCACCACTTACCCGGCCCTGAGACGCCATAGACATAGCCAAACAAGTTTTCTCTATCTTCATCACGGATTTTGGGGAGTTTAGAGAAATCCATCTTAAATCTTCAATAATCTGGAAAATGAGTGGAGATAATAGGGTATGGGTGGGGGAAAGAGAAAGTATTTAATCTTCCAATTAAGTCAGATTCTCTTAGTCAGTAACTAGCAAAGCAGAATTAATGCCATTAATCATTACCACCATTAGAGTTTCTGAGCATAATTTACTTGTGTTGTAACAAGTAATATTACTTGTAACATTCTTGTACTTGTGATACTGTAAATTAATGAATTTGCTTTCTCTTCCTATGTTCACTTAATATTCTCCTTAACATGTGTAGAATACAATATGACTATTTGAGTGCATAAGTATTTGGCATCTGTACCTGCATCCTCTCAGATCTGCAATCTTAGAAATTACACATCTGAATATTCAACTATATAAATTGTGAGGCAATGCATCCTAACAAAATAGATGACAGTACTAGATAACCAATTATAGTATTGCCTATGGGCATATATCTGTTGAGGCCCTCAAAGAATTACTAGCATTTCTTTCTGAACCACAGCAATTTCCCTTGTCAGAAATGGAGACAGCAAATGCATATTACTGCTGACAACCAGAAAAGACTGCATTACCTGATGCAAACCTTGCAAATGATGCTGCTGCTTTAACTATCTGAAAAGACTCTGCAAAACATTTCTTTTCCATTGTTTGTACAGCCCTATAAATAAGTCAGCATCTGTCTTCTGATGGAAAATCAGTGACAAAAAGTACAAAGTACGTTTTGCACTTTGGTTTGGAAACTCCTAAGATACAATGACTTGCCTTTAATTGTACTACAGGTAATCCTTGACTTACAACAGTTCATTTAGTGATCGTTCAAAGTTACAACGGCACTGAAAAATGTGACTTATGACCGTTTTTACAGTTATGACCTTTGCAGCATCTCCATGATCATGTGATCAAAATCCAGATGCTTGGCAACTGGTTCATATTTATAATGGTTGCAGTGTCCTGAGGTCATGTGATCAGCTTTTGTGACCTTCTGGCAAGCAAAGTCAATGGGGAAACCAGATTCACTTAACAACCATATAACTAACTTATCAACTGCAATGATTCACTTAACATCTCTGGCAAGAAAGACCGTAAAATGGGGAAAAATTCACTTAACAAATGCCTCACTTAACAACATAAATTTTGGGCTTAATTATCGTCATAAGTCGAGGACTACCTGTACAAGCAGGTGCACCAATTTCAAACCTTCAATTACTGATCAAGAAGTATGAGGGAATAGGTACTCTTTTGTGTTATTTGCAATTATTTGAATTGTATGTCCTTGAAGCAGTATTCTGAATCCTTGAAGAGCTTTGAAAGTAGCCACAATTCTAGATTTCTGATATGAAATGGCTCTGGTATCATGCTACTAGCCCCTTATGTAAAAAATGCCACAGGGGACATCCTAGTCCGAATTATATCACGTGCAGGCCATTCCCACCCCAGCTCCGCAAAGACAACATTGCAATACATCACAATATGTCACATGATGCGATTGAATTTGACACCCGTATCCTAGTCCTTTGTGATGCATCAGTAAGTGAAATGCGATTGAAGCCCTAGAAAAAGAATCAAAGAATCAAACATAATTGAAGAAGGAATTACTAATGAAGCCCTGCACCTGGAAAACAAAAATGAAAGGCAGAAATATAGAAAGATTACCCTAAATTTAAGATGGTCCCCCAGAAAAAGATAAAATAAACAAATATTCTTGGATATTCAGATTCCTTGTCAACGTATGCTTGCCAAACCTAACCAATTCTACACAATTTTCTCTTCCCATACAAGTGTACAAGAAGCTACATTCCAAAAAAGAGCAAGGCCAGCACTAAAAACAATTAAGAATTAAATTGATTGTCTATAGAGTAATTTAACACCTTCTGCAATATTCCCACCATTCCATGTCACACACCATCCAATCGCATGCACAATAAACAGTACAGAGACATCTCTTGCCTTCCAGCAGAAACAGCGAAAAGGAAGAAAAAAACAGGATGGACATAAATTAAAGGGTAGCTGTGTTTGGAAAGGAAGGAAAACATAAAGGAGGAACGAAACTGTAGAAATTAGAAGAGTTAAAAAGATAGCTAAATAAGGAAATAAGGACAAGAGAATGAAGAACTATTTGGAAATTATTAGAATAATTATATCATCCAGATAAGCAGTTCATCCTAAACGTAATTTATTCTTCAACCCAATCTTCAAATGTGTCCATACTTTCAGCAGTAATGACTTGTTAGATTTGGATTCTCTTTGTGCCCTTATTTTCTCCCTCTCCCTTTCAATCATAAAGAAGACAGACCTTAGCTCTTAGTTGCCTTTTCATTTCCGTTTCTCCCTGAAGGGGATTGAATAAAATCAGTAACTCAATAAATCAGCCAATTATTACTGCTACATGTCAAGCCTCTTGAACTTGGGCAGCTGGAAGAACTCATCTGAAAATGTATGGGCATACCAATATAAACTACTCTTCATTTAGGATTTTCCTATCTCAAGTTTAAAAGTACCACTTCATTTAGATATTATTGTGGGATAATAGTCTGATAGCGAACATCATTTGACGTGATATTTTAAGAGACTGAAGCTTTTATAGTAGTGAAATTATGTTTCTCAATTATAATTCACTTCAGAATCAATCTCTTCCAAAGAATTTTATAGTAAAAATACAAGCTAGATCTTACCTTTAATAATGAACAAAAATATCCACCAAGATTATAAAGTTATAAAAGGAACCTCTTAAGTACCGTGATTAGAACCTGGAAATAATTTGCTTTGCCTGAAACTCTCACAAATACGTTAAAATAGAGTTTACGCACATGCAGCTGAGAAATAATCACTTGACTTGATGACTCATCAATTTCTCCACAAGGACTGTTGCAGTTGCAAATATATTGTGAGAAGACCAACTAGCTTCAAAGTTTTTAAAACTTTCAGTACAGTATAGGTAGTCCTCAATTTACAACCTAAATGGAGCCTGCCCCTCTCCACCTCTGATGAAATTGTTAAACACTGTGTGAGTTGTTAAGCACAGCATGGGGTGCCTCAGTGGTGAAGTCCCAGGAGGCCTAGCACAGGCACAGATCCATCTTTTTTGACTCTCCCAAGGCCTCTCCTAACCCCTGAAATATCCTATACTCCACTTCCTTCCCCTCAACTCTTGGGCCTGTTTCCTTACTCAATTTTTTTTAAATTCATATTTATATCCCGCCCTTCTCCGGAGACTCAGGGCTTACAATTTTGGGATACAACCCAATGCGCTCAGCAATAGCCTTCATTCCATTGTATATGCCTGCTTATTACTAAGTGGCATTTTTACAAAGTCAGCTTATTGCCCCCAACAATCTTGGGTCCTCAGTTTACCTACCCTGAGAGGATGGAAGGCTGAGTCAACCTTGAGCCTGGTGGGATTCGAGCCTGCAATAATTACAGGCAGCTGGAACTAAGTGCTAGGCTGTTAACAGCCTGCACCACCAAGGCCCAATGGATCCCTGAAGGCCTTGCCCATGCACCAGGTCCTCACAGGGCTCACAGGCTTGGCCCCCCTGCCCACCGCAATACCCATTGCAATATCACAGTCTTAGGGAAGCAGAGTAGATAATTCCATTCCTGGGCTGTATGGTTTAGGGACACTAAGAGATAGAATGGCCTTCCTTCCTTCCTCAGTATGAGATTGGGAGCTCTGGAGATCTTCAGAAGATAAGTACATGATGGATGTAAGGGGATGGGGATCCAGTAGGAGGGAAAAGCAGGTGCAATGCTTGTAGGGACCTGGCAGAGTGGGATGGTAGAAGGAAATAGGTGGAGGATCACTGTTACATCCCTCCAATTGGTTGTAAAGGTGAATGACCACCGGGGCATTGCACCAGCCATAACTTTGAAACAGAGTCATAAATATCTTTTGGGAAGTCTGTCATATCTCTCCATGGTCACTAAGCAACCAGTCGTAAGCCTAGGACTATCTGTACACTATAATAAGATCTACCTATCAAAAGCAGGATAAATCTGTCATAAACTCAACAAGGATTTAATAAGTGTTTTACTATACAGGCCCAGCTTTTGTTACCTTGATTAGAGTACAAAGAGGTTTTCAGATAGTTATTTGCTGTATCTTTCTTCTTCACAGGTCAGAGCTAATAGCTGAGTAAAATATTTTTCTCACTTTGAGAAGACATATTCTATCTACTTCTTAGCAGTGCTTATTGTATTTAGTTATGTTGGGATGGTCCAATGATATCACTATAAAATGGTAATCTAGCTATGATAAAATCAGGCCCACATTTTCACATAAGAAAATATATTTCAGCTGCACAACAGATATGAACATTGTAGTAAATGATACTGAATCAAGTCAGACCAAATGAGTATCAATATTCCATGCTTTTGGACATACCTGGAATCAAGTGTGATTTTGCATGGATTTTGAAAATTCAAAGTCAACTGTTATAAACTAGTTCAGCCTACTCTCACAGTTGTTGCCATTCTGGTTTTCAATATAATAGAGACAAATTATGAAATTATGTTCTATGTTGTTACCTCTGAGAAACAACTATGTGCTGATATTTCACTAATCATGCTGCTCAATTCTTCAGAACAGACGTAGAACTCAACTTTGCAACAGATATTATATGCTTACATAATGGTTGTGTTCAGTGTACCAGAATGCCCACCAAGGTTTATTAAATGCCATATAGATGACATTCTATTAAAATTTTGTAATTAATATAAATCCTTGCAAATCTGTATAATGTACTATTAAAACTAAAACAAAATTTAAGTTTGAGAACTGCAATATAAAAACATATAAACATTTTTCTCCATTTCAAGTTCTTGGGTCTTGGCTTCATTCTCTCAGAATTTTACTTAATTTTACTTAATTCTATGTATTTAGAATATATTGACACAGTATATTTTTTACTATTTCTTTATTAAAATTTACAATTGTGAGAAAATTCAAGTTTTCTGACAGTCATGTGATATGAACTTTTTAAAGTTATTAGAAGGTAACTGTGGATTGTTACTATTTAAAATAATTTCAATTTTAGAAACTTCTTCCAAAAATCATCTTATATTAAATGGAAATGAGAAATACTTTGAAATACTAGACATCCATTAAGAAGATTAAAAAGCAGACTACCTGGCATGTTTAAAGGAGATCAATCAATTTTTATTATGGTCATAGTCACAGACCAGCATTACAAATAAGAGCATTAAAACAATAGTAAAAAAAAAGACAGAAAGAATAATATATTGCTTTTGCTGGTGGTTTAACAGTGGGCAGTTAAAGTTTGCCTAATTTTACATATAGCATAACAGAATTTGGCCACATTCCAAAAAACTAATACTGTAGTTACCCTGTAAAAAGAATAATAGTATTTCCAAGATATTTTATTAGGTAAGATGTTATAAATTGAGTCCCTGAGCCCTTAGAGAAAATGCAGTATAGCATGATGTGAGCTGTAGTTTCAATGGTCCCTTGTCCACAAGGGCACAGTCGCAGCTCATATAGTATTCTTTTTGTATTGGCCCTCCCAATCTGCTGTGGTAAATGTGTTGCAGCACACTAAGGTTAATGCCTTTCGTATTTTGGCGACAGTTGTTTGATATGAATATCTCACTGCTTTAAAAGGGGGAATTTGATTGCTCCAATAAACATGTGTGGGAAGAGCAGCCCAATCTTGTTGGATTTCCAGATCTTTGCACACTCATATCCCATCATCAAAAGCACTTCCCTGGAGAAACTAAGATACTGCAGGTTTTTTTGAGATGGTCCTGAACTATATTGATTCAAAATTGTCTTCTATAAGGAGAGGACTCAAACTTGTAGGGGAAAAAGAGTAGTTTTAACAAATGTGCAAAAATGTAATTGTACACGAGCCTTTGCTAAATATAACTTCAGTGCTCCTGGAATATACTGTGCTATTTTTTTGGGGGGGGGATATAATTTTTACTGTTTTTTGGTCATTTTAGATGACATACTTTTGATGTGTTTAGTAAAGCTATGGGTTAAAGAAGTTTTACTATACTAGAATTTCTTCAGAATTATTTTTTGTCTAATAAAATGGATTGTTTGAATTTCATACCATGTGTATTACTGAAATGCTAACATGTTCACATTAAAAAAAACACTTAGAATACATATTAGATACTTGACAGCTATCTCTCGAGAGACCATAAATAATCATGCTGATTTTATTCATTCTTCCCACCTCTGACACAGACAAACTAGTTAAAAGAGAAAACATGATTAATGGTGAAACATCCATGCATGATCTCCATCAGTCTGATACTCTGACTGAGTTGTTCCATTCTACTAAATGATAAACTATGGTACCATCAAGGTCAGTTTTCCAAAGCCAAATTAACAAAAGGATTCTGTAAAAAAATATTCCATACTCTAATCAGTATCCTGGGAACTAAATTAAATAAAAGGGACATGAAAGTGAAGTTACCATTTCTAAACCCAGCAACAGGCTCTGATATTCAACAAACCATAGTGTCAACTTCAGCAAGTTTAAGATGTGTGGACCAACTTCCAGATTTCCTCAGCCAGCATGTTGAAGTCCACATAACTTAAAAACTACCAAGGTTGAAAAACGCTGCTCCTTAAGAATCCAATGGGATTTGGAATTTCCAAATATTCCACAAAAGGTAACAAAATACCCAAGTCACAGAAGGGAAACCACTGATGCTCAAAAATATTCAACATGGACAACATGGATCTTTATTAAACCACAGACACTATGAAAGTACAATACAAAAACTATAAATACTATTGAAACATATTACCATCTCCTTGCACAATAAACTTGCATAAAAAGACATATTTATATGTCGACATCTTAAAGAATCAAGAATATACAGCCCATTAAAACAAATATATGGATAACATGACTCTACACAAGGACATTTATATAAGTACAGTTTCCACCAAAAAGATAACCATGTGAACACAATACTGCACATAAACAAAAATGATAAACTTGAACAAACCTCCAGCCCATTAAAGAAACTCAGAAATTCTAAACAATGTTGACATACCATGCTAAGTCATGGTTTACTGAAAGAATATAAATAGCTGGATTCATACAGCATACTAAGCCACACACTATTGTTTACAAAGTTCAATGGCTGGATTCACACATACACAAAACCTTAATTGCATGGTAATTCTTCAAGTCTAAACAAATCCCTCAACAAAGCAAAAGCACACTCACAAATACAAAAATAATTTATTTTGACAATGCTGGATTTGAGGGGATATGTTCTGGATATTAACAAAAGAAACTAAGTTGAAATAAACTTAGAATTGATTTTACTAATTTGTAATAACACTAGTAACTAACCAATGGTTAATACATCCATTGTTTACTACCTTAAGAGGTAATGCTGGGGTTTGCACAGAATATGGAATATAAATTAATTATCTACATATTAATTAATTATATACATATTAATAAACCACATTTTAGCTTAAGATGCTCTGTGAAGTGAGTCTCTGGATTCATAGTTTATTAAATGATTGAGTAAATAAACTCTGATTGGTTGATACATATAGCACTGTAAAGTTAAATCTTGCAGACTTGTTCAGTAACACTGTGCTATAATAAATCTTGGCTTAGTTTACAATTATGCAAACACTGCTGTAGACTTTCAAGTTAAGCAGGAAGGAAAAAGGGGTTGCAAAAGATGATCACATGAGCCCAGGACACTACAATTATCATAAATCTATGCCAGTTGCCAAGTATCCAAATTTTGATTATGTAACCATGGGGATGCTACAATAGTCATAAGAGTGAAAATGGTCATAAGTCTTTTTTCAATACTGTTGTAACTTCAAATGACTACTAAACTAATAAAATGCTGAAAACAATCGCAGTGTGTCATGATTATGAAGGAAAAAACAAAGAGGTAGAGTTAGGTTTTATTTTTGGCAGGGAATTAATTTTTCTATTATAGAAAACTAATAAATGTGAATAAAATATTAATGCACAATATTAAAATAGTTAGGGAAAAAATAAAAAGCAACCTATACTTTGGAGCTTGGTCTTTGTCCTGTAAAAATTGTATGATATGGCAACCCAGTCTGAGAAGTTAAGACTTCTAAGATACAGAAAAAGAATTATTGGTCTTATTCATACAGCATGCTTTGTCATGATGTGGCTGGATTAGTTTTAGTTCCCTCTTTCTGTTCCTGTAGTTACAGCAATTACACTAAGAACACGACAAAGAAAACATGGGGTTTGGGAAGAAGGAATACTGGTTGGAAAATTGGTAACAGTATGAAAATGGGTGGGAGGGTTACCTAATTGAAAGATAAGCATTTTAATAAACTATCATTTCAAACCTGCTCAGTTATTCAAAAGTGACTTGGATCCTATTTGACATAGCCATCTCCAGTTTCACAAGGAGAGGATTCTTTTCATTTGATTATATCACATTCAGTAATCTGGTAAATCAACTGGCTGGGAAATCTCATGGGACTCTATTTGCAGAGACTTCACTCTTATGGATGCAGTGAGGTAGAAACTCTTGCTCATGTCCTCATATGGTATCCCACCCCAGCATGTGCTCCGATTTGCCCAATCATCTCCAAATCTGAGGGTCACACTGACAAATTTTATATTTATTACTTTTAAGGCATGTTAATACCACTCAAATATTTTCACCAGATCATTGTGGAAATCTTTAATTGGAATCTGAACTAAATTGTAGAAAATCTGCACGTTAAGATTATCCATATTAAAACCAAAAGAACTTGACGCAAAATAGGCTACCTGATACCCTCCTTTGACCATTTAATCTCCTTTTTTGTTTCTCGCTTATTATACTGACCGATAAATCCCAGCAATTAAAAAATTTATCAAGGAAAAAATTTCCTGGGCAGAATATAAATAGCTAAATGCAGCTTTATTCTAAATTAAAGGCAAGAACAGCCAACGAATAAATCGCAAGACTATTAACCATCGACATATTTTTCTAATTGTAACCTTAGGAAAACACACGGAAAGCTAACGCTTAAATAGAATCAGTTGGACGTCGCTTGGGTTAAAATGAATAAAGCTGAAATACAAATAACACAACACAGAAACCAACAGAATCAATGCGAAAGGAAGGAAATAGCCGGCACTATTTCCATTTTTGGCTGCAAAGGCAACGACACGCTGCGGAGGAACCGGCTTAAAGGTATGAATGAACCAGAACCCTTTTGTCGCCAAGAGGCTCACCGAAACAGTAATTGCTCTCCGAGGAGGGGGAAAAATCTTTTGGTGAAGCACAGATGTCAACTCCGCCCAAAGACCGGAGGCCAGAGAGGGAATGGAAAGAAAAGGAATCTCCTGCTCCGGAAAGCTCCCCTCCCTCGACGGAATTGCCCTCCGGGGAAGAAAGCGTAACCTCCGCCAAGCGACACGCCCGTTCCGCAGCGCCGGCAGCAGCTGATCACTCCGCCACCAATCGCGGCCACCTCCCACTTCCCTCCCTCAAGAACGACCTTCCCCGGTAAGCCCAACGCGCTTGCGCCAGAGGAAGTGACGTCACGTGATTTCCGTTTGCGTTGGTCTGCGGTGCCCGTAGGTCGCGCCCGTGTTTTGCATAATAACTAGAAAGTCGTCGTTCCTTGTCTTTTGAAATGAACACCGACAGGCAGAGGACGGGGATGAAAAAGAGCGGAAAGAGTTCGCGCGTGCACCCATTTTGTAATAAAATAAACCGGAATTCCATGACTTTGCACAGCACGCTAAACCTGATTTGCAAATCACAGCAGGACACAAATCAAAGCAGCATGTGGCTTGAAATATCTCGTGAATGCAACTTAGTCCTACAAAGAAAACGAATGACAGTCAGAGGTGGACAATCGTTTTATTAATCCAAATGTCACAAAAGGTACAATATGTCCAGAATTCTTTCTTGTTTTAAGAAAAATTAAAAGGCGGCAAATAAGCAGTTTGCATGTTGTGGCTGTAATGTCTGCAGTTTCAACTTATAACATGCATTGTGTTTATACATGGTGTTATTCATTCATTCGTTGCATTACAGTGGAGTATTCCTTCCCACAAAAGCAATTATAATTCACATATAAGAGTAAACCATGGCTTAGAAATCACTCCTACATTCTAACATGCTGAACTAAACTAGGTTTTAACTGTCATATCAACCTTGACATAATGTACTTTGTTAAATTGGAATATCATCTTTGGAAAAAAAACTAATAGTAAGGAATATTTACTTTCAGTGAAGAATATGCAATATGTGAATTAGATCTGCTTTTAAAGTTAGAGAATACAAATAACATAAGTTCATACAATACACTAAACTCCAAATGAGCAAATCAAATTAGGACTGTTTATTATTCATTAAGTCCAATTACTGAAGCTGAACTTTCACAAACAAACCCATGAATTATATGAATACAATTGGATTTGAGATGAAATCCAAGCAAACCAGTGTTTTTGGCATATGTGAACCAGGTCAGTGACAATTTGTGCAACATCTTAAGCATTGTTAAAGATATAGAGAGATACCACTCCAGCTAACTTGGATATTTAGGATTTATAAATCAATGTGTTTGTAATTAAACTTTTAAAGTTGAAGACACTGGCTGGATTATGTTTTATTACTTATGTTTGCATTATATTGAATTCCAATATGCTGTGGTCACTCTCACCCAAAGTTCTGGCAATTTCAACACCCTCTATCATTTCTTTGCTATTAGTAAGAATTAGGTCCAGTTGAGCTTTTCCTATAGTTTCCTCCTCTTTTGGATGATAAAGTTGTCTGCTAAGTTGGTTAGGAATCTGTTCAATCTTCCACTTGCTGCACAGTTTGTCTCCCAGTTGATATAAGGGTAGCTAAGTCTCTCATTACTACTGTGTTGTTTCCTACATATATTTGTTCATTGTTTAGCTAAAAGTTCATCTATTTCTTCTGCTTGTTGAGTAGTAGTATATGCCTATAGGAATGTCATTCTTTTTTCTTTTTATATTGACCCATATAGATTCTAGGAGGGTCTACAGTTATTTTCTCAGCCCTCTTTCTGGTTTGTGCAGTATACAGATCCCCAGTGGAAGGCAGGCTAGTTGCAGTTGTTTTTTCTGCAGTTCTAACTATCTGTTGAAGTCTGTAACATGTCCTGGTTGGTCACTGTGCCGAACCAGACAGTTCTACAGACAATTCCTCTGTAGAACTGTATCAGCAGATTCTTGGGCAATCTGAGCTTTCTGAGTTGATGTAGGAAGAACATTCTTTGTTCTGTGCTTTTTTAATGATGGTTCTAATGTTAGGTGTCCATTTCAAGTCCTTTGAGATAATAGAACCTAGAACAGGGCTGTCAAATTCCTGGCCCGCAAGCCGGATGCCTCACATGCTGGCCAATGCCCACACCCAGTTTAGTGAAGGGGAAAAAGTCCTGATACATCATGTAATGCCACCATGACACTGTGAGTTTGAAACCCCCCCACTTAGAAATTTGAAGGTCTTTACTGTTAATACTGTTAATTGCCTAATATTGTAAGAGGTGATAGGAGAGCTTCTTCTAAAATCTACTAGCTTTACAGTTTTAAGAGTCTTCAGCTCCAGATTGTTCCAGCTACATCACAGGATCAGTTAATCTGCCTTTCTCTATATGCATACTCATTGTTTCAATGACAAACTTCATCAAAGATCAAACTATCATCTGCAAACTTCAGTATTTTAACAGAGATCTTTTGAAATACAGTAATTGAGAGAGAAAAGAGTAATGGAAAGAACACACAGCCCTGGGTTCTTGTGCTAATTGAACAGGCATTCAATGTGATTTTACTTAGCTGTGCTTGCTGCTTCCTATCTGTTAGAAAGCTTATAATCCATCTGCAAATGTGGTCAGGCACAGCTTGTTAAATCAGTTTAGAGGGGATTTCTGGAATGATGGTGTTGGCTGTCCAGCTGAAGTCTACAAAAAGGATCCCTATTGCATAGGTCTTTGGGGATTCAAGATGCAGTGCCATATTAACAGCATCATTTGTTGATTTATTTGCTCGGTAAGCAAATTGCAAAGGTCTAACAGCTGATCCATGATGGTTTTCAGGAGGGCCAGCACTAACCTTTCAAAGGTTTTAATAACTATGGATGTCAGAGCAACTGGTCTGTAGTTATTCATTCAGTTCCTTGATGGAAGGTTTCTTCAGCACTGAGATGATAGTAAAGCATTTGAAGCAAGAAGGAACATAACACATCTCTAGTGATTTATTAAAGATGTGGGTGAAAATGGGGGCCAGTTGGTCAGTACAAGCTTTCAAGCAAGGTGTTACCTTGTCTGGGCCTGGTGCTTTTCCAGGCTTTTGTCTGTGAAATAGTGTAAAAGACTTGGCTGTTGTTGATATATCTCACAGTGAATTCCTCTCAAACCTACAGTAAAACACATTCAGGTCATCTGCCAGTTGTTGATTCCCTTTAGCAAGGGAAGAAGGTTTGCTGTAGCCAGTAATATTTTTAAGACTCTTCCACACATTTGCTGGTTCATTTGTTGATAACTGATTCCTCTCAGCTTTTTAGAGTAGCTTTTCTTTGCTGCCCTGATCTCTTAATACATTCCTGGCCGGATTGTACAGCAATCTTATTTGTACATTAGATATGCAGCAATCTAATTTGTATTCATGGTTTAAGATTAATTTAAGAAACCATGGATACAAATAATGGATAAGCCATATGTTTAATTTAAAATATGCCTGGATTCAGGCCTAAGTATGTTTCTTTAATATTTTGCTATCAGTGAAATGCTGTATATTGTGCTAAGCCGTAACATGATTGTTTGGTTCAGTCACTATGTGATCTCATTCACTACGGTTTGTAAATCATGACCTAGCCACACGCTAGATTAGCAAGTCTGAAAAAGTACAGTACTTTTGTATAAATTTGTAAACTTTATTATAAGCTACAAATGCATTTTCTATAAATCCAAAATATCCAATACTTCTGGTTGAGACGATGCCTTAAATTCAAGTCACGGCCTAAACGTAAAATATCACATAGGTTGATTAACCGGGTTTTTTACTATATGGTACAAACACAACACATATTAAGCTGAAGTGGGGAAGAGGGGGTTAGGGAACCAATTCATCGTGGCCATGTAGAGGTTGTCCGAATGTTTGTAGTATAATTATGGTACATCTACCTTTTTAAACCTTTTTTTTTCAAGTGAAATGCGCAACCCATTTTGGTGTTTGTCTTTTTTTTACTCTTTGGAAAAAAGAGGAAAGAATATGCTCTTTTTCGCCAGAAGGGACCTACCGCATATTGAACGCGGAAATGAAAGCACGATTCGCACGCTCTTCGCAGCCAATCGTAGAGGAGGCGCTGCGCTTGCGTGATGCCTAGGGTAGAAGCAGAGCTGGTCTACGTCTGAAGCGGGTGGCCGTCGCACGTCACGTCACCCTACGTCAGTGTTGGGTGAAAGGTTGAGCCAGGAAAAGAGGCGGGGCTACGCGCACACTCGCGCGGACGGTCGGAACGGTCTGAGGCCCATGTGGAGTGGCAGCAGAAGCAGCCTGACTGCCACATCTGGATCGAGATCTTGGGCCCTCAGCAGCTATGAAGGGGTGAGTGCGGGACCGGCGCCGCCGCGTCTTTTTCCTCTCGGACATCCGTGGGGTGGCTTCGAGGGATCCTTTCTAAGCGAATGAGGGACCCCCGGCTTATTATCTCAGGGCTTTTGGCGACGGCATCTCTTTGTTTCTCTGGCCTAACAACTGTTGAGAGTCGTTCACTTGTCTTTTTAGGGGAATAAAAACGAAGCGGGCGGCCCGTGTGGCTGTTCTTGGCTCAGGGACTACGTAACTTTATATTCTGGGAGAGAGGCGCTGTGGCGGGGGAGGGGGGAGGGGGAGGCGAGCTTTTTGAATTCGGTCCCGAGGAAGCGTGCGCGGAATTGCACCATAAAGTGAATCACGTCCCAATTAAAGGTGTATCGCACCAGTAAAAATGAGAGCCTAACCTCCTTTAACAACTATGGCAACTCCAAAAAAGGCCCTGAAAATGCAGAGTTCCTGTACTTCAAATAATGTTTTAGTGTGTTGTGCTATCACAGGTGCTGAGCAGTCGGTTTTCAATAATCTGTTAGTAGTATAGTCCTATTTGTATCTGGCTGCCCTGGAGAGAAGCTTAAGATCATAATATGAGATAAAAGGGGGATATAGATTGAACTATTTCAATAGTTGAAATATTATTGAAATAAAATTGGTTTGGTGGAATGCCTCTCTGTGTATCTCTTCTTTTACTTTAGCTTAAAAAGAACTAAATATCTAGAGCTCACAAGTATTTCCCACTACTAGGAAGGCAACTTTAATTCATAAAGCAAAACTAAGGTTTTGTGAGTGTATTACATCTTCAAATTGGAAGTCAGGGCAGCTCTCAAATGTTTGAACTTTACTTATCTTGAACACTCAGTTCTGATTCTACAGCCTCCCTCCCCACCAAGTCACTTCATAATTTAAACAAGCATCCTCTTTCAACAGGTATAATAGTTTGTGCCATTTTCCCTCAGTTATTCCATTATATGCCCAAAGAGACCTTTGTGGTAGAATCTTTCATTACCATCCAGATATTTCATTTTCCAAGTCATGTGTCTCAGCAAGGCCATAAGGTTGAAAAGAGATTACTAGTCTTTCCAACAATTCAAAGGTTAAAGCTCAGTCTGGTCTCTCAACAAGGAGACAAGAAGCTGGTCTTCTGTTTCTTGCAAAAGGCAGTCTTTTGGAATCATATCCTTGAGAAGAATCTAACTACTTTTACCAACATTTCAATTCCTTGAAACATTGATAAAAAGACATTTCAAGATGGATGAAGCTTCACTTGGCAGACCTTTCATGTTATACTGACCAAGCTTCTGGCACTTTCCAGCAGCAATGCAAAGAATAAACAGCACTGTAGGTGGATAGCTTTATGTCATACTTCAAAGACTGCCTTCATTGCTGAGATTGCAATCATGCTTACTTATCTTAGCTGTAGTTTATTAATTTAACACTAAGGTGCAAACTAGTGACATGGGTTAAACTGGCTTGATTTATTCAGTTTGTCAGATAATAGCCCCTGGGGCATTAAATCAGCCAAAGACCCTAGAACATTAAATCAGCCAAAGAGCCTAGAATTGTGCCTGAGCAATTATTAACATCCTTTATTTGAATAAGAAAGTAACAAATACAGCATTTAAAGTATTGTTGAATACTCAGCAAAATAAAGTTCTCAAAATTGAAGTTACCGACATTTTTGGTTGAGAAAAAATTCAGCTCAGATGTTTCTGAAGTAGCTTATAAATACAGAGTTGATTTTAAATTGAATAATTGAATAAGGGGTGTGATGCTAGCTTGCCTCTTTGTGGTGCACCCTGGATAGCACAGAAGTGTGAACCAAATGACTACCAACAATTGGCAGCCAGACTACATTGAAGACTTGGCAGTTAACGACAGTTGGCAGCCAGACATCTTTGTAGAACTCCTGGCTCTCTAAATATATGGCAACCTGTCTGGTCCCAGTCTTGAGCCACATTGCATCATTGGCTCTGTGAGGGCAGGAGGCCTTGGTGAAGGAGTACAACAGAATTGTGAGGGGCCCACTTCTTCCTGAGGACGCTGATCTTCCTCATCTATTGGTTGGCAGGCTTGGATCCAGTGGGGCCCTCTCTGGCATTCGCTCGGCAGCTGTCTGGCAACTTTGACATTGGTGCCCAGATACAGGCAGTTGCATGGATGGCCCTGCATGTGAGGTGCTGGATTTTGGCCTTCCTCACCAGCATTGGTCATCTGAGCAGGATCCGTGCCCAGCATGGTGTTTGCCAGGACTCGTTTGAGTGGGAACTTGTCTCTGCCCCTCAGTGTGGCTGTGGTGCTCCTCTGCAGAATATCCATCACGTGTCCATCCAGAGCTTGCACGGGTCCAGTGTCTTTTTTTTTTCAGCATGGACTGCCCTGTCCTTGAATGGCTGGGTGGACTGGACATTGACATTTGAACTACTATGAGTCCATGTGTTTGCCATATGCTAAGTAAATAAATAGCAATTGCTAAAAAAAGTTCATGGATTAAATAGCTACAAAAATACTGATAATTTTTTAAATTAAAACAAACTTTTTATCAATACTGCTTTTTAAATACATATACAGTACTCACATGAAATACTGTTTTGTAAGCTGACTGTTCCTTATCCACGGTTTTCAGTTAATCTCATAAGATCTGTTGAAGCTTCAAAATTTTGTGGTATAGAATCCTAGGTGGTGAACAATAATTACAAATTTCATGTCACATGATAAGATTGTCTTCTCTGTTTTCAGGTATCCCTGTTGTCTTCAGTATAGTGATTGATTCAGTGAGGATAGTATGTCTGGCTAGTTCATGTAGGTGTTTCACCATTCATTATGGTCCTTCCATGTCTAATGAGCATGTCATTGACAACATGTGCCATCACTGATGGGAGTTGCCATGTCTGTTCCGGGAAGATGCTGTGTTCTGCGATATTTTGTAATTAATATGATTGCTGCAATGAAAGTGGACTGTAGTTAGGTACACCAGCATTGTACTGTATCTGGAATATGTAATTTATAAGTTGCCAATAAATGAAAATGTTTGTAGCTCAGGGTTGAAATAAGGGATCCTTGATGTTCTCTGAGCTTGGTTGTTTGATGATGTTACCTAGTTTGAGTAATGAAACATCTGCAAAAAACAACCAAGCTCAGAGTACCAAGGACCCCTCAGTTTATAAATTAGTTTTGAGTGAGAAATGATAGGTAGTCTTTTAATGCATTTTATCTTTCTTACTACTTTTTATTTGTTTATTTGTTTTATTTGTTTCTATCTTTTGTCTTACTATTACTGGTAGTTTAAGTGAGATTTTAAAGCTGTAGTTTAACACTGCACAATTACATATGGAAGAAATCCACTAATTATTCATTGATTTTTATTGAAAAGTGTAGTTTTGTTCCATACTATGTGGTATTTAGTGCTGTATTTGTTTCCATGTGTGGATATGTCTATCTGTACTTGTATGTTTTAAGCATCTGAAATGAGATTATAGATACAGATTTATTATGTGCATGCTGGCAGAGATACAACCCCAGAACCTGCTTATCCTAGCTATAAAGTAATACCCAGCAACGATATGATCCCTGACAAACTTAGCCCATAAGCATTTCCTTTAGACTTCTTTGAATTCCTAACTCTTTCTACTTTTTAAAGTTTAATTTTAAAAGGGACATAGTAAGCTGTGGAAAAAAAGAATTAGCATCCAGAATAATACTCATTTCCAAAAACCCTTTGATAACTTATGAAGTGAGCAATGTTTTGGTGGCTATACTTTGGAGGCAAAGGAGATTACACTGTGAATAGGGCCACACCCTATCTGTGTGTAGTACTTTGTTATGAAGCTGACATGAAGGTCACTATCTCTGTTGTTCAGTTCAGAGAACTGGGTTCAGATCCAAAATTGTCAAAGAAAGAATGTAATTCTAGTGATACTATAGAATTCACTACCTTTACCTCATCCATGGTATACCTTTAGAGTATTTGAATAGCTGAGCGTTGGAAGTAATGTTTGATTGTGATTCCACTGTTATTTCTCTTAATACTTTTGGAAAATGATTATTTGTTTAAATTACAGAGTGAGGGGGTGTTCCCGAAAGTTGTGTCTTGTGTTCATGTAATACCTATATTAACTCAGTCTGAAATGATCATGCATGGGTTTGAAGAACTTACTCTTTCCGAAAGCTCAGAATTGAACATCTCAGCAACTTCTGTATGTTCCCTGACTATTAAGGACATGATTGAGGAATATAAGTTGAAGCTGATTTGGGACAAGACAAATTGTTAAGGTTGATACTGATAGCTCAGGAGTGTCAAACTCAAGGCCTGGGGGCCAGATCTGGCCCGCTGGGTGCTTAGATCTGGCCCATGGAGCTGCCCTGGAAACAGTGAAGGACTGGCCCACAGTGGCTCTGTCAGTGAAAACAGCTCTCAAAGGCCGTGTGTGGCCCTCCCGAGCTCCATTTCCACTGACAGAGTTGGTTGCAGGAGGCCATCGCAGCTGAAAATGAAGCTCGGGAGCCCATTTTTGCTGGCAGAGTACTCGGGTCATCACCCTGATGCAGGTCACCCTGAATGAAATTGAGTTTGATACTCCTGTGACAGCTGAATTTCAGTGAATAGGCTTGTTCTGCATGAGATTGCATGGCCCTAAAAGGAACAGGTTCACAGTTCCAGGGCCCTCCTGGGTCGATGCTGTACATGTACAAAAAGCTTTTGTTGGGATTTTGGTACTTTTGTCTGATAAAGTAATAAAGACAGGTTAAAAGTCAAATTGTTGTCTAATCACACTTAGCCAATAAAGAATTCTATTCTAAATAAATAACAGTAACTCTGAGTTATTTCATATAAACTAGGTTCTGTTCTTACTAATCAGAATGGCCACAATTCCTTTTCTGAATAATAATTCAGGTTTGTTCTATATAAAATTGCAAAGTATTTGAACTGAGAATGTAACATGTGAGGTATGTTCAAGTGTTCTATCCTATTAAATCATCTGTAATTTAATAGAAGTGGAATTCCTAGAGGTATTGAGCATGTTTTGATTTGTTCCAGTAGCCGGATCGAGTTGGGTGATGTGACACCACACAACATTAAGCAGTTGAAGAGGTTAAACCAAGTCATCTTTCCTGTCAGCTACAATGACAAGTTCTACAAGGATGTGTTAGAAGTCGGCGAGCTTGCCAAACTGGGTATAAATTCTTGATCTTTATTTAGTGGGTTGGTGCTAAATTATCTAATGCTGTATGTTATTGAACATATTTTTCATGTACTTCTTTAATTGTATATCACATGAGGCTGGACACAATATTGGTCCAAGTGATACTTTACATTTTTGAACTGTTTTCCCAATCTTTGGAATCTATATTTCCTCTAATCTGAGACTGTTATTCCATGTCCTGGACTCTGGAACAATTCGAGAACATGTCATACCCTTCTGTCCTCTTTAGTATCTCTTCAGGTACTCTCTTGAAGTGATAGTGAGTGATTAGCTTTCACCCAAGCCTTTACAATCTCTAAGGTAGACTATTGCAATATACTCTCAGTTGCTATGATTATTCCAGCTAACATTCAAATGATTAAAAACATCATTCCATTTTTAGCTTTTCATCACAGATTTTTGATCGGTTTTTAGTATATTATAAACTGAAAACTTATGAACTTATGTCCTATCTTAGCTGGATGACTTTAGGGTTAGGGTTAGGGTCAGCTCTAGGAAGGATGCAAGAGCAAACCACTAATGAAATCTTGCTCTCTTCAGGGATTTTGTCCAGGCATTCACCTGCCATCAACACTGGGTCAAAGGAACACACAACATACACAAAAATATCTGTGTATCTTTGGGAATGTCTTTACATTGTCCCATTGACTATACCGCTGTGCTCTATGTTGATGCTCTTGAATCCTCCTTTACAAAACGTATTTTCTGCACATAAAAAGCTATTATGGAAATCTATCTTAGTATTCTTTTAATCTGTTTGTTTTTGATGTCCATAGTTGATTTTTTTCCTCAAAATAACTATGTGACCTTTCTAACTAGCATATGTTTCATTGAGTTTTAGGCCTTGTTTGAATTGATTCAATTCAACATTTGAATTGACTTAAAATGTAATATATGAAATTTTAAAAAGTCTTGAATTTTATTCATGTACATTTTTTAAAAATCAGTATATGCTTTCTTTCTGTTCCCATCTCTTTTTGACAGCCTATTTCAATGATATTGCTGTGGGCGCAGTGTGCTGTAGAGTAGATCATTCTCAGAATCAGAAAAGACTGTACATCATGACGCTTGGATGTCTGGCCCCTTACCGACGGTTAGGAATAGGTAAGGAATAGGCAGCAAATACTGAGTGGCCTTTATTTGACTCTTGAGCTTTAAGGTGTACTTATTTCTGTACTCGTTCCAATAATAAAATAGTACAAGATGCTGGATGAAAAGTCAAACTTCATATATCATATGAAGAATAAGTTTTTAGGATGGAAGCAGTGATTAGGGTTATTTATCAAACTATCAACTTGTAGCTAATAAATTCAGTAATTTAACAATGCATTTCCATACTTGATGTTATTTTCTAAAAGCATCCTTAATTTTTCCTTTAAACTAATGAGCGCAATCTCAAATATTGGAGTTGAGATTCTGATTTCAGAGGCAGTGTTGCTGGTCTTGGGATTTAAACTTGCAAAACTTGAAAAAGCCTAGAAATAACAAGATTTTCTTTTGTACTTTCTCAATTCTTTTTCAGGAACTAAAATGTTGAATCATGTGTTAAACATCTGTGAAAAAGATGGCACCTTTGATAATATCTATCTGTAAGTAAATATTTTTGATTTATTCCATTTAAGCATTGGGGATTTAAATTATTTGTGTTCATTTTTAATTCAACTTAATACTAAGGCATTAAAATTCAAATGTTCAAAGAAAAATAAGCTTAGATCAAGAATTCTCCAACTTTTTCTGTAACAGGACAGATCCCACCCTCCTCTGTAAGTGCAGCTGGAGGTCTGTAGGCTAAGGAGTACTGCAGCCATTAATGTAGGCATTGTTCTAGTCTTCTTCCACCTCTGGTATCAACATGGCCCACTTGTAGATTGATCACCTATTATTTTGATTACCACTGTTACCTGCGGTCTTTCCATAGAAATAGCTGTACAGGTAGTCATTGACTTACGACCACAATTGTGCCCCAGATTTATGTTGCTAAGTGAGAAATTTGTTAAGTGAGTTTTGTCCCATTTTACAGCTTTTCTGGCCACAGTTGTTAAATGAATCACTGTGGTTGTTAAATTAGTAACACAATTGTTAAGTGAATCCGGTTTCCCCATTGACTTTGAAGGTCGCAAAAGGTGATCCCATGACCCCAGGGCACTGCAATGGTCATAAGTACGAAACAGTTGCCAGGCATTTGAATTTTGATCACATGATCATGGGGATGCTGCAAAGGTCATAACTGTAAAAATAGTCATAAGTCACTTTTTTCAGTGACGTAACTTCAGTGCCATTGTAACTTCGAATGAACTGTTCTAAGTCAAGGACTCTGTCATTGGAATGAAGAGTGCAATAGACAATTCATGTTTAATATTCTCCGAAGTAAGAATAGTAATGGTTGCTTTCACTACTAAAGCTGAAAAGGGTAGTGCTTCTATGGGAATTCTAAACTGCAGTTTGAAAATTTAGGAGAGGATAAGGAGATCCAATGTCAGTTTAGGAATCAAAGAATGGGGTGGATTGAGCCTAACTGGTAAATTTCCTTCCCTTTGTAGGCTTATAGGTAGTCACTGACAATGAATTGTGGTGAGGCAGTACATAACTTGTTTGGTAATGCCTATTTTCTGTGTCTTTCTTTTCATTTGTTTTCTGATGCCTAAATGCCTTTGCTAACACGTGGAACCAAATTCTAGTATATTGTTTCTTTTTCTGTCCTAGGCATGTTCAGATTAGCAATGAATCAGCAATTGATTTCTACCGAAAATTTGGATTTGAGATCATTGAAACAAAGAAGAACTACTACAAAAGGATAGAACCAGCAGATGCGCATGTGCTGCAAAAAAGCCTCAAAGTCCCCTGTCTTGGCCAGAACACTGATATGCAAAAATCTGACAACTGAGCAAAACCCAGGAAACCCTTTCTTGCACTTTCTTGTCACCAAATAAGGAAAGAAGGCCTGGAGTTTTGGTTTTTTGTTTCCTTTTTCCTAATACGTGCTGTACCTGTCCAACAAATTAATAACTTCCTAAGGATTGTCAAATTGTGTGTTTTTATTTTATATCTCTACTTTGCATTCTTTGGGATAAAAAAGTTTTAATGGGGGAGGAGGGAGCGGAGGCTTCATATGGTCTTCCAAAGGTCAAATTTTTCTTCAGCATGTGTGATCCTTCTGCTTTTCTGATGAAGGACAAAGTTTAAGCAATACCTTGCATCAGTGCCATATTGCTTTTCCAATTTGGAGGTTATTTCTCTCTAGTTCTGAACTTGATTTAGCAGGTTTGACCTTGTTGATCTTTGGAACATACACAGACATCAGTCTTATGAATGGTTTATTTGTACTAGGTTTGGCCAGCTGATGTCATGTTCCTTGACAGGTGTAGGTGACAATCCAAATGGGTTATACCATCTTTCTTTCATCCTGATTATATACATTTCATGGGGAAAGATGAACATGCCTTGGTTCTGGCACAGTGGAGGAACAAACATTTAATGTTATTAAAGAAGGTGACTAAAAAAATAAGCTTTGTTCTGAAAATGGCTCTGCTGGTTTGCTAAAATTAGTTACTTAAAACAAGATGGTTAAAACTATTTTTCTTACACATTTAAAGAATGACTCATCTTTAAAAGAGGAGTGTTGTAAAACACCAAGAAGCATGGCTTATTGGGGGAGCATTGTAAAGATTCAGCAAATACCTGGCTTTCTCCTAACGACACATGAGGACTGTAGCCTACTTTGCTGAGCTCTTGCTTTGTATTTTGTTATGCTCTTGTTTGCAACTTCAATTTGAGCACCTGGCATTCAGTACTACAATGTCAGATTCAGTTTATTCTTTTCATTTGGGGAAATGTAGCCAGTTGCAGTGGAAAGATTCTACCCTATCACTTAAATCAATATTAAAATGTATTTCTTTTCTGTTTTTGGACCTGAGCTGTATTTTGCATTTTTCTGCTTTGAAAAAGAATTTTGGGGATTGTGTGGTTATACTGTAATCTTGTGATTGGATGTTTTAATTTCATTGTGATGTTGAATTGGAAGCAAAGGAAACCCAAATTGGGAAAATTCAATTAAGTTGCATTATGAAGCATTTACTGCAAAGGAACTGGAAACACTAGAATCTTCATTATACCCTACAATCCTAGCAGAAGATCCTGAATGAGTATTAGATCCGTACATTATAAACTTTCTCCAAGCTACATAATTCCAATTAAAAAATATTAAGCTTCTCCTGTGGAGGCCCTGAGTTGGAAAGATTTTCATACTGATGTTTTGGTCATAGTTTGCAAAGTTTTATATTTTAGTTTCTCAGAAATTGTCTTCCTTTTACAAAGAGGTTGAAGTGCATCTTGAGCTTATGTGCCCCTACCTCTTCCCTTAGTGGTAGATAAAGCATATAGTTTGAAGAAGGTTGGAGACAATTTAGTGTTAGTCCATAACTGCCTTCTGGTGCTAAGGAAAAGGTATATCCCTATTCCAGAATTGAAAGTTGAGATTTAAAATGGTTCTCTTGCTTGTTTTTTCAGGCAGTTTTCCTTTGTGATTTCAAGAAAATCCAATTTTTAAAACATGTTTTCAGTCACTGTCATTCTGTAAATGTGTTTTTCAGTATTTCTTGGAGATATCCATTATGCAGTAACTATGTGCTGTAGAAACTGAAAGAAATCAGAAAATGAAGTTATACTTCAGTGACTCTTAGTTCTGCCAATCATTGGCTTCGAAAAATAGATGATTCAATTCCTAGCTCCCTGGACTGTTTTCTCTCTGCTTAACTATAGCAAAGAGCAGCAGATTGCTTAATTATCTTGGTATACTGCAGAAATTTGCCAATTATGGGAAATGCCTTGCCTTTTGAACTAATCAAATGCGGGAGTATCTAAAATAGATGCTTTTTAATACCTCACAGGGAAAGCAGGAAATTTTCCACTCTTGCCTTTCAGCATATGTATAGTTATACTAATCGGTTGGGGAATACTGTTCAATCATCTTCACTTCTATTTAGACATGCGTACAGAATATATGTGACATTAATTCATAGCTATAGCTGAATGATCTTAAAGGAGTTTAGCACAAAATAGTTTCTCATAGATAGCACAACTGTGAAAGTGAGCTACATAAAATACATTTTGATATATAGATAACCATGGCATGCAAGAAGAAAGCATCTGTACATGTCAGGAAAGAGGGAATATTTTTGTATAGATAAAAGTATTTCGTTAATTATGTCCATTAAAGATGACATGCTATTACAGCCTAAATAAATTCTAGCTATGTTTTAATTAACCTGGCCCTGTGATGCCTACTAAATTTGAACAATCCACCCCCTTTACATGGGTCACTTTTCATCTGAATTGCAAGATTTCTCTAAAACATTTTCTAGTCCAGTTTCTTGATTATAAATTTGAATTAATTTATTTGACATATAAAAAGACTTTGGCCTTTGAGGAAATCCGTTGTCTTCTCCGCAATAACCATAAAAGCTTTTATCTTTAAGATACCTTAATGGCCTTTTAAAATTATACTTTGAGCACAGGGGATCTGTTAGTCTGGGAAAGGCCCTGCCCTGTAGTATCAGAAGGCAGTCTTCCTTGTCATAGTCTCTCTGCAACACCTGTTCCTTTTCCTTGTTTACTGTGTCAGGCTTCAAGATTTATAAGTAGTGTTCAAACTACAGAATTAAATGGCTGTCTGCAAATGGATATTTCCTCTTTCTCTTGTACCTCACTAAAGATCATCCTCATCTACCAAGATTCACCAAGAAGGAACAGCAGAACAGTCTTCACGTCTTTAGGTCCTTCTGTGGGCAAAAACCCTCCAAGCATTGACACTGCTGAAAGAACCAGCTGTGGTTTATCCCAGTCTGTTCCATTTGGGCTCGCTTTCCACCTCATTCAATGATTCCAGCCTTGGAATTGAATGTAGGAACAAAGTTTAATGTATTTTTGAATTCTCTTTGAACTTAAATCCCTTACCATTTCTTCCTAGCCCCTGCAAACATTTATAGACTGTTAATTTTAGACACTAAACTTTTTTTAAAAATTCTCATGGATAGTGAGATGGGTGGATTAAAAATTTAATAAAAACAAAATAAAAATCCAAGCTCAAGTCAAAGTATTCAGGTGTTTTCCTCCTTTCCCAGCTATCCCTATAGTGTCTCAATAAGATGTGGATCTGATTGCATGTTACGTGCGTTTAAAACTGCTCTTCCATCAGACATACATGAGTGGCAATTGGCAAACATGACGGAACACCAGTGCCTGTCATACAAAATCGCTATCAGCAGATCCTTGAACATTACCACAGTTGCCAAGGCCAGATATGTAAAAAGAAATTACCAGTGCCACTATGCAATTATCACTTGCCAGCATTCATGACGAATAGGAAGAATAGGGAGCATGGTTCATAAATGTTCCAGCTCTGATATTCAGGACTTCCTTGTGTATAATTTAAAAGGAATGTCAGCCTTTACATAATCAATTCAGTCAAGAAGCATTACTTGAGGATACTACAATGTGTCTTTCCTGGAAATAGTCAACGAAAACTGCGTTCCAACTATGGAAGTGTATCTTTCCCCAAAACAACCAACTTTGGCTTCATGTTTAATCTATGGGTGCTTTAGAATGTCAGTTTTTGCTACATACAATAAATTTCTGATTTGGAAAAAGAAAAGTTACTCTTTTAACATGTGCCACATTACTGTTACTAAGAAAATTTGAGCATTTCTGAAGATTGAATACCTTGGTGAAAAATGTTTGCAAAATAAGGATGAATTGCATTGCCCATAGATCTTAGGTAATGCCTTTATACTTAAGAACAAGTTTATTTTTGAACATTAGAAACAAACTTAATGTTCGTTTTTAATTTTTATTACATATTATTGGGCAGTATGAATTAAAATCTGTATAACATTTCCCTCAACCTCTTGAAGAATCACTGCAGTTTTCATTGTTTAAGGCAGTGTCCCCCAACCATTTTGGCACTAAGAACTTGTTCCATGGACCAGAGAGGGCGTGGTTTTGCATACTGCCTGCATCCCACACTGCGGCTCTATTTAGGATGTGCTGGACTGATTACCTTAAACCAGGGGTCCCCAACCCCGTGGTTTAAAGTAATCAGGCCAGCACATCCTAAATAGAGCCATTTTGGTATTGCACATAATAGAAAAGCTGGCTGCTTTTAGCCCAACTTTCCCTAAGGGTTGTTGGAAAGTTAAGATAGGATAAAATCAAGTATTTTTAAATTTTATTTATTGAATTTATATTGCCGCCTATTTGTCCATGGTGACTCAAGGCGGCTTACAAAATATAAAACCACATTTAAAACAAAATGTAACAAAAAGAATCAAATAATATAATACAAAATAACAAATCACCTGCCAAATCCCACCCTCCGCCATGGTGATAGCAGATCACACGAGCCATTTAATGGGCTCCATCCTCCTCTTGAGTTCCCCTGGCCTGCTGGCAGAACCAGGTCTTCAGCGCCTTCTGGAAGAGTATTAGAGTGGGGGCCATTCTAAATCTCTGGGGGAATTATGTTCCACAGAGAGGGAGCCACCAAAGAGAAGACCCTACCAGGTGTATCTCCCTTGGGGATAGGACCCACAATATTCCCTGCCTCCTCACTCTGATGGGTCAGGTAGATGTGACTGGCAAGAGACAGTCCCTCAGGTAACCTGGTCCCAAGCCATGAAGGGTGACAACCAGCACCTTGAATTGCACCTGGAAGCAAATTGGCAACCAATGCGGCTCCCACAGGAGAGGTGATACATGTTTTTCGAGGCAGACTTGAAGAAAACAAATGGGTACTTAAAATTTTGAAGAAGCTGGCAGCAGTACAAGAAACAAATTTTTCTTTGGCCCAAGAAGCAGTGCTGAAAATCCTAAACAAGGTTAATAAATAAACATTCTAATTTTTCTAAATAAATAAAAACCTATTCTCTCTGTTTCAGCAGACACTTGCATTTCAAAGGACAGGACAATATTTTTCTTTTCAAAGGTTTTGTGCAGGCTATTCCCACCCACAACTTTCTTCCTTTCAAATAAAAGTATAGAAGAGGCCTCTATTATATAAATTCCCATAGTCTCTGGGCTATGGATTTCTCGATTACTTCTATTCTGAAGCACTAACCCTTGAGGGGAAATTGTATCAAAGCACTACATTTCTGCTAATTTGCATTCAGCACAAACTTTTCTACAGGCAACAACTGTAGCTCCTGAGAAAAGTCTTCCCATTGAGGGAGGCCACAACTCAGATTATTATTATTTTATTTACGTTTCTTTATTTTTTTAGCTGAATGCCTATGGATCAAGTATGTTTTTTCTTCAGATTAAATAAACTTTCATGTTACTCTTTTCTGTGGAGAGTAACATTCAGAATCTGAGTGAAATGATAATGTTTTCAACTTTTACTATTATTGAAACATTACAGAAAGGCAGAGAACTAGGAAAATAATCAGGAACACATCTGCCTTTGATACAATTCCTATTTTAATTCAGATATTTAAACAGTAACTTCTTTTTAATTAAAATTGTAAATTGCATTTCAATCACCTGGAAATCTTTGTTAAATACATTTGCCAAATTTAACCTGTACAAATATAGAAATAATTATTAATTTCAGGACTATCTATTCCTAGATGTCTATGCACAGAGTTTTAGTTTGCCCCTTAATAAAATTATTTATGTCAATGCCTATGTTTTCAAAGTAGATGATGTAGATTGATGTATACTTTGTATTGATTTTAATTTCTATAAATGCATAATGGAAAAGCACTACCTTGGCAGGATTCTGAATTTTCTTTGGGATTATGGCTGTAACAGCCATCATAATGAGCTGTGACTGTCTTAACCAACCTCCATGGAAAAATCTACTTTCTAGCTGTAAATGTAATGTGCAAAAACTCAAACCTAAAAATGGGGAACTTTTTCATGCTCCTTTTTAGCACACAACAGTAAGTTGTCATATATCACATATCCTTTAAAAAGGATAACCTTAATCATGTAAATATTTACATGATCTAGCATGTAGTATCACAATTCAAACATGTTCTGGGCTGAGATTTTGTATACTTTGCAAACCACAAGAGATACGTTCTTAGCAAACAGATCACATTTAGCAGGACTTCAATGATGGAAGAATAATGAAAATTCTCACAGTGGGGAAATGGATTGTGAAAATATCAGAATTTACAGAAATGATGAAACTGGCCCGCTCAGTCAGAGAACAAACAACAGAAACCTTTTTGAAAGATTAAAAACCTTATATGGACATTTTTCTGAGAGAAAATAAAATAAAATTATGGACTTAAATATTAAGAAAAATGCAGATTAAATGAGGAAGGTGAAGGGTTAAAACAAATATGTAAGAGGGGGAGGGGCCAATTAAATTGTAATGTGTTGTAATGTGTTGAAAAGGAGGTTGGAATTCATTTATATATTACATTTTTCTTCCATTTTTTGATTTTCCTTTTTGTCTTATGAAAAATCTTAATAAAATGTACGGACTTCAATTCCCAGAATTCTATGCTTGCTAGGGAATTCTGGGAAGCGAAGTCCACACATCTGAAAATTGCTAAGGTTGAGAAACACCGTCTTAGAGAATGGTATGAATCAAGTCAACATCTGCTACGTAAGAAGCAGAACGGACTTGTGCTTAGACCTGGGGACAGACAAAAATTGGCAAAGAAACCGAATCTGAACTGACTTCAAGGGCTATTTCCAAAGACGCTTCCGCTCCTCGCCTTTCAGAAAGGGTCTCAGCTCCGCGGTCCGCGTCTCCCCCAGACCTGCCTCCGAAGCAGTTCCGATTTCTCCTCAATCTAACCCATTGAACGTCAATCTCAAACCTGTGGGGCGCTCATTGGCTGGCGCTTCGACCAATGAAGCGCTCGTGGGCCGGCCTCGCCTTTCTCCAAGCTCGGTGGCCTTGTTCTGGATCGCTGATTGACAGAAGTGGGCGGGGAATCGGTCGCGCATTGGCTGGTCAGAGAGGGATGGGTGGGATTTTGTATGAGTGCACACAGGGATACGGGAGTGGGGGAGGGAGCGGAGAGGCCTCCCCGGAGGAGGATGGTCCCCTCGGTGGGGCTGCAGCTGCTGAGCCCACCCTGTACTCCGTCGGTGAGTCCCTCTGGCCAGGATCGCAGCAGGAGGACCGGGTGGCTGCGCGAGAGGCCCTCCAGCAGCCTGGGCCTGGGGGGTGGATGGGAGGTCTGGCCCCAAACTACAGTGGCTCCGCACCCGAAATATCCCGGGTTCAACTTCTGCCCATTCTCCGAGTGCAGAGCTCCGCGGGAAGCCTCTCTAGGTTCGTACCAGCAGGGCTTTCCCCTTCAGTCTCCGCTTCTGAGGCTTCCGCAGCCCTGCTTCTTAGAGCAAAAGACGTTGCCATCTTCCCTCTCTCCGGAGCCCTGTGGCAGGACCTGATCTGTCCTTTCAACTGTGCAACACCCCTGGAAAACCTCGGGAGCTCTCCAGAGGCCCGTAGGAAATAAAGGGAGTTGAGCTAGGTCTACTATTGACATGATGATGGAGTTCCGCAGAAGGCAGCGCAGGCTACACCTAAAATGAGGAGTGGATCCTAGAAGGAAGGTATCGGTAGGAAAGGTTAGGATTGCTTCTTCGGAGTAAAACAAGCTCAGGTCCGGAAATGGAAACGTTTTTGTTGCTCTTTATTTGCGTGATGTTTATCTAAATATCCATCTTGATAAAAAATACAGTTTGAGCATTAGATACTTATCCCAGTGAAATGATAAAACAATGAGAAATACTTCGGACAGGCCAGTAGAAGGTTGTAATCTGAAGGCTCTCAAGACCACCAAGGCAGACCTGGAAATGGAATGAGAACTCCAGGACTGGAAAAATAACGCCTGGGAATGAATAGATGATGGCAAATGATCCATGCTGAAATGTTTGGTTGTAGGCCTGAAAATGCACACTGTCATTGAGACTTGAAATCTCAATGACTGTATGCCTTTTGACTTCTTCCAAGGGACTGGAAGAAGTATCAGAAATGGAATAGGAAAGCTGGGAAATGAATGAATCCTTAGGGATGGACATATCACTAAGTGCAAGAAAGGGCTGGTCTTTTCAATTCTATATTATCTGGTGCTAATCTCTAGTAAATTATATCACTGTGGGTTTACATATTCACTCTCCAAAATTTCTTTTCCGGTGACTATTCCAAATATCACTTGAAATACACTGCTTTTTAGAAGATTGGGGCTGTTATGTTTTTTAATCTGCATTTTGAGAACTTGGTTATTGGACATGGCAGACAAAATTTAAAAAAATATATTTTTAAATAGCAAGATTGAGTACAAGTGGACATACACCTGTGTCACAGTCAAAGGAAGACATTATACGAAAATACTATTTTTCCAGAATACTGATTTAGAAGTTTATAGAAACATACATCTGTAAATTTCCCAAACATTTAATCAGCAGTAGTAAATCTCATTTTACTACCATAAGCCATAAACACTCAGAATGAGGAGGTACTATACTGCACATCTTCCTTCATTAGGTATAGCATCTTTAAAGCTGAAGGAATTATTCTAAAAAGAGACAAGATTTGATTGATTGATTGGATGGATGGATGGATGGATGGATGGATGGATGGATGGAAAGATAGATGTTTTATTACAATCAGCACAAAACCATATGTAACAAAGTCTGTAACCAATCCAATAAGGACAATGTTATCTGTAAAGCACAACTAGACAAAACATAAAGCCAGAAAACAGTAAAACAAGACTGAAATTAGTGTGTACAATCATGTAAATGCAGTAGCATAAAAGTGGAATCTGAAATGCAAAAATAATATATATATTAAAAAGCAACTGGTTAGCAAAATGGATCACTGTCTTAGTAGACAGCAGAAAAAGCTGATGATGATAGGTAGGCAGCTAGGAAAATAAAATATAAGCTATTGCCCAGTTTGGAAAATGCTTCTTTGCCTTAAAGGTTCTGTTGCTGGATCCCACCAGCAGATTTTCCCCATTCATTCCTCTGAACGCTGCATGAGCCTGTTGACATGATTTCTTTCATAAAAACCAAGGCAAGAAGATAGTTTGCCTATCTTTTTTAACCTGAGGCTTTTAAATAAGCATTTGGTAACAAGTAGAACTGAGAGGAAGAAATGTCAACAACCTTCATGTTTTGAATATGGGCATCTGAAACTGAATATTCAAGACAAAATGGAACTTAGTTGGTACACACTTGTCTCATGTTTTGAACTAAGCTAAATGATAGCTTAAATCACTTTACCTTGTTTGGGGAGATCCTGTCGAGGCAATCTTGTTGCTACTGATTTGGGACTTCATGATAATCCTGTTCTAATTAATATTTAGCTTCAAAAACTCTAGATTTTTATTAATATTTTTGTGTTAGATGGGATAATGGTGAGCTAATCCTGGAAAAAACTTCTATAATTCTATTATCATGGAAAGACAGATATTTGGTACATTTTAGACTTATTGGGGTTCAGATGTACTCAATCTGGGGGAACCTGGTGGATGGTACAACAACAGAATTAATGATTAGCCCCAGGATATTGATGGATCTGGATTATTTTCTGATAGGTTCAGTGGTTAAAGGCACCAGACTAGGAGACTGGAGTTTTGTTTCTACTTTAGGTATGAGTCAGCTGGGTGACTTTGTGCCAATCCCACACTCTCAATTCGATCCACCTCACAGGGTTGTTGTAGGAAAATAAGAGGAGGAAGGAGTATTAAGTATATTTGTTACCTTGACTTATTTATCATCATCACCATTCTAACCATTGTCTATCTACTGCAGGATGAAAACCTCTTCTGTATGTTTCCAACCAATACAGTTTTGAGCTTCCTTTTGTCAGTTGGACTTAAAATAGTTGCTGATGTCATCACTCCATCTTGTTTAGATCTCTTGTGAACGCTTTTTACCAAGTGGAATGCATTCTATGATTGCTTTAGTCCACCTGCCATCAGTTCTTCTTGCTATGTGACCAGCCCCATTTTGTTTTCAATTCTTTTACTCTTTTAATGACACTATATATTTTCCTTTGTTTTCTAATTCATGTACAGGTCTTTCTATCTTGTCTTCTGATGCCAAGCATGTATCTTTCCATGGCTCTTTGTACCACTCGTAGCTTTTGTATGTGAGGTTAGTGTCCATGTTTCGCTGGCATGTGTTAGAGCAGGCAGCACACACTGATCGAAAACTTTTCTCTCCAGGCATCGGGGGAGGTTCTTGAAAATTATGCTTAACTTGCCAAATCTCTTCTAACCACATTTAACATGCTGTTAAATTTCCTTTTTTGTATCACCTGATATTGAGATCTGTTGGCCAAGGTATATGTACTGGTCTATTGCATCTAGTTTTTCTCCAGATATTAAAAAAAAAAATTATTTGGTGAATTTATTAAACATAACCTGGCTCTTTTTCAGGTTTATTTTTAAGCCAAATTGTTCTCCTGCTTTGTGCAGCTCTTATATGTGTCTTTGTAGCTCTTTTGGGTCTTGTGAGAAGAGAATACCACCTGCAAATCTTAAGTGATTCAAATAGGTGCCATTGATTTTTATTCCATGTTTTGCCCAGTCCAGTTTGCAAAATACATCTTCAACGCAAACTGAGAAAAGGATAAGTGATATTGTATCACCTTTTCATACACCTTGTTCTATGTTGATTTCTACTTTAAGATAATTAAAGCAAATTGTCACTATTGTTTTTTCATATATTGATTGTAGTAAGTTTATGTAAGCAGTGTCTATGCCTTGGTTGAGCAATGCATTGATTATTGCTTGCTGGAATACTGACTCAAATGCCTTTTCATAGTAAATGAAAGCCATGTACAGAGGCATGGTGTACTCATTGTGTCTTCCAATGACTTGCTGAACAATCCATTGATCCATTGTGCTATAACCACTTCTGAACCCTGCCTGCTCCTTTGGCTATGCAACATTTAATATTCTCAATACTCTGCTATTATTTTGGTGAAAACCATGTAGATAACTGAAAGAAGGCTTACAATTCTTTAAATCATCTTGGATCCCTTTGTTGTGCATAGGAATCACTTCAGCATTTTTCCATGCATTGGGTATTTTTTCTTCTTTGAGGCATCAAGTATAATTTTGCCAGCATCTTGTATAAATTACAACCACAAGGCTCAACACTTCAACTGTAACACAGTCATTTCCTGACGCTTTGCCATTTTTCATTGATTTTATGGCACTTGATACTTCCCGTACTAAGAATATTTGGCATTTCCTCTTTTGTGGGTGTTGTTACTTTTGAGTGTTGATCCTTGCATAGCTCTCAATAGAATTTTCCAATTATTTCTAACATTTCCTGTCTTGTCCTACGCAGAGCCATCTTCATGTTTTAATGAAAAACTTTTTTTGTATTTATAAGCTTTCATTTTGCTCTATTAATCCCTTTGTTTTCTTCAAATGCTTTTTTCACAAGCTTCATGTTAAACTGATGTGTTTCTTCTTGGATACGTTTTCTTATGTTCTTGCAAAGTTCAACATATTCCGGTTTATTAGTGAGTTATTTATAAAAACAACAAAGGCAAGATATAAATAAAATCAATAAATAATCCTAACAATCAGCATGTCTAAACTTTATAAGGAAAAGTCTGATAAGGAAATTGTAGCTATAATAGTATTAGTACTATTTGGAACTATTCTTAAAAATAATTCATGAACTTCGGTTATTTCAACATCTTAATTGGCTACTGATTTGCTCTACTCCAAAGTTCCTAGCATTCATTATCTTTAAATACCTGTTTGACTTTGGAACATACCATTTGAAAGGTTATATTCTCCTTTATGAACCATCTGAGTTGTAAGATCCTCAAAAGAGTCTTTTTTGGTTGACCTTTACCATAGTATATATAAGGAATGGTTATAATTGATAATTGATTGCAATCACAGATGCAAAGAAGTGGTGACTTTCCATAGTGAGTAAAGAACAAGGCTTGATGGTCTCAGGCAGCATACCAGTACGAGAAGTTTGCACAATTTTTCAAGGATAAAATCATATAGAATAATGCTGGCATTGACACTGTATTGGACAATATAATTATTTATCAAATTTATATAACTGGGGTGTCTAGTGCACCATATGAATATATGACTCAGTTTTATTTTTTCCTTTCTTAAAAAAGGGATGATGTTAATGGAAGTAAATTCACTATTTAGTTACTATACCTATTATAGTATGTTCCTGCCTAGAATGCTCATTCTAAGTATTCCACTTTGCAAGTGGAACACCAGTCTTTGACAAGAAGAGATCCCTACCTTCTTAATAGAGACAGTGATAATCTTAATTAAGAATTTGCACACTTGATTATCTTTAAAAAATAGTGATTTATGTTCAACATTCCTATGTATCCAAACTGTTGAGAGAATGGGGAAGTTGTATCTCTGAATTCCTGGGAGAATATGGATAACCTAGATGGTTTCCACTATGGGTTTAAATCTGGCTTTGTGCAAAGATGGCTTTGACCACTCTGAAGGATGATCTGTATTAATTATACAGATAGCAGGCCCATGATGACACTTATGGAACTTGTTAAAAAAATTGCTGCACATGCAGGTGGGACAAAAGGCAATTGCACTTTATTAGAATTAGAATTATTTTATTGGACAAGGAATTTGTCTTGGTGCAAATGCTCTCAGTAAAAGAAAAGATACATTTGTCAAGAGTCAAGAATCATAAGGTACAACACTTAATAATAGTCATAGGGTACAATAAGCAATCAAATCATACTAGGAAACAGTCAATATAAATCGTAAGGATACAAGCGACAAAGTTACAGTCATACAGTCACAAGTGGGAGGGATGGGTGATAAGGAGTGATGAGAAGATTAATAGTAATAGCAGTGCAGGCTTTGTAAATAGTTGGACAGTGTTGAGGGAATTATTTGTTTAGCAGAGTGATGGCATTTGGGGGGAAAATGTTCTTGTGTCTAGTTGTTCTGGTGTGCAGTGCTCTATAGCGTCGTTTTGAGGGAAGGAGTTGAATCAGCTTATTTAAAAATTCCAGTATTAGGAGACACACAACACAATCTCCATCTCTCTTGCCTTGCACTCTTCTCCTAATTACAGCATTTTAATACAAATTCAAATATTTGTGTTATGTATTCTGTTGCAGCAATGAAGGATAGTGTCCCACAACAGTTAATATTTTTATACTCAGTTAACAAGTTTTCAGAAGTGTAAATAGGAAGATATTTAAACAATGGTAATAAAAGTAAATATTACTGTAATGGAGATCCTTCAGTGGTGAGGAAGTGCATAAATGGAGAGTAAAATTCAATATTATTGAGGATAAATAACAATGGAAGAGCAGGGAGGAAAATTAAAGAGTAAAACAATAAGAGAGAAGAAAAACATGTATAAATATAGGCTTGTCTTTTTCTAAAACCCAAGATGTCCATGAATAAATGTAGTAGTGTAAATAGGACAGCAACCAGAGGGGGGAAAAAATAAAAGAAGGAAAGATAAAAAGGTATATAGAAATATAAAATATCTCAATGTTTTTAATTCTTTGATTATGGCAGTGTTTCTTAAACTTTTTGCTTTCAGGACCCCTTCCAATTTTTAAAACCTATGGAGGATTGCAAAAGAGCTCTTGTTTTTATGGGTTATATTTATTTATATTTTCTGAATTATAAATTAAAATTGCTGCATTTGTAGAATATATATTTATTGAATCATGTAAAAATAAGATTAGCCCCAATAAGTATTACATAAATATTTTTCATGAAAAACCTATTTTAATAAACAAAAATAATGAGAAGAGTGACATTGTTTTAAATTTGTGCAAGTATCAATATCTGGCAAATAATTTTGATTTTGCAAATCCTGAGAAGGTCTTGAGAACCCTCAGGGGTCCTCGAACCACTCTTTAAGAAACACTAGACCATAGCATTTTTGAGAGAGGAGCTAGAGATGACAATGCTGCTTTGCAGTAGATTCACTCTATTGCTTGAATGTTATCAGAAGATAGTACTGAGATACTTCTGCTGGGTGGAATTGTGCAGAGGAATCTTGTTAGGTTCCATCTTAAGTTTGTATTATTTCAAATCTGTATGAAGCTGATGGGAAAGTTCATGTCACCAGTACATCAGTGATACACAACTATAGTTCTTGATTGGCAAGGTAAAAATGAACAAATAGGTTTCAGAAAGGGAGAGATCACAATTGACCAATACTTTTATTTTACCTTGCTTCAAAAGATATCAGCAGTATTACAGAATGTTTTAATGTAGCATTTGTGGATTAGACTACTGCCTTTGATTCAGTATACAGTATGTATGGACATTAGCCAATATTGATGCAGATAAAGATTTAGTGTATTTAGTATACTCAGTTATATTCTAATACATTTGCCCAAATGAAAATAAGTTAATCTGGGTTGCTAATAGTATCAATGAAATGAATACTACAACAAGGCTATATTGTCATAACCATACTTGTGTAATCTTTATGTAAATTCAGTAGTATGTTATATATTGGCTTTAGAGTTCTTCCCTCTATCTTTAGGTTCTTGGAATTTTTATTATATGATGGGGATTATGATTCTTCTTTCAGTAATAACAATTGAATAAAATAATGTTTTAAAAACATAGGTTATTGTGCTGAGAAATATCTAGAGGTTAAGCATATAAAATCCAAAGTTAGGAGAAATGATCTAATATTTAAATAGTCTATTGGAGAAGCCACCATAAAACAGTTTAAACCACTTAAATATTTAGAGTAATACTCAATAAAATTCTTTGTAAATTGTATGTAGACTATAGTAAAATGTTACCAATTAAAACAATTTGGACTATTATGACTTTTTTGTCCTACAAAAGGAGAACAATTGCTGGCACCAAGCACTAAAATTGTTCTCCCACAAATGCTTTAAGCAAAAAAGGTGGAATGCCTATTGCATAAGATCTTTGGAAAACACACAAATTCAGTACTGCAATGTACTGAAAAATTATTTTCCATAACAAAGTCTAATCATTTTGTTTTTTGATTACTGTTTCAGAGAGGACTTGAGATATATCTGTTGGCCCCACTAGATAAATCAGGCTAGGAATCAACTTGACAGGATAGCTAAAACTACTTTTACTGAGTTTTGGTATAAAACAGAATCTTGTCAGCCTGTGTTGTTTCTTCTTCTTTTTATAGTTCAGTGACTTAGGGAGGCATCTGTCTGAACTATTTCCAAATGTTATTTGGACATTCTAGACTTCAAAAATGCTTTAGCACCTTTCGTCTAAGGGCTATATATCTCTGTCAAGGTAATATTCAGTATATAGAATTTTTTTTTCAGTATTTTACAGTGTTTAAGTGTTTACTTTTTCTATTGCTGTTAAATGTCTGAAGTAGTAAATAAAGTAAATAGTAAAAATAGGCCTTGTAGACGCCTTTCTCATGTTCTATAAGGGAGATCAGTTAGCACTTTGGGAAAAGATTATCTGGTCCTGAGAAGGAGGAAAGATTAAGAAACAATTTGTTTAGTATATGATGGAGACTGTTGGAAGAGCTGAAAGATTAGGAACAGTTTGTAATGGAGAAAATATGTCTGTATGGTTGTCAACAACCTAATGGCATCAATCACAATAATAAGATGGGGCAGAAAGAATTGCTCTAAACTGGAAATTTCTAGATAGCCTACCATTAAATAATTGATCTCCAATTATTTTTTTCTCTTACGAAAAAAGTGACTGATAAAATTTAATACTGACTTTTTAGAGGAACAAGTCATGTTTTATCAACTCTGGAAAGATTATACATTTGCTAATAATAACTGTTCTACTGATAAATTGAGTGTTATGTGTCACTTGTGATTGAACATTGACTGTACTATTCTGGGCTATTCTGTTGTATTCTTTCTTCGTACCTTACAGAATATTAAAAATGAAAAATACAATTAAAAAGTAATAGGAGAGAGAGCACTGTGCCCTGTGATATTCCACATCGAAGAAATTACACCCTTAAACACTGCTCCACCTTGATTATAGATTAGAACCATCCGCTCAAGAAAAAAGCCTCTGTAGAACAACCCCTAATTCTTGCTGACAGTCCAATATGATGCTATGATCAAGACAGAGTATCAAAAGCAACTAAGAATTTTAAAAGGACTAGGAAGGATACAGTGTCCCCCATCAAGGTTTAGATCAGGGGTAGTCAACCTTTTTATACCTACCGCCCACTTTTTTGTACCTCTGTTAGTAGTAAAATTTTCTAACCACCCACCAGTTCCACAGTAATGGTGATTTATAGTAGGGGACAAAACCCCTACTGCCCACCATGAAAGCTGGAATGCCCACTAGTGGGCGGTAGGGACCAGGTTGACTACCACTGGTTTAGATGGTCATCAACCAATGTGATTAGTACCATTTCCATCCCATGGAATCTAGATAATCCATATCTTCTACCGATATCACTATCACTCTTCGAAGCTTGAGTTACTCCCTTCCCTTCAGCAAGTTGGTGATTAAAAGGAAGTTTGGCTGTATTCAAGGAGAGCTTTTTTAAGAGATAGCACATAAATGCCTCTTAAAACGAGTGGCATTATAAGCAAGCATTGTCAATTCCCCTAATCCAGCCAATTCCTTCCTGCCTGGAGGAACTAGGAAAAGCATGAATCAAGTTGCATTTGGCAAACTCATTTCATAGATAGAAGCCTATCTATTTCCTTGAGCTTAATGAGCTCAAAAGTATCCTTGATTCATACAAGATCCAGTCTCAACACCATATTGGATTCTGTCTAATTGACATTTAGCTCTAGGACTTTCTCCATCAAGAAACCTGCAAAATTATACAGAGAGCCTGCAGATACCTTATCCTATCTTTGAGCAAGGTGGTCATATAAGTATCTCGGGATGTAATAAGGACAGAGAAGAACAGACACTACTCAGTAAAAATCTCTTTCTTGGGAGCCTCCCAAGTCCACTAAAAGAGCAGTGAGTTCAGTAAGAGGCTCCCTCCCCAGCTGTCACTCAGTGAACATACTTCAAAAGTTATTGATCAGTCTGGTAGCCCTGTTTCTTCAGCATGTCACCCTGAACCTTAACTTCAGTCAAACCTAACCTTCACCACAATGCCCATTTTCTGCCAGTATTCTTCCCTCAGTGATAGCAGAAGCAGCACTCTTTTGTCCTCTAATGAAAAATTCCTCTTTTAAAACTGTGAGCCTGGAGTAACATACTACAACTAGCAACAGATTAATAACCTAACAGCTAACTAAAATATCATCTTAAAAAAGGAAGCCATTTTGACTTAATATTTCCAAGAGATGGTGAAATAATAACTGCAGTTCTCTCTTTTAAAAAATGCTCTTGGCTCTGTCTTGGATTCCGTTTAACTGTCACTCTTGTTTTCAGTACTGAGTTTCTCTCCCCCCACCCTCTTATTATTATTTTTCTCTTTTTCCTTTCATTTGGTCCTCCTTTTGTTGTTTTCTTGTGCACTACTGGCACTACTGTATATTCTTTTCCTTCTACTTGCTTCTCTCTCAAGATACTTTCACAAGGGATTGTTTCTGCTCCTCAGTCCCTCTTGTATGGTTCTGGGGAAAAAATCAAAGATGAAAAAAGCATGCTGAAAGACCCCAGAAAGGGTCAAGGCAGAACCACCATGACAGCTATTTGAATAATGTATGCATAAAAATAAAGATATGACTTAATTATGCATGAATGGGCTGAAATATATGTCCTAAAACAGGAATTATTTCAGCTACATTGTTTTAGATATATATGAAAGTAGGAATGTATAGGTTGGTAATAGTTGTTGAATGTTAAGCTCCAATGAGTGGTGGTAATGAAATGCAATTCTGCACACACAAACACACACACACACACACATGCTTTAAACTCTGTACATGTACATGTAGCAAAAAAAATCTGAACATGTCATTGATTTGATTGTTTCTGATAAAAGATTAAGAGATTGATTTTTTTTTCTTAGAGCTTCAAAGAGCCCGAGATAAATAGAATGATAATTACTGTTGATAGTATTGTATTCTTCTTTATATGGATAACCGGGAAAAATAACTCTTGGTGAACTTCATGAAACTTAGAAAGTACTTGTATCTGCTATGCATATATTTACATTTATCACAAGGATCATAATTTTGTCCTTTGTCTTCTTTCAGCAAGTAGTAATGCTCTCCTCTTCCAGCTCTGTATTCTTGCTGCTTTATACCCATTGTCTGTCCTTGTTTTCCTACAGTAGCCTAAAAGTGATTTATTAATTGCATGGTAAAGAATATCTTCCACTGAGCATGTTCCTCCATGTGATAGTTCTCTTTAGGGAAAGTTACTTTCTTGAATAATTTACTATTGCTCTTGTATTCAATTCCAAAAACCCGTGTCCACTGTTGTGAGCTGAAGAGGGGCCACTTGTTTATTCCATTCTCCTTATTTTTTTTCCTGTGCTCCTCTATAGATTTTCATTTTATAAATGCTATATGTATGTTCCGTTTCTTTTAGGCAGGGAAAAAATAATAATTTTTCCTTCTGTTCCTTATGTAGCCATCACCTGTAGAAAGATTCATTTCTGTGTGTTTCTTTTATTGGCTAACAGATAAGCTAAATACAAAACACTTAAAAGGAACTATTGATAGGGATTTCCCATTTATTGTCAAATTATTTTCTAACTGAAATTTGGCCTTTCTCTTCAGTTATGTATAGTTTTGGCTTGACTTCTGTTGGTATATTTAGTATGAAAATGCATATGAATTTCAATATCATGTTATTGTTTGTTAAGTACATATATCTATCTATGTTCTATTTATGGTTTATGGAGTTTTTGATCTAGCATTATTTATGGTAGTAGATTCTTGATATGCATGCAGTGATAATATTTGAACTGATTTCTTTTTAGATAGAGAAGCATAGAGAAGCATATAAGTTATCTAGCAATATATTAGAACTCCTTGAATTGTTTGATTTGTTTTTATGTTTTCAGGCAAGTTTTTCCTTTTTAAATTTTTTTGCTGATTAATATTTGCATATATGTATTGTTATGAAGCATTTCAGATTTTTATGTGTGTGTGTGTGTGTGTGTGTGTGTGTATGTAGGTCTTGGTGTATTCAGGTCTTGTCCTGTGTAAGATTGAGAATACCTTGGCAACGTTTTGACGAAATCTCATCCGTCATCTTCAGGCTGGTGTCTTCAGCTTCGTTCTTCTGGGAGAAGTGTGTGATAGTGGCTGTTTTTCCCTTTTAAACTCCAGAGTTGGCTGTGTTGTTACTTCTTGATTGGTTGATGGAGTTGATGTATGCAGATTGGATGGCATCAGGAGGTTGCAACACAGACAACGACCCAGGAGATTACAGCACCACACCCAGGATGTCACAACAATAGAACTCAGAAGGTCATCACACAGCCCATTACCCAGGTCGTTACAACACAAAAGGCTGAGAGACACACAGCCAGCACCTCAGCCACACAGGGTCTCAGGAAAAAGCCATCCAATCTGCATACATCAACTCCATCAACCAATCAAGAAGTAACAACACAGCCAACTCTGGAGTTTAAAAGGGAAAAACAGCCACTATCACACACTTCTCCCAGAAGAACGAAGCTGAAGACACCAGCCTGAAGATGACGGATGAGATTTCGTCGAAACGTTGCCAAGGTATTCTCAATCTTACACGGGACAAGACCCGAATACACCAAAACCTACTAGTGCATTTGAGAAAATGTTAAACAAGAATCAGTGACATGAGTGCCAACCAATATGCCATTCTTATGTAGATTAATATTGGGTGATACAGGTTTTATTAACTAATAAAAATTAGACTCACTAAACTTCCTGCACACATTTTACACTAAATATAAAATTGAATGTTGCTATTACTTTAGACTTCCATGACTCAGAAATAGGGCTTTTTAGTCAGCCTTCTCATGAATTGCCCTTCGTGGCTGATACATAGAATCATAGGTTGGAAGGGAAATTCTTCTCTGCACTCTTTCTAGAGGCTCAACATCTTTTTTCTATTGTTGTGTCCACTGGATGCAGTATCCCAAGTGTGGGCTCACCAATGTGTACTGTCACTTAATACAATCCCTCTATTGATGTAGCCCAGGTCTGCGTTGGCGTTTTTGACAGTTGCAGCACACTGCTGGTTCATATTTCTGAAGTGGTAGTTCTACTAGGACACCTAGATCCCTCTCATAGGCACTACTGTTGAGTCAGATGCTGTGTATATACCTGTGCATTTTTTTCCTGCCAAAGTGTAGGAAACCCTTTTTTTGCCACTGAACTTCATGTTGTTGGGTGGGATCCAGTGTGTAAGTCTGTCAAGATCCTTCTGAGGATATCTTCTGAAGTGTTAGCAGTTCCCCCCAGCTTTATGTCATCTGCAAATTTGATGAGTCCCCCCCAACCCCCATGGCTAGGTCATTTATGAAGGTATTAAAATAAAATATAAACAAGGCATTGGTATTTCAGACACACGCTAGTAAGCCAAATAGTTTGGTGGTACGTACAAATAATATATGGGTAGTTAAATAGAGATACTTTACATTGTTGCTTCTGCTTCAGTGTTCAGTGAATAGGTATATTAAGACCTTTGACAGTTTCATTAATAAGTTGATTGTGCTAATGTAAAATTATTTCAAAATTGTAGTGAAAGATTGCTAGAAACACAGATGTAAAAGCTTACTGAAAAACCATGCGTTTTCAACTGTAATGAGAATTGATATAGTAGCTTCAAAGATTGTGATGAGTTTTTATGTTTTCCTAGATTCTTTTGCCTCAAACTATGCCAGAGATGACAGAGAAAGCTCCTCTTAAGAAGCAGCACCGGTATGTTTCCAAGTTGCAAATAAGTATATGGTATAATCCTATCCTTGCTGCAGAGAAATAAATGATACTGATTTGGGTGAGATTGCATTGACCCTGTGCTTTGATTAACTCTCTGTTCCAGCCTTTGGAAGAAGAGATTGAAGACTAGAATAACCACAGAAAGGAGGGTGTTCTGACTGCAGGCTTCTGCTCACCCCGTTTTTTTTAAACAGCCTGTAGATTTGAAAAGGATAAAATAGGCATGAAAGAAGTAGGGCTGAGGAGGGCTCCAATTTTATTTAAACTATCATATTCTATTATTTTTGACAAAAATGAAAAAATACTGAGCTAGCCAGATATTGCAAAAGTAGATGAGCTATCAGTCAACATGATGAATAGTGGTGAACTATAACAGACTATGCTTTGTTGAGCTGTTATTTATCTGGAAGTGGCTTAACAGTAGTAGCTGTTAAGTAACAGTACTGTCTGACCTAGTTTAATGGAGCATGCATACATATCAGTAATACTAGAATTTAATCTAGCAAACAAATCCATTTATTAGTTAAATGGTTTAGCAGGAATTTACTGCAAAATATGGGGGGAGGTGGGAGGTGTGTGTGCAAATATATACTGCATATAGCTCTCCATCCATTCCATGCCAGTGTGAGAAGTATGCCTTTGTGATATGAACAGTTATTGCATTTTCTTTTTATATGAAGTTTTTTGGATTTCTTAAAAAACTGAATACAAAACCATCTCCTTTGAAACGAGCCTAAAATCAGATTAGTGTCCATTTTGCTACATTTTAGAAAAGCAATTGCATTTTTTTAAAAATGGACTTGGAACTGCTAGTAGTGAGCCTCCACCCAGAGTTGTTCTTTGCTGCTTGCTTGTTCTTCAAATGCAGATGTTTTTGTAATTGCAGATGTAGCTATAAATTGTTTTCTACTTTCTAAATGTAAGCAACCCAGAGTCCTTTGGGATTGGAGGAGATAAACCTAGATCAGTTAATCAATCATGTGGTGTTTGTGTACATGTGCATATACATACACACAGTCGTTTTAATAGATTTGCAGGGACAGTAATTGAAAAATAAATTATTTGGTGTAGCATCTATTAGGATAATAGAGTGGTTTTCACATGACACCCTTCTTTAAGAAAAAAAGGAAATGCAGTAATGAAATGCCAAATCTCACAAGGTTGCCAGTTACCAGTACATTTCTGCATTCCTGCCACGACAGTGCCAAGCTTTTCTAAGTCCAATACATGATTTCTATTATATCCAGATTTAAGAATGTCATTGAAGTAGGGATATATGGAACATTGGCAGGAAAAATGTTATTTAAACTTGTTTTTATGTAAGAAATTTATAGGTATAAAATTATATTTTAAATTTATGTAACATAATCCTCTACTCTGGTACACAAAAAATCTATCCATTACATATGCATTTATAATGTTTCCCCTGTTCCTTATGTCTATAATATTTGTTAACACTACTGGTGACATAATAGTGATCCATATTGTAACTTTTGTTCATAGCTTGAATTTCCACAACACAATCCATTTTAAAGCCTCATTTTGTGCCTGTTTTATGTATGCAATTTTGTGCATATTTTGTGTACGTATGTTTTAGGGAATATATATTTTCTTGTGTTAAAAAGTAAACAGGCTAATTAGTTATATGCTACAATATTCACTGTGTATAGGTGGGATTGTCAGAATAGAAGAACATTGTTTTACAAATGGTTATGGATTTAATACTTTAAATAGCAATAAATAGTTCATGTTTTTTTAAACAGGAAGAAAAACCGTGAGACTCACAATGCAGGTAAGAATTTAGTAATTTTTATTGAAGTTTAAAAATACAAAGACAAACCAATACAAACTAAGAAAAATGCAAAAAGACCAAAATATGTGTGGGTATGTGAGACTTCCTCTTACTCTTCTGAATTAAAATCCATACTTATACATCACTTTTCTGAATTATTATTTGTGTGTCTCTTTTAGCTATTGAAACATCAATGAGTTTCATTGTGAATCTTGTGTAACATCATTAATGAATCCTATCAGTTTTAAATCTGTGTTCAAAACAGCCTCATTCTCAGTTCTATCCTTTTCTATCTCTTCTTTTGAACCTGTTTATATATTCACAAGCAATCTTAAAAGAAAATTCTCAGTACACTTTTGCCAATTATCCTTGAGTTTTTCCAGAGTTAAAATACTTTCTGCCATTGTATATTAATGTGTCTGCATCTTAGTTATAATTTTTAGTTCTTTCTGATTACCTCTAGTAACCAAGTCTCCTTAAATGTTCTTCTCTAATCCTCATTTTCTAAGGGAAAAGTTTCTTACACTTAAATTCAAAATCTTCTTATATTTTTATAAGATTTTAAACAAACCATAAGAAATAGTCTTGTAATTATTTCTTAATTTTTTATGGTCAATCTGACCTCTTAGCCCATTTAAAAACTCTTTAAAATCAACTTTCTAATAACCCCTTTGCTGCTTATTTCTGATTTTATTCTCTATGCTCTTAGACTTACATGAAAAAAAATTTACTGAGGAAAATCACCCAGCATAATAAAACTTGTCCTTCTGAAAATTCTTAATATTCAAAAAGCAGTTTACAAGTCACTTCCAGGGAAAGTGATTAAGTACAGAAGTAGGCAAACCCAATATCTCTTTGAAGGCTCTGAACTGCAGCTTGGACAAAATGAATCTTCCAGCATCCAGAGCTCTCAAACCCACCAGAGACACCTGATTTATAGTCTCACTGCAGGGAGCATCTGTATAAAGAACTATGGTAGATCCCAGGGCCTCTCCTTATTCTGAAGAGGAATTCAGGGAATTGATTCATTCACTAGCTCCTTTTTCCACTGCATCAACTCCACAATCATGGACTCATCTTCAGCTGACCATGTTTCCCAGTTGGAAGGAACTTTAATATTGGTGGAATCCAGATGATTCTTTTAAGTATGCAAAACCAAAGGGTTATTATTTCCAAGCAAACTGTAATTGTAAATATACATACAATGGGTTCTGTTTTTTATAGTGGAGAGGCATCGAAAAAAGAAAATCAATGCTGGTATAAACAGAATTGGTGAGCTAATTCCATGTTCTCCTGCACTGAAACAGGCAAGTAGGAACTTATATTAATACCAGCTGTATATAGACTTTAGAGTTGATTCTTCTAATATCCCTATTCAGACAATCAAGACTTTGGATTAATAAATTGAAAATATAGTCAAGTTTCAATTGTGAAATACAATTAAATATAGTATCTTATTACAGATAGCTTGTTTAGTGACTACCATTGTGACTGGCAGTTCTGTCATTAAGTGAAGTGGCTATCAATCTTTTTAAAATATATATTAACAAAAAAGATTATGTGGAAGTTGGATGAAATTGATTATAATTTTGAAATTGTCTAAGTCAGTTGCAATAGGAGATACATAAAAAACTTCTAAGCAAAAGAGCTATGGAAAATTTTCTGGAAAGGTTTTTGTTTTGTGAAAGTTTTCATTATGTAATACATTATATTAGCATGGATTGATGGTAGTGTTAGCTTTATTAGATTTAATGTTTTGTTACTTTTTCCTTTGGACATTATAAATCAATTCAAAATCTCTCCTTTACAGAGTAAGAACATGATTCTGGATCAAGCATACAAATATATAACAGAAATGAAAAAGCAAAATGATGAATTCCTGTTGAATGGAGGAAACAATGAACAAGGTGAATAGATTATTCTATGAATGTAACATTTTATAGCCTTTCCTTATTTATCTGGGGCTGCTGCAGAAAGCCTTATGGACCATCACCAAACAAAATGAAGTACCACACTTTCTTCCTTCTGTGATTGAATTATTTCCACTTCAGGAAGAAGGAGGCTCTGTTGCTACAAGGTGGAAAGCTTTCAGTTTATAGCACTGATAAATATTCTAAAATATTCCACTGTTACTGTATATCTGTGTTAATACTTAATAAAAATAGTTAGCAAATGAAGCTTTTACTATTCTCAACATTATATAAAATTGGCACACTTGTTTTTATTGCATACAGGTTTTAAAATAAAGGTTCATTTCTTGCTGCTCCTCCTTTGGTTTGTAACTATTATTAAAACTTTCCACCAAGTTCAGCACTGATTTTCCAAATGTTTATGGTTCAAATTATTATTTTCTTTGATCTAATAATCTAATACTAATAAAGTTACTACTAATATTTTAATTAAAATGTTAGCTTATTTTACTTCTTAGTACATCTGCCTTGGTATGAGCTAGGATTGTTGCTTTCTTGAAAAAAGTTTTTATGTGAAAAAATCATACAGGTAGTCCTCGACTTGCAACAGTTCATTTAGTGACCATTCGAAGTTAAGTGGCATTGAAACAAGGTGACTTATGACCATTTTGCACACTTATGACCATTGCAGCATCCCCATGGTGATTAACATTTGGGTGCTGACAACTGACTCACATTTATGACAGTTGAAGTGTCCCGGAGTGATTTTATCCCCCTTTGCTACCCTCTGAAAAGCAAAATCAATGGGGGAAAAAGATTCACTTAACAACTGTGTTGCTAATTTAAAAACTGTAATGATTCATTTAACAAATGTGGCGAGGAAAGTCGTAAAATGGGGCACAGCTCACTTAGTAAATTTCTCACTGAGCAACAGAAATTGTAGGCTCAATTGTGGTTGTAAGTTGAAGACTACCTGTAGTTAAAAATAGGAAAGCAAATCTAAGTCTAATATGTAATTAATAACTGAGATTAACAGCAATTTAATTATTTTTAAATTTTATCCCATTGTATTAGATCTATATTTTCACCCACATATGCCAAGAATAGGATCACTAATTTCTTCTATTAGAATCTTCTGATCCTATTCTTTGGGATTTATTAGATTGTACTGCATATTGTCATTGATTATCCTCGAGCATTTAAATAACCATTTTCTTCAATAGGAAAGCCCAATATGAATTTGAATAGTAATAATAAAAACAAAGAAATAGTTCCTTTTTAAGAGGGCCTCTACACCTGCACTTTTTCACACATTAATCAGGAATGAGGCACTGGATTAGACAGGAGAATGAATACAACCCCAATTTCACATAGCAATTTGGATAATAGCAGGGACAGGCTACCATCAACCACTTAATCGACTAGATTTTTCTCCGCTTTTTCCTAATTAGCATTTAACTTCTTACAATTCTCTCTGCAGCTGAAGAAATAAAAAAACTCCGGAAGCAATTGGATGAACTCCAGAAAGAAAATGGGCGCTACATAGCATTGTTGAAAGCTAATGACATTTGCCTTTATGATGACCCTACAATCCATTGGAAAGGGAATCTTAAAAATTCAAATGTTTCTATTGTAATTCCGAATGATCAGACACAAAAGAAGAAAGAAAATCTGAAGAATACGAATATTTCTGTTGTTATCCCCAATGATCAACTGCAAAAGAATATCATTGTATATTCCAATGGCAGCCAGTTTGGTGGAAGTAACCAGGGGCCATCAGTCCAAGGAATAACTTTTAATATAGGACATAATTTACAGAAACAGACAGCTAATGTTGTTCCTGTCCAGAGGACTTGCAACACTCCTGCAACTATTTCTAGTATTTATTCAACAGCAATCAAATCAGGTATTCAAACTTCAGTTTCATCATTAGTATCAGGCCTACCAAATACAGACAAAAAAACTCTTGAGCAATCTACCTCTGAGGACAAGCAAGGCACGTCTACCTGTAAAAGTGCTGCCAGTTCTATGAATACCTCGCAGCTAGTAAGACTGCAGAGTGGAAAACAAATTTCATCACAAGATGAGAATGACATCTCCAAATCTAAAAATAAACAAGGGAGTTTGAAGCTGATTGAGGAAACAAGTGTACTAAGCCCCAGCCTTTCTTCCAGTGTTAGTATAGATGTGCTTCATTGTCAACAAGAAAATATACCAACAGAAGTGGGTTCAAGAACTGGGTCTCTAGGAAGCTGTGTAACTTCTGCAGCTGACCCAGCCTGTGCTGCATCTGTTAGTGGAAAGGCATCTACAGAAAAGGCCTTCAAAAGCCTAGATGATAGAGTTCCAGAAGAAACCCCAAAGGCTGCAGCAGAATTGAATACAGCACCTGCTACTACTGTAGAGAAATGGTCTTTTCCCAGTTCTTCAGGTGTTGGCATTCCAGAATCAAAAAGCATTGGTAATCTTATGAGAATCACTTCAGCTGGAAATACCCAGACCACTTGGACTACACTGCAGCTAGCTGGAAGCACTGTTCAGCCTCTAAATCATACTCCATCCAACATAATGACAGCCCTTTTAAATGAGCCAATTAATGGTGCTAGTATTATAGCTTCCACTCCAAACAAGATTCTGGCCAATGCCGCTGGTTTAAATAACCCTCTAATTCCAGATGAACACCCAGTTGACCAATTGGTTGTTGGCTTGCCTTCCTATCCATCTTTACCTATTCAGCCACTAATTAGTAAGACACAACCTAGAGCACAAATTGCAAGCAGCCTCCTTCCCGTGAATCCAGCCATGCAAGTGATTCAAGTATCTCAGCCAATAACCTCCCCTATCAATACATCACCTATTAATCAGAACATTGTAATTCTCCAGCCTCCTAATGCTAATTCCTGTCCTCCAGTGCTGAGAGCTGAACTCCCAAATCAGACCGTTAGCCAACAGATTGTAATAATACAAACTGCTAATCCAAATCCTCTCTCTTTTTTCTCAACACCACCAGTTGTTAAAATGCCTGTGAATGGAACAAATGCTGGCAATCTTATACAAAGTGCCTCTGGCCCTCACATGTTTGGTGGGAAACATCTTGTTCATATTTTACCAAGACCCTCCTCTTCAACATCTTCTTGCCTGACACAAACATTTTCTGTTTCAATGTCTAACCAAAAGCTTCCACAGACCATTTCTTTAAATGGACAGTTGTTTGCATTAAAGCCTATGAAATCCTGTTCTGGAGATTCAGATCAAACCCCTATGCAAATTATTCAGCCTACCACCAGTGAAGATCCAAATACCAACATTGCCCTCAATGCATTTGGTGCTTTAGCTAACCTCAATCAAAGCATATCACAGATGGCTGGCCAAAGCTGTCAACAAGTGTCTGGCAATCCATCTACCAACCCCAAAACTATTAGTAGCCAAACCACACCTATATCTCCTGCTTTGCTAACAGTGACAGTACCTTCCTCTTCAGCTGCTGAGAGTTCTAGAGTAACCTGTACTTCAACTTCACTAGACATTTCTCCCCCCAAAGCTGCTGGTTTGGGTTCAAAATGGTCTAATAAAAATTCAGGTACTAAGAAAACCTCAGTAGCCAGCAACAGCCTTGCATGTCAAGTAGATCCTGAGAAAGAATGCAAAAAAATCGATAGAAATATGACAACTGCATCTGAACATTCAGGAAGTGACATGTTGCTTGAAAATATGCCTGTTGTTTTGCAGTGCTTAGCTGTACCACAGGCAAACTGTAGAATATCACCAAATGATATACATGCTTCTGATCCTCACCCCAAAGATAGGCTGAGAGCTGAACAGAACATGGGATCTACTCTGACACCTGATCTGAATGCAGCTGGAGTGCCTAGATCATTGTCTCTTGAGTCATCCTTGTTGGGTCAATTTGAGGTAGTTCCTACGATTTCCACAGACCGTGCTTCTCCACCTCTTCAGATATGTAAATCTCAAACCAACTCAACAGCAAATTCTAAGTTACCAGAACTATCCAAATGTATATCCACCAGTCCTTTACTACCCTCTTCTTCAGATTCTCCAGTGACAATTTCTCAAATTTCTGAGACATCAGTGTCAAATAGAGAAACGAATACAGAGAATGTTCCCAGAACAGAAGTCTCAGAGATCTGCAGGATGGAACAAAATTGTTCCATTGTAATGCAGGCCTCAGATTTATTGGAAGAACAGGGCCTAACCAAAATGTTCTCAGAGTTTAATAAAGTAGGAGATGTACAAAAACCCTTTTCAGTCCAAGTAGAGCACCCCAGTTTTTGTACTCAAAGCACAAAATCAAATACCAGCTCAGATGATAATTTGGGAAGGAAGCAGGAAGAACTCTTGCTGATAAATGCTGAAGAAGAAAACCTCACACGCTCTAATTCTTGCACCTCCGACCAGGAAGCTATCACTGCAAATAGGCAAGTAGATTCCCCCATGTCAACTAGTTCAGGTAGCAGCTGTGGGTTTTCTGTTGCATCCATGTTGCCAGATACATGTAGGGAAAATGTTTCCAACAGCACTTTGGTGAACACACATAGCACTTGCACATTTTCAGAGCAAACAGATATTGTAGCACTGGCTGCAAGAGCAATTTTTGACCAAGAGACTCTTGCAAAAAATACAGGAACAGTGTCAGGAACCTCTATTTCCAAGGGTGGTAAAGTAGCACCTCTAGGAAGAGACCAACCATTCAAAGCCCACCCAGTGAAAAACACTAATCAAATGGAAACGGGGCCAAACAATTTCAGTACCCAGAATTCAATGCAAATAAACATTGAGTTGTCTACAGAGAAAAGTTGTTCTGTTAGACTGGAAATGGCTGATACAGCTTTGCAGATTCCAACTCCCCAACCCTCAAACACCTCAAGCTTGAATGTGAATAATCTCATACATCCAACGTGCATCATACATCCTCCAGTAAGCTGCTCAGGTGTACCATCATCTTCAGATCGAACTACTGTTTCTGTATCTGGGACTCCATCTGTCCCTTCTAATTCATATATGACTCAGTCTCCAGGACATTCTCCAAGGTTGATGGCAGAGTATCCTTCAGAACACTTACCTGCTCTTCAGACTAGCACGATGCAAGGTCCACAGATATGTGAACCACATTTAAAGCAGCAAAGACAAAGCCGCAAAGAATCAGCCAAGCGTTCTGTTCAAGATGATCACATGCTTTCTACATCAAAGAGGCAGAAACATTGCCAGACAGCACCTCTACAGCTTGAAGACATGGCTCTGTTGAATCAAACACCTGATGATATTGAGGGTCAAAATCAAATCCGTGTGAATCAGATCCCCCCCAACTCATCTAATCTTGCAGTATCAGTGAGTAATCAAGGACATACCAATGGCCATAGCAGGTTATTTCAAGCCAGCAATTTTGTGTCACCTACTTCGAGGCAAGCTGAAGTTCAATGTAATTCTCATCCACCTATCCTTGATCAGGCAGGACAACATCTGCAGCCTATCCAACATGCTCTCTCTCAGAGTATGGTTCATCTTCAGGCTAATCACCCATATATAAAACCGCAGCAACAGCAGGCTGGACAGCTAAGAGAAAGGCATCAATTGTATCAACTTCAGCATTATATTTCTCCTGCAGAAAGTTCTGTACACTCTCAAACCCATATTGCCCATCAGCAAAGAATATTGCATCAAGAGGCACAGCTGCAGAAAAAGAGAAGTCTAATTCAAGCCACTCAGCCCACCACACTTACTTTACAGCAGAAGCATCATGGAAATGACCAATCACGATCAAAGAGTAGCCAGCCACATCCCCATCACTCCCAGATTCAACAATTGCAGCAGCATTATCCTTCTTCCCAGCCTGAGAAGAATTGTGAGAATTCTGCTTTGAGTAGAACTCATAGCCACCCACGGAGCCATCCAAGTCAGGACATTCTGCATCAGCAGTCATCAGATGTGGGTAGCAGACAGCCAGGTTCTGGAGTTCCTTCTGAACATGTCTCGGGACATAGTCAGATGCATAGAATGTTGAACTCTAGGGCTTTGGAGCAGCAGATAGTGTCTCAACCTAGTATTGTCTCTAGACCAGATGTTCCCTGTCTCCCTCATAGGCAAGAAAGAAATAGAGTTAGTAGTTACTCTGCAGAGGCACTTATTGGAAAGTCTTCATCTAATTCAGAACACAGGCTAGGAGTATCCATGCAGAGCTTCAAAGTGTCCGATCATCTTGAAATGAGAAACTATGCTGATGTATCTAGGAATAAAGAACTAGTAATTCATAATACACAAAGCCGTGTATCTGTAGATCATCCACTTGGATCAGACATTCAAAGGCTGTCTGAGTGTCAGACATTCAAGGTGAATGCCATTAACCAACAGCCTACAGGTAATTTTGATGTGCAATCTTCAAGAAGTAATGAAATAAGTAACTCTCTCAGGGGTATGCAGGCACAGAGTTTTCGACTTGCCCAAAATGCTGGACCACCAATAGACAGACAAAAGAGGTTGTCTTATCAACCAGTTCAAAGCATTTCAGCAGGAAATCCTCTCCCTCCCCGAAGAGACAATGAGAATACATGCCACCAAGGATTCATGCAAAGTTTACTTATTCCTCATCTTGGAGATCAAGCAAATGGAAACCAAAGACCAATTTCAGAGCATCAGAGAAATCCACAGTGTGCCAGTTCCTCAAATGTTGATTATAATTGTGCCCCAGCAAGAGAAAGTATTCATATTCGGAGGGAAGGTGATGATCAGAACAGAGAAAGTTGTGACATGTCTCTTGGTACTATTAATGGTAGGAACAATGCTTTAACTATTCCCTTCTCAAGTTCTTCTGGAGATATTCAGGGCCGTAACTCAAGTCCCAATATTTCTATCCAGAAATCTAATTCCATGAGAATAACAGAGAGCCATGGACCAAAAGGTCACATAAATGCCTCGGCTTCTAGCAATGTACATGGAGCTACGCGTCCTCTTCACTATGCACCAGTTTCTCGTGGGAATGCTGACCAGGTTCCTCCATCTGTTCGTCAAACCAATTCTTCAGCCACTGATCGATCGAGACATCCTTTACAGGATAACAGTGGCTCTAAAATTCGCCAATCTGAAAGGAATCGTTCTGCAAATCAGAGACATGGGAATGTGTTTGAACCTTCTCTTCCCCAAATCCCTTTATCCACTGGTGGAGGAATGATCCTTGGACGACAGCAGCCTACCCTTGAAAAAAGGGGCAGCATTGTACGATTCATGCCTGAAGGGCCACATGTCTCTCATGACAGTACAGCTGTTGATCAGCACACTCTGTCTCAAAATTTTGGATTCCCTTTTATTCCAGAAAGTGGAATGAATCCCCCAGTAAATGCAAACACTTCATTTATTCCACCGGTAACCCAACCCAATGCTACCCGAACAGCAGCTCTGATTCCAGTTGATCCTCAAAATACATTGCCGTCTTTCTATCCACCATATTCTCCTGCGCATCCCCCCCTGTCTAATGATATTTCAATTCCTTATTTTTCTAACCAAATGTTTTCTAATCCAAGTACAGAGAAGCCAAATGGTGGAGGTTTAAACAATCGATTTGGTTCTATTTTGTCACCTCCCAGACCAGTTGGTTTTGCTCAGCCAAGCTTTCCTCTTTTGACAGATATGCCTCCAATGCATGTGGCCAATTCATCACACTTGTCCAATTTCAATTTGACTTCTTTATTCCCAGAAATAGCTACAGCTCTTCCTTCAGATGGATCAGCAATCTCACCATTGCTCTCAATAGCAAATACATCTGGTTCTGACTCTTTGAAACAATCATCAAATCGGCCTGCCCATAATATAAGCCATATTCTAGGTCATGACTGCAGTTCAGCTGTGTGAAAAGAATGGAAAGGGGTGGATTTTTTTTGAATGCCCATTTTTATATGTGTAATGCATATATACTTGTATAGATTTGGATTAATCATTTGTAAAGATTTATAACAATCACTCTGGAATCGTTTCATTTGCAGGTTATTCTTGGGCTTATACATAAACACTCAGATTGCTTATGCATCTCTAAGTGCAAATTAGGTGTTAAAAATTTAACCTGTTTCAGCAGCCTATGATAATGTGACACTCTTCACCCTTCTATTGTTACCATCTCTTTGAAAAATGGGACTAGGAAAACAAACTGAAGAATTGCATTTATAATCCTTGGAAAGTAACATTTTGCACGATGTATGGAGAAAATTTAGATTGATTTTAATAATTGATATAAGCATCACTTTGTTATAAATTATTCAATTTCAATTTAATGCCATGCTTAGTTTCTGATGACCTCTATGAAACCCTATGGAAATCATTGCTTCATTTTCAAGATTTCTAGTTAACAGGAATAGAAATAATAATGTAGTAATTTCCTCCCGATCAATATAGAATTCATTCTTTTTGCCACTGATTACTGTGTGCTTTCTCAGGTATTGGGTTGTTGTTTTGTTTTTGTTTTTTGTTGTTTAAAACCCGCTTAGGAGATTTCCTTCCCCCCTTTTTTTTACATTTATTATTTTAAATTTTCTCTAATAATAAGAAACTAGTAAATGTTGATATATGAGGCTGCAAAATGAACAGGAGTTATAGACGTTTGTAGGCAAACTGATTACATATATAAACATAATTTTGTCAAGTCAAAGGAATTATGATGAATCACATGGTATTTAGTGGAATGATGGCCTTGACAGTATGAGAATGAAAGTGTCTCTGTCTGTCTCTGTCTCTGTCTCTCTCTCTCTCTCACACACACACACACACACATGCACACTCACCCAGTTGATTTAGCATTCCAAAACACTGGGTCAAGCAACAAGGGAATATTTTTGACAGGCTCAAAACCATTTTAGTACACCCCTTTGATTTTTTAAAAACACTATTATTGTTTCTGTTTGTCTCTCCACATGGCTGATGGCAAAATTATGATAGCATCAGTACATCATTGTCTAAGATATTATTTTGATAAATTGCTAATTCTTTGTTTCTTTTATAAGGTCCTACAAAACCCAATTTGAGGCAGAGACTTTGCTTTTGATAGTAGGAATGAAGGAAGTCTTCCTACAATGAGTGGCTAGAGATGTTTGCTCTTAAAAGTATTCTGTATTTCCAGGATTTACTGGGTTAGAATTTTTGCAGAACATGCTAACAGATCAAAAAGTTCATACAAATAGGGCTAGATAGTGTATAGTTTTACTTTCTTTTTCTTCCCTCTTATGAGTTGGCTATGCTGCTGTTTACAGAAAACAAATTCCTGTAATCATATTAAAAGAATGAAAAAAACCCAGATAAATGCATAACAAGTAGTGCGAATGAAACAGTCGGAAGTGAATTGGACAAAAATATATTGACCAGCTGAGGAAATCAGTTTCTTGAAGAAATTTTCTATGCAATAATGTGTGCTTTTATGATTTCTGAGTATTATTTTTTTTCCTGAAAATGTATTGGAAGCGTCTGATGCACAGATGAAAAAAAAATGCAAGTAAATGGCAGAGTATTTAATTAATAGGAGAACCTGTATTCCCTTTCATTGAGACAGCTGTTGTGCAAAGAGGAAGCCTCGATTGAAAAATATGATATTCTGCATATTGGCTTGTGTAACAATTTTTATGACAGTAGATTTAAAAAAGTATTGAGACTTTCACTATGTATTCATATAAACCAATAGCTACTTTCTGAGCATTTATCAGTATTTCTTGTTAGAATTTTTGGTAGATGTCAGTATAGACTATTACTAGTATTTTTCAAGTGTATTTTCATGCGGAAATATATTTTCAATATATCTCTTGGTATTGCCTGCGGTGGTAAAACTGCTATTGCAGATAAATTAGTTTTGATTATTAACAGGGATTGTGATAAGCAAAAGAGCACCAGCTCCCTAATGAGATTCCATGCACCCTGCAAATCCCTTTTTTTCTTATTTCAGGTAATAGTGCCCTTCAGTTAAAAATGGCATGAAGAAATCTTTAAAGAATGCTTTTAACATTTTGAAATTATTAAAATATTAATATTTTGTCAATTTATCTTAAATTATTTCAGAATTCTAACTTTAATACAAATTTCCCATTGTATGATCTCATAAATTCTGTGATCTTGTCATATTGTCTTATTGACACTGATCTGATTTGAAGCTTCTCATATGCTAGAAAAGCTCATAAAGCATTGGGGACTTCTGAGGTTTATAAAATCCATAAGATGTCAATTTTTGGATGTGTGAGGAATTGATCTTTATTTACTACTAAGTTGCTATAGGATGCAATAGTGGATGAATCAGTTGAAAAAAAATGGAAGCTATATATAGATCACATGGGATGTATGTTTATAATACCTTAGGGTTTCTGTTGGGTATAGGTAGTCACACCTTGTTCTTTTAATGGGAACAGTTAAAGACAACTTGCTGTCACACAGCACAGTAGCCTACAGGTTTATATCCTGCAGTCATACCTTTCTTTTGCTGCTGTCCTTCAAGGCAGTTTCCTTGTGCACATAGAAGACAAATAAAAGTTTTGTCTAAACTTTCTCTTGTTTTGAAATTAAGAAATGTATGATGATTGTGCTACGTTTTTCAGCAAATTAAGAATGTATGTTTATTGTGCATTCTGTAATATTCTATCCATTACTTAAGGTCCCCCAGAAATTTTCAAGATCTTGAAGATAAACTTGTAAGGAACATTTATTATTGTAAATGAGGTTTTTTTTTATTTTAACATCTTTTACAAGTTGAATGCATTTATATGTAAATACCTGCAACATTGATTTTTTTAAAAAAATTCTCAGATTTTTATTAAATGTAAAATTATATTGATTGTAAACATTGTATAGATATAAACAAAATAGTATTTTATTTTTAAACATGTACAGTTTGTGCACTATCATTTTGTGTTCTGCTTGTGCTTTGCAATTCTTCCCCTACAGGAAAAACAAAAAGCAAAACCAATTATCTTACATTTAAATACCCAAAGTTTAAGACTGTAATTTTTAAGAAGGTAAACAACTAAAAGTCCAGCAATTCTGTCTGTGGTTTCCCATTAGTTTGTTCCAATTTTATTTGTCCACCTGCTCGGCCATAGCGAGAACCTCAAAATAGCCAGGCTGATTCTTGGACACAACATAGAATGTTGTCAATAGTGGGTCATTGTTTTGATTACTATGCAAAGACAGTAGTTTGCTGATAGTTTTCAGATCTATTGATCAGCAAGTTGTTTAGGGGTAGGAAAAGACATTTGAGGCTGCTACATTTTTAGAAAATGTGACTTGGAGTACAGTGTGTTTGGGCTGTGTAATGCTTTGGCTTGATTCCAAAAAGACCTAGAAACAGTGTTTTTCAAATGTGACAACTTTATGACTGGCTCTGATGCAAGTACTCACTGGGTTTCTCTTCCGTCTAGTCTCTCCAGTTACTCTGGCCTTCTCTCTGTACTGGGCCCATAACTGTGTTTGCAGCATGACTTCTATTGTGAGACTACCCAGGAGCACAACACAGCGCACAGAGGCTTTGTCTTTTAACAGTGATTTATATACAAGACTGCTATATACATACATATATGTGTTAGGCACATACCAGGCAAGCAATCAGTCTTCATTACTCTGCACGGAGAACTACAATGGAAATAGAACACAAGGAGAGAGAGATCCCCTCTCATGGCCGCCTTTCTATAGACAGCTTCTTAAAGTGGCAATAATTCTGTTGACCCAACCTTAGTCTTAAAGTAGCAATACCTTGCTGACTCATTGCATCAGCATTTACAGCAGCCTTACAACAGCTGGTCAGCTATTAAATCTCCAGTACCTTAACAAAGATGCTAACTGGGAATTCTGAGGGTTGAAGTTTAGGCATTTTAAAGTTGTCAAGTTTGAAAAACACCCAAAGCATGCATTGGAAAAGTTATGGTTTCTTTCTGCACACTCGCACCCTTTTGGAATCTGATGCAAAACACCACCCAGGCATGCATTAAAGACCTGTGAATGGGGAAAAAAGTCTCCTTTGTTCTTAGATTTCCTTTAAATATACAGCAGGTTTACCCTAGAGAAAAGCAGATGCAGAATTCTAGTGTTTAGTATTTTTTTTAACCATAGTGAATTGATAAGACAATCGGGCTGGCATTAGCTGCCAAACAATCATTAAGAAAACGTCCAAATATACTTAAAGGTTAATAAACATCTTTAAGTAATTCATGTTGATAATACTGAGACATGCTTTAATTTAAATTTAGCAAAGCGTGGCACAAACATCTATACAGCATCCTCTGAATATAATTCTGGGATTAAGGAATAAGGTAGACAATTGGATCTTTTCTGTCTTACCCAGACAATTGGATCTTTTCTGTCTTACCCACATAAGTTATTTTGCACGAGCTTAAATGAACAGCAAATAAGATCCTGTAGATTAACAGAAAATAATTCACTACTAGCAATAGTGATAGATGACTAGAAAGAGTAAGTAGCATTGTAATACTGCATCTGGATTACCTGTCGGAGAACCAAACATAAGTTAAAAGAAATAATATAATGCATATGACAGTCTCATGGAGAGGAAAAGCACCTTCCAGCTGAGCAGAGAAAGTCTGTTTTGCACAAAGAAGTGTATTCCAAGATACTATCCTCTCCCTGAAAATGAGGCGGGTTGCACTACTCACGTTGGCTAAAGATCTATAGGAAGAAAAGGGATGGTGTCTCCAGTGTGTCTTCTGGTACAAAAAGAATGAGTTACTATAATTTTATGTAGTAAATGCAACAGTTGCAAAATGTTTTACATAAGGATCTCCACAATATTTCAGTATTGCATAAAGTAATTCTGACTAATCAAGCAACAGAACATAAGTACAGTGGAACCTTCATACTCGTCATTAATTGGTTCCAGGAGGCACGATGAGTACCAAACACAATGGGTACCAAACAAATTTCTCCCATAAGGAATAATATAGTGAGTCACAAGGCAACTGACCCCAACAAGTTCTAGCTTGTGCATTGAGTACCAAACAAACATAAATACTGGGACAAAAAAACTGTGTAAAAATCCATTGAGTACCAAATTCATTGAGTTTCAAAGCATTTGAATACCACTGTGGCCAAAAGGGCAATCATTCTGTGTACATTTGGTAAATTACAAACTTGAGAAACTACAATGCTGGGAACAAATCCATTATAAGAAAGTGAAGAATGGCCTCAGCCTATGAACACCCCAGCTTGATTAGTTTCAATATAATGCATTATTATACTATAGATCTAATCCAGCTGATGTTGAGGACATGACTTTTGCAGTGTTTTCTATATGGGAATTGTTTCAAATAAGCTTCTTTCCAATGTGTACTTGGTGCTCTGTTCTGACTGCTCCACATAGCAAATTTCACTGTGCAACATCAAATACTGTTCTTATCCTGTAGCTCAAAAGACAGGAATCTTGTTCCGTGGCACAGAATCCAAGTCATCATCCAGGGTCAGCAAGCCCTAGAGCAAGAAAGTATCACATGCATGTCAAGAGATTTATATGTTTTTTTTCTTGGTACAAAATGGAAGAATAAGCCGAAATGTCTTACCAGTTTTATAGTCAGGATAGTTCTGACATGTTATTCCTAGAAATCTGAATAATAGCTGCTTTTCCCACTGCATATAATATTTATTTTAGGATTTGGTGATACAAATGCCATATTGTAAGATGTCATTACAGCAAACCAATAGGGCCAAGAATCGTGTGTAGTGATACAGTGCAAATACCATAATAACTTTTATGTTTTGTATTGTACACTGCCTAGAAGTGCTCTGTGAGGGAGATGGGTGGTCCCTAAATTTAATATATAAATAAATAAGATTACAGTACTTGCATTCTGATGTCTTATGCAAGCATGTAAGTCATAACAATGTGATGAGTTCAATAATAATTTGTCTTTTCCCTGGACACCCATGTTACTTCAGCTCTGTAAAAAAACTGAGATACAATCTGGTGCAATTGGTGACAAAGGGAAAATTATTTATATTGTGTTCACATTTTCTCATGTGGGAGTTGTTTAAATCATAAACCGTTAAATGCAGCCCGAACAGGGGGCAAGTGCCCCTTTCAAGGAAATTTCTCCAGGCCAGGAATAATAACAGCAACAACAAAAATCCAGCTGGCTAAATAGGAGTGAGAAGTGGTGTCTAGAGAAATGGGATCTTTTCAAACCAACAGAAGCAGCCTCTGGCTTCTAAAATTAATAGTAGTAAAAGGGACACGTTTTAGGCAAGACAGCCATGCTGGCCCAAGAAAGAGGCGACATGCATAAATACGCTATGTATTGGATACTTGTTTGGATAGGGGAGTTTGAGTACATCTTCGGGCAATTGTCTCCATCCTGTACATGGTTATCAAGAGCCAAATTAACTACTTCCATCAGATTAGGGTATTCAGCTGTCCTAGCTGTTAATCCAGCCACTGAAGTTTGGTAATAAGATTTTTTTTCTAGTTTGACAAATTTTGTTGGAGGTTATTTCCCCATGCCCCTCCTTCTTAACATGGGTTTAAGTAGAATATAACAGGAAGTTTATGTCTGACTCAAATAGTGTGTTATTTTTAAAAGGTCTCCAGGTTATTTTTTTTGCTCAAATTATTTTTAAAAGAAAACCATCTTCCCACTAGCAACACCTTTTTTCTAGCAGTTGTGGTAGTATTTTAATTTAGCCCACATTTAATACCTAAGCACTGGGCAAACAAGTAATAAAACATCACAACATGCATAATATTCACAAAAATTATGTAAAGCACATTTAAGGGTAGCATCTAACGTAATTTAAAACAGTTCCAGGTACTATCACAGAAAATACTGGTTCTTCCCTTTCCAATTTAATAAAGGTAATTAAAAAGGAATATCAGCCCTTTCTTAAAATTGTAAACTCATTTTTTTAGAATGCTCTAAATACTTGTTTCTAAGACAAGGCCAGAATGGAAAGTTAGCCCCTTCTGAGTTTGTAAAACGTGGCTCAGTGTAAGTGTATTTTAAAAATAACTTGGACTTGATTCTGACCCTAAGATGAATAGGTCTGAACAATAAGCTGTTTCCTTAAACGATCCAATTAAGCTTGGTGGATGAATGGATGTATACCATGTTTCTCCAAAAATAAGACCCAGTCTTTCTTTTTTTTTTTGCTCCAAAAGATGCATTAGGGCTGACTTTGGGGAAAACATATCAGGGTGATCAGCCCAGGTGGTCACCCAACCAGTAGCATGCGCACAAGAGGCAGCGAGCACGTAGGGTCCGACGGTGTCTGGCAGCAACTGCAGCCCACAGGCTTGGTCAGTGCACTCTGGGGCTGCACAGCCTATGCAAGGCAGGTGAGTTGATTACCTGTCCAAGGAGATGGCAGAGGCGCAAAGATAGGCATATGAACCAGATATGCCACGTGGGCCATGGGAAAGTTGAGTCAGTGGGCTGGAGCAGGCAGGTGGCCATGGGAGGCTCATCTTTGTGTGGCAGTACTGGCAGCAGATGGAGGCAAAGCTACAGAGGGGGAAGGCAGGCAATCCCAGTGTGCTGCTCAGGCCACAGGCAAGCCAAGAGATGCAAAGATAGCTCTCCTGTGGCCACTTGCCCGCTCCGACTCCCTGACTCGGCTTTTTCATGACCCACATGGTCCAGATTGCCTGCCTTTCCCCCCATGCCTCTGCTTCTGTCTGCTCCTGGTGCCGCTGCACAAAGATGAGCCTCTCGTGGCTGCCTGCCTGCTCCAGCCCACCGACTCTACTTTCCCACAGCCTGCATGGTGCATCTGGATTGCGTACCTCCCCACCTCTGCCTCCACCTGCTGCTTGGACAGGTAATCAACTAACGGTTGTGCAGGCTGCACTTGCTGCCAGACATCATCGGCCCCCACACCCTCCCTGCCTCCAGTGCTGGCCACACCCACATACCATCACCCTGCTGATGACCTTAAGTGGGGCTTATTTTTGGGGTAAGGCTTATATTAGGAGCACACTAAAATCAGGCTAGGGATTATTTTCTGGTTATGTTTTATTTTCAGGGAAATAGTTAAAATACAATGCCTTCATGATCCATTGAGCCAAGCACATTCCAGCAAAGAAGACAGCAGGGATTGACAACCCTGTTGCTAAATAATGTAATCATAAAATGAAAAATCATGTGATTGCACCTGACTTACAATGGCAGTTTTTCAAATGACCTCCAAGCAGGTCATTAAACACAATGCTGTAACTGTGACTTGTAATCTCCTGCTTGCTTTCCCATTGATTTGCTTCTTGGAAGCCAGATGTGAGGGTTGCAAATGGTGATCATGTGACTGTGGGATACTGCAACCACTGTAAATGTGTCCTGTTTGCCAAGTGGTCAAATTGAGATCACATGACTTCAAGGATCAGTTGTAAATCTCATTTTTCAGTACCATTGAAATTTCAAATGGTCACTGAATGAGTGATTGACAAGCAAGGGCTTATTTGGGAACAGCATCTATTTTCATTATGGAAGAGAAACCGGTTTAATTGCAAGAACGGAAATACCTCAAACTAGATCATGCTATACTGTTCAATAGGGCTAGGAATATATGTAACATTATTTGCTTTAGGACATTATTTTGTTATTAAGAAAAATCTCACCAAGAATGAAAAGAACAAGGCAGCAGCTGAGAGGAAGTGCCAGATATCATGGTCATCAAAGAATCCCAGAAGGATACATGGTCGGTTTTTTTCACGAGACTGTGCTGGAGTTTCCTGGAGGAAATGATAAAACCAGTGAATTTTAGATGTTTCCCAACAAAAAATGTAACTTTATATCTAGCCTTATATCTCAGTGATTAAATGATCTTCTCTACCTATGAAAAAGCACAGTAAGCAAACTCACTACTCCAATCGAAGGAGGAATGAGTGGTGAAAAGGACAAAACCGATGAATGAATCTATTAAGGCTTCCTATGTACGCTGCTCTGAGATTTTTAGAGGGCATTTAATATAAGTAGCTATGTAATAAAATAAATATCAAATATAATTAAAATGATAGTGCCAACTATATAATGTCCATGATTTTCAAAAGCTAAAATGTCAAATAATTTTCTTCAGCAGCATTAATAAGGTTTTTATAAGTAATTTGTAAAACTGAATTACACACCAAAAACATGGTTTTGCATTTTTAATGACATGCTCTAGCTTTACCAATCCTTTCAGGAAAATAGAATGGTCCTTATATAGGTAGAAATTTATATTCTTTATGTTAAAGATTGGTTTCAAGAGATGTGTTCTTTATAAATTTTTGAAATGTATTTATAAAAAAGGGAAGGAGAAAAATGGAATATGTTTCTATATGACTTAGATTCAACAATAAGTTAAAGGATCACACTAGTTTTATATTAATATTCTATAGATCTTGGCATAAGAAATTAGGTCACAGCGAAGGAAGCCAAAGCTGAGTTTTAAATCAAAACAATTTTGATTCTGAAATTTTGCCCATATGTTCTCTAATGCTTCTTTGGCGCCTTTCTTTCTGGTAATCTGTGATAATTTAGATTAATTGGCTTGTAGTATTTAATATTGTTTTAGGTAACTAACTTATTGTCTGTTTTTAGTTGTGAGCCGCCCCGAGTCCTTTTGGAGAGGGGGCGGCATACAAGTCAAATCAATCAATCAATCAATCAATCAATCAATTTCACATACTCCTGAAGTGCAACAGAAGCAAGAAGAAAGGAAGGAACCTACCTCCCAGCTACTGGGGTTCTGGAAAAAGAAATAAAGAGCTGCAGCCCAAACCACAGCTGTGGCCACAGTACAAAAGAGGGGGAAAGGCAATAACTTCTCTGAACTGCGTAGCTGGAAAGACAAAAAATATAATATTTGAATGGCCTTTTTCTATGAGATGCATATAAAAGGGAGGACTAATCAATTTTTTTTAGCAAAGCTAGCATTTTCAAATAAAACCAGTCTAGCTTTCTTTTCAAGCCAGTCTAACTCCAGCCCTGGTTGAAAGGAAGAGAAATCTGCCTGAATTTGTTCCATATTACCATGTTCTTAGCATTGTTTAGAAATCTAAAATGCTTAGAAATCTAGCATTGCTTAGAAATCTAAAATGTAGGTATCCTAAAATGACAGCAGTTCATTTCTGGAAGGAGGCTAATCTCATTTTTGACTGCAAGTATGGGGCCTTCCTCTTCCTTCTTTTCATCTGGTATTTCGATGTAAGGAGCCTGACTATAATTGTAAACTTTGATAAACTGTGTTTTCCTCTTTAAGTTTGAGGTTTTGGAATGAATACCTGTATTTAACTTAATATAATAGTTGATTTGTGCTTTTCCAATTTTATATAAATCATATGTACACTGATTATTCAAAATATGTAATCTCTGTCTCTGAAGAATAACTTCATCATAAATTAATAATATTCTCTGAGGTCTCTTATCCAAAGGCTTAAAAACCTGTAGTCAACTTTTGAAGGGCAGATCTGAAGGCTGAGCACTGAACAAAACATATTCTACCATACAGTAATCTACTCCCCCCTTCAAAGCAGTCTAAATTTGGCAATATAAAAGACATTAACTAACAAATAATAAGAACCACTGACCTTCATAATGACATAAAAGGCAAGATATAACAAAAGATTGCAGATAAAAATGCCCAGCATGTAAGAAGCAAAATCCCTTGGCCGATATACTAGTCCATAAATTGCTCTAAGAGAGAAAAATAAAGGCAATGTAATCCAAGACGGTTGCATGCAAAACTGATCCAGATTAATTTGTTTAGAACTATGATTTTCTGGTCAAAAAAATATAACTATGCTTTAATGAATTATTTTAATTATAGTTGTAAAACATCTTGATCTATAATGATTATAATGATAATGCAGAAAATACTCAAGATACTCAGGTTTAATAAAACCTGAAGCTTTTATTTTAGGTATTATGGATATATCAATCAAAAAACAATTTAGGACGTTAGTTAGTTAGTTAGTTAGTTAGTTAGTTAGTTAGTTATTGGATTTTTATGCTGCCCTATGTCCCGAAGGACTCAGGCAGCTCACAACAATAAAAAACAAAAAATATAAAATTTAAAAAACTATTAAATAAATAAATCCCAATTACAGAATTAAAACCGACAAATTAAAAAAAAAAACCCATCAGTCCAGATCGGCTAGTTGAAAAAGCCATGTTTTCAGGTCGTGACGGAAGGATCGAAGGTCAGGAGCCATCTGAAGCTCCAAGGGCAACTGATTCCAAAGGGCGGGTGCACCCACAGAGAAGGCTCTCCCCCTGGGGGTCGCCAGTCGACACTGTCTGGCCGATGGTACCCTGAGGAGGTCCTGCGGGAGCGCACAGGGCGATGGGAAGTCATTGCTGGCAGTAGGTGCTCCCGCAAATACCCCAGACCTAAGCCATGAAGGGCTTTATAGGTGATTACCAGCACTTTGAATCTCACTCGGAGGGCAACCGGCAACCAATGCAGCTCACGCAGGAGGGGTGTAATATGGGAGTATCGGGATACTCCCATCACAACCCGTGTGGCTGCATTTTGTACCATTTGAAGCCTCCGAGTGGTCCTCAAGGGCAGCCCCATGCATGGTGACCATTGCAAGGATTGTACTTGCTAAGCACTGGAAAGGAAAGAAGATGCCAATTGTTGAAGAATGGATTTTAAAATTGACTGAATTAGCAGAGATGGCAAAATTAACTGTCTTGCTTAGAGATAATGGACAAGGCAGCTTTCTAAGAGACTGGAAGCCATTTGTGGACTTTCTTCATGTTAAACACAATAACAGATGGTTAACAGAGGAATTTGAAGACTAGTGTAATATTTGGGCTAACATGTTGACTTTTTTATTTCACGTTTTATATAGATAGATAGATATAGATATATCAATTATTACATAGAGACCTCATTTGAACTATTTGTTTATATAATTTCCTTGTTAAATAAGGATGAGAAAGTTTATAACTTTCATAAGTTTCACCTTGCCCTCATTTGTAAGTTTATAACTATTTGCAGACCCATTATGTAAGGGGAGAATTTATCAGGTATTTTTTTATTATTTTTTTTCAACATCCAGCCAAGGTGCTTTTTGTTTGTTTGTTTGGGTCATTTTTTTATTCCCCCCCCCTTTTTTTGTACACATTTTTTTGTTGCTGTTACTGTTGGATGTATTTTTTTCTGATTTGTTTGTTATTCCCATTGATAAAACATAATAAATATGTATTAAAAATGGCTCCAGAAATCAAACGATTTTGACCATGACTCCCAGGCACTGTAGAAACAAGTCTAAATCAAGCTTAAGTCAGAGACGCTAGACTTATTCATGCAGAGGCTGTTCCTGAGTCCCCACTGGGGATGGCAACACCTTGAGGCTTGATTAGGACTTGCCCACAACTGTGCATAGTTGTCAACACATACTCAAGCTATGAAGGGGTTGATGGGTAATTGTAGGTTGTAGATTGCAAATCTCAACTATGTGTGTTGCAGGGAAGTGTGTGCCCTACATACTGATTGGTTGAACTAATTTCCTGCTGGGAGGCAGGCAAAGGCAAAGCAGATTGTTGTTTGAATGTCCCTTAGTCAGGACATTAATATTCATATATTATTTTTTTTTATTACATTTATATGCCGCCCTTCTCCGGAGACTCAGGGCGGCTTACAATTTTTGGGATACAACCCAGTGTGCTCAGCAATAGCCTTCATTCCATTGTATATGCCTGCTTATTACTAAGCGGCATTTTTACAAGGTCAGCTAATTGCCCCCAACAATCTTGGGTCCTCAATTTACCTACCCCGAGAGGATGGAAGGCTGAGTCAACTTTGAGCCTGGTGGGATTCGAGCCTACAGCAGTTGTAGGCAGCTGGAACTTAAGTGCAGGCAATTAACAGCCTGAGCCACCAAGGCCCTTATATAAATGCAATAACAATGCCACTGTCTCCGAACAACTGACACATACATTCCCTGCCTCTGCAGTGACACAGAAATCTAAATCAAACTTAGGGCTGAACTATAGGGGGAATGGGGAAAGGAAGGAACTAGAAATTCCTTTAGAAGGAACTATGCATTCTAAATAGTTACCAAGTTAATTCCCTAATGAAGTCTGGTTCCTATGCTGCAACAATCACATTAAGAATTCTGGAATTTCCAGGGTGGGAAACAAGGAATGGGAAGAAATTGTTAAATATCAGATAATTTGTCAACTTGAAAAAATGCTTTAAAAATAGTAGGCAGAACTATTTCAGAGACAGAGCTTCTCTAACAGACACTTGTATCTCTTGATTGTTCAAAATAAATCTACAAACATACATTTGCTACTTACAAAGACCAATTAACCAGGTTCCCAACAACAAGCAAAATCATTCTGTCCTAGAGAAAAGAAAGAATAACCAAAAATGAACAACTGAAATCAAATCATAGCAACATTTTTCTGTTTTATCCCAATGCTTACAACAGGAAATAATTAACAGCATACTTAAAATTATGTGGATTAAATTTTTTAAAAAATCAAACTGGAAATGTATAGAGCTCAACCAAATGGTGAAGAGAAATTGCTGTGAAGACAAGAAAGAATGGCTGGAAAGGCACTGAGGCACAAGAAGCAACAAAACTCTTTATTACATTTCTAATGAACTGACTGGAATAAGGAATAGCTCCAATGTTCTGATCAAGGATAAGAGTGCACCAACTGGCATTACATTCCTCTCAGTGCCTGAAAAGACTTTTCGCATAGTTCCCTTAGGCAGCTGCAAAGTGCCATATACCAATGTCTGAGAGAAGAACAAGCTGGATTTCAGTGTGGAAGGTCCTGCTGTGAACAAATCTTCACCTTATGAAATATAGAACCGTGCACTGAATATTGACAACCGCTGGCCACCAACTTTATTGATTTTAAGAAAGCATTTGACAGTCTCCGCCGAGAATTTCTCTGGCAGATCCTACATTTATATGGTTTACCGACAGTCTTCATTACTACCATTAAGGACTTACACTTACTATCAAGCTGCTGCATTAAGACCGAAGGTGGCCATATGAACTTATTTGAAATTACTACTTAGACAAGACTGTATTCTGTCACCACTCATCTTCTGACTATGTTATGCATTGAAAATCCTGCATTGGGAAAGGCATTCATTATTCTGACCAAGACCATCTTGGCAACCTGGATTTTGCAGATGATATTGCCCTACATGAGGAAGACAGGACGAAACTACAAGTGATGACTGCCTTAGATAAAGAAGATGCAAACAAAGTTGGCTTCAGGATAAGTGCCAAGAAATCGAGATCATGTATGTGAGCTCTACCGCACAGACACGGGGAATCACACTTGGATCACAGTGACTTTTAGAATAGAATAGAATACTTTATTGGCCAAGTGTGATTGGTCACACAAGGAATTTGTCTTGGTGTAAATGCTCTCAGTATACATAAAAGAAAAGATACATTCGTTAAGAATCAAGAATCATAACGTACAACACTTAATGATAGTCATAGGGTACAATCAGCAATCAAATCATACTACTTGAGGAAGTAGGAAGGTTTACCTATTTGGGTAGTGTATTTAGGTAGGCTGAAATGGTGATGCAGAGATAGAGATCAAGTGCTGCATTGGGAAAGCAACAGCTGTTTTCCAGAAGATGAATAAAATCTGGTCCTCGTCATCTATATCACTACAACTTAAACTCCATTTGCTTGCCTCTATAGTGATCCTGACAGCCATTTATGCCAGCAGGAATTGGAAGGCATCAGCAAGTATTAACAAGAAACTTGACGTCTTTCAACAAAGATGTCTTCACTGAATCCTAAAGATTCACTATTTAGTTCATACTTTTAATGAAGTAATATGGTTTCTCCTGCAAACTACATAACATTGTCGCATGTAGAAGATTGCAGCTTGCAGGTCATATTCTCCGCATGGAGAACAATCAAATCTCCAAGATGGCAATGAGATGGATACCCCGCCCCCCATGCCAAACAACCAAAAGGACGCCCTCGAAATACATGGTGAAGAATGTTCATGGAAGACTTAAAGACTCTAAACATCACACAGGAAGATGCAGAAGCACTCACCCAAGACCAAAAATGCAGGAGTGGCCTTGCTGCCCGATATGCTGTATAGCACGGGAGGATCTAATGCTAATGTTAATACTTAAAGTTTATGATGTGAAGTTGCATATCTGATACACATTTGCATTTGCTTTAGCATCATTATAAGCTTTTAGAGCATGTTTGATCATTTAGAAATTTCAACTCACATTCCATGTATACCATGCACACACAGATCACCCTCCATCATCCAGAGTAGTTTTGTCATCTGAATGCAGGAATTAAGCTACAAAAACTTATAAAAAAATCATAAGGAGCACTCTAGTCCATTGTCTCCAATCCTGAATCCAGATTAAAAGATATCTGAGAAATGTTTGCCCATTCTTTGCTTCAAAACATTTAAGGGGAACTTATTATCTCTGTTAGGATACATATATTCTTATGTTCAACCAAAATCTACCATTTGGTAACTTAATTACATAATAATTATTCAAGGAGAACAGGATGATATATCTTCACAGTCTTACTTCCACTGCTGATAAGGAACACCCAGTTTGGCTCTATGCAAGGCAATTACTGTCAGGCTTTCTTCCCAAGGCTTCATGTGGCATTCTCCAAATAGTGTGTGCCATTCTCATGAATGCATGGTCAGCAGCTGCCTCACATACAGCCTGGCTGGGCATACCTTGTCAGCATCAGGAGGAAGATGGCAAAGGTCAGTTGGGAACAGCAAGACTGGCAGGACAAGCAGAGCACCGAGTGTCATGGCTGGTAGGCTGGCATGACCAGTGGAGTGCTAGGGAGCGGGCCAGCAGGTTAAGTGGAGTGGAGGGTGGTGAGAGCACCTGAAGCTTGGTGTTATGGCACTGGATGGCTGGGTATGGCATGGGCCAGGCAACACTCCCTGGTGGCAGTGCAACTTGGCTTGAAAGAGAGGCCCAGGATTGCTGGTACCAGCAGACTGCTAAAGGCCCCAGGCTTCTACATCAACCCCTGTGCTGAGGGAGATGCCACTGTGTATGTTAAGTTTGCATGAAGAGACAGACGCGGAGTGCTTCAAGCTCTCTGTTTATTAGTGACTACAGCTCAGAACGGACCCAATTTGGCTGGGCTGCGGCTGCTACTTATAGCCAGCAGCCACAGTTGCCAGCCAATCAGAGTGCAGGGTTTTCCCACTTTTAAACCAATCATTTCTTACATTTTACAAGAACAGTTCAAACTAAACCAATGACTTCAAACCTACATACATAACACCCCTCCCCACTAGGTTCAGTCCATACTCAAACCCCAACCTATCTAATGTATTCTTTTAAATAGGTGGGGCTCTTACGCTGCGTTAAGACCTACGTGGTTCAGATGTTTTAAGGTTCTCACCTTGTGAGAGAGGAAATGTGTCTGCTGACATTTCCTTACTTGGACTTGTAGTAATGGTAGAACCTGTTTGGTTACTACAACCTGGTCTCTCCTCCCAATCCATCTCCAACCCAATGTCAGCACCTAAATCAGGTAGTGATGTGCAATCTTCCATTTGTGAAAATGGTTGTTGGTATTGTGACAGGTTTTGGGATGGTTCCTGTCGTGTTAGCTCGTTACACATGGGGTTGACTTTACTTGCTGATTACTCATAATCCTCCCCTTCCCCTAGAAGAGGCAGTAGGTATGGGAACCAGAGAGGAGCAAAAGTGATGCTCCTGAGGCAATCTGGATCTTAACTGATCAATGTGCCTGCTCCAGAGGACACCATCCTCCGTTTGTACCCTGTAAGACCTGGGGCTTGTGATTTGGGTTATCTCAGCAGGAATCCATAATGGTTCACCCATGAGGTTCTTAGCATAAACAGAATTACCCACAGTGAAAGTGTGAATTTTACTAGTGGAATCTAGTGGTGCGTTGGGTGCGTAAGTGGGATGAAGGCGGTCAAGGGGAGACCTGAGTTTCCTACCCATCAACAATTCAGCTGGGGTTAAATTAGTTGAGGGGTTGGGAGTGATATGCTGAACACTGAGAAGTTTTTCAACTCTCTCAGTGATATCCCCTGGACCCAATTGCTGAAGTTTTTCCTTGGTAAATCGTACCATACGTTCAGCCCGGCCGTTAGCAAGGATGCCCAGGGGCTGTCAGGGCATGTCTGATACCCTGTTGTGCTAGATATGATTCAAAAAGGTTGGATGTAAATTGAGGGCCATTGTCAGAAACAAGCACATCAGGTAACCCGTGAGTTACAAAAGCTTTTTAAGCTGTTTGATGACAGCTTCAGTTGTGGTGGATGCCATAGGGATAACCTCCAGCCATTTGGAATATGCATCAACTATAATAAGGAAAGTGTGCCCTCTGGTAGGGCCAGCAAAATCAATGTGAATCCTGGACCATGGGCCCCTAGGACATTCCCATTCCTGTGTGGGGCGAGAGGTGGGGCAGGCCTGACTACCTGACAGTTGGGACAAGATGCAACCCAGTTTTCAACCATTTTGTCAATACCTGGCCACCATACATAACTCCTGGCCAATCCCTTCATTCTGACAATTCCCGGATGACCCTCATGTAACATTTCCAAAACCTCTTTTTGTAGTTTTGCAGGAATAACCACCCTGTTACCCCACAAAATACATCCTCTTAATACAGATAATTCAGTTTGCCTGGATTTAAAAGGTTGGGCGAGTTGAGGTAGATCTTGAAGTGGCCAACCTTTCTTAATCCAGCCTATGACAGGAGCCAAGTGTCTTTGGCAGTCTCTCTGGCAATTTGAGCAGCATGTACTGGAAGTTTGGCAACAGTTTCTAGAAAAAAGGTGTGAGTCTCAGGAACAGGGTCCTCAATGTGTGAAGGAAGTGGGCAGCGACTCAAAGCATCTGCATGTCCAATATCTTTACCAGGTCTGTGGATCAGTTTGTATGAATAAGCAGCAAGAAATTCAGTCCATCTCAGCATTCTTGGTGACAGGATCATGGGTGTTGGTTTGTCCCCTGCCACAATGCCTAAAAGAGGTTTGTGATCTGTGACAACAGTAAATGTTCTCCCATATAAATACTCATGGAATTTTTTGACAGCTGCTACAATCGCCAAGGCTTCCTTGTCCAGTTGGCTGTATTTCCTCTCTGCTTTAGTCAAGGTGCGAGAGTAAAATGCAATAGGAGCTTCTCTTCCGCTGGGAAGCATGTGGCTCAACCCCCCCCACTCCAAAAGGGGAGGCATCACAAGTCAGAACAACAGGAAAGTTTTCAGAGAACTGTATCAGCACAGCATCAGACGTGATTAGTGTCTTGATATTGTTAAATGCAGCTTGTTCCTTCCTCCCCCAGACCCAAGCAGATTTTTTGTCCAGCAACCTATGTAGGGTTCTGCAATGGTTGCCTTCTGAGGTAGAACATATGATAGAAGTTAATGAGTCCCAAGAATGCTTGCAAATCTGTTTTGCATTTTGGCCTGGGGGCTTCTTTGATTGCCTGAACCTTTGCCTCTGTGGGGTGGATGCCATGTTTATCAATCATGTAACCCAAGAATTCCACTTTATCTGTTTTAAGTGTGCATTTTTCTTCTTTGACTTTTAACCCTGCTTTTTGAATCTAGTTAAGACTTCCCTGAATCTCTCGTGTAATTGAGTGTCATTTTCAGCAGAAACTAAAACATCATCAAAATAGGGCACCACCCTGGCAACCCTTGTAACATTCTTTCCATAAGGCTTTGGAAGATGCCTGGTGCCATGCTTACTCCAAATTGCAATCTTTTGCATTTGAAGGCACCTCTATGGGTCACAATGGTTTGGGCTTCAGCAGTGGCATCATCAACTGTTAATTGTTGATATGCCTGTGCCAGGTCCAACTTGGCAAAAACTGTGCCCCTCCAAGAGAGTGTAATAAATGATGCACTACTGGAACTGGATATGCGCTGTTGTAGCGCATGGTTCAATTTCCCTTGTAGTCTCCGCAGATTCTCACAGACCCATCAGCCTTGACTGGTGTGACTATGGGTGTCTCCCACCTGGAGTGATCAGTGGGCTCTAAAACCCCTTGGGCTATTAGTTTATCTAATTGTGTATCAATTTTTTCCTTTAAGGCAAATGGGACCCTTCTGGGTTTTAAACGGATTGGTTGTACCTTGGGATCTAGGTTAAATGTGATGGAGGTCCCCAAGTACTTGCCTAATCCATCGCTGAAGACCTCTGGAAACTCAGACTTCAAGGCCTCTTCCCACTCAGTGTTGCTCACGTGATTGATGCCAGTCACCTCGATGCCCAACGGGTTGAACCACTCAAGGCCCAGCAGACTTGGGCGGTCCTTGTCTATGATGGTCAGTGGTAGGCGTTTGGTGTGGCCCTTGAATTTCACATTGAATTCTCTTGTTCCAACTACTGGAATCTTGTTCCCTTGGTAGTCTTTAAGAGTCAATGCTTGCTTCTTGAAGTGCTTCTTCTGGATGTTGGGAAGAAGTCTGTGAATAGTGTCCCATGACACCATAGATAGCTAAGAGCCTGAGTCCACTTCCATTTGGCAAGGCCTTACTTCAATAAGTACCTTGACATGCACTTTTCTGCTTCTTAAAGGTGATGAATGACCAATAGTTACTGTTTGATGAGTTTCATTCTTCCCATTTGCTTCTGTGCTGCGCCCCATTTTCTCACTGAGATTGTTGGGCCTGAATTCTTTGTCTTTGCTTGTAGCAAACTTTCTTCTGTTGGGTGGAGTTCTGGATGATTTGCAGACTCTTGCTAGGTGTCCTCTTTTATCACAACGGAGGCAAATGGTGTCTAAAACTTGCATTCAGTGCAGGGGTGGCTTCCCCACAACCTCTGCAGTAGAAATCTGCCTCTTCTTCCCAGGTCTTTCTTTTTCGCTCTATTCTGAGTCTGTAAATTCCTTCTCCACCTCACTACAGTCTGACTCAGAATCTATTTGCTCACAATGAGTTGTTGTGGACTTTTCCACATCAGGATGGCTTGTGGCCTTGTTGATTTTCTTCATGGCTGCTGCTGAGGACTTGGTAGCTTCTGCTGAAGAGGCTCTTCTATTGCTTCCTTCAGCGTGATCTTAGGTTTCAGTAATAACTTGCTCTGTAGCACCTTGTCTTTAAGGCCCAGAACAAATTTCAATGCGATGGCCTCTTCTAAACTGTTAAATTCGCATGCACCCCAATGTCTCTTAAACTTGCCACGTTTCGCTTCCCCTTGATCACGACGGTAAAACTGTGTCTCTTAATGAGGCACGATACTTGTGGCGCGTAATGGGCTCTTAACATTTTTTCTAAGTCAGGTCAGTCCATTACCTTCATGTCTGCAGCTCCCGCCAATGCCTTCGCCATCTTGAAAACTGCTGGCGCAGTGCAGTGAGAAAAGACCGCCCTCTTCTGCTTCTCGGAAATGTCGGCAAGATAGTTTCCCTCCAGATACATTTGGAAACGATCTGCATACGACTCCCAGTCTTCTGCCGTCGGATCGAATGGGGCTGGGGGGGTGTTCAGTGCAGCTATCTCGCTCTCCTTCTGTTCCGCGTTGCCGTCGTCTTCAGGGGAATCCCACCTTCGTCGCCAGTGTTAAGTTTGCATGAAGAGACAGACGCGGAGTGCTTCAAGTTCTTAGTTTATTAGTGACTACAGCTCAGAACGGACCCAATTTGGCTGGGCTGCGGCTGCTACTTATAGCCAGCAGCTGCAGTTGCCAACCAATCAGAGTGCAGGGTTTTCCCGCACTTTTTAAACCAATCATTTCCAACATTTTACAAGAACAGTTCAAACTAAACCAATGACTTCAAACCTACACACATAACAGTGTAGGGAGGCCAAAAGAGCAGAGATGGCAGAGAGAGGTGGGTGAAGTGAAGTGCCTTTGAGTTCGTAAGCATGGGCGTCTGCCATGCACTCATATATCATGTGACTGTGGGGGCGGTACTGCAATGATCATAACTTCAGGGACTGGGTAAAAGTACCATTTGTTCAGCAGCTGAACTTCAAATGGTCACTGAATGAATGGTCAGATTTTGAGGACTATCTGCACAGGGGAGAGAGTGGGTCTCCCACTAAGAAATTTCCAGATGGTGGTTCTGAGCAGGCACATCCTCATACGAGAGCAAGAAAAAGAATTCCAAGTGGAAGTCAAAGCAATTTCTGAAAATACTGTATACCATTGTGTTTATTTAAACTAATGTATATGTTTTCAAACGAGAAAGAAAAGCATTTTCATAATCCATCAGAGATAACCTCAAGGAACTGAAAAAAGTACTTACCATGTACATGGGTCGGCTGCATTGTTGTATATAATCGGTGTATAATACTATAGCTATGCGTCGAAAAATCCCAAGGTCTATGGCAGAAAACAACAAAGGGAATTAAAATATGGCAATCAGCATGACTGAGATCATGTTGAAGCAAATATATAACCGATATGCCGATACCGAGTGCCAACCGCCCTGTACGGGCACACAGGCAGGGGCTCCTCAGGGTCCCATCGGCAAGTCAGTGTCGGCTGGCGGTCCTCCGGCGGCGAGCCTATTCTGTGGCGGTCCCCGACTTATGGAACCAACTGCCTCTAGACCTCCATCTGGCCCCTGACCTCCGCACCTTCCGCCGCGATTTAAAGACCTGGCTATTTGACCAAACCAGGCTGTAACTACCTCACGAGGGGTATGGGATAGTTTTAAATTATTTTAATCTGGTCTTATTGGACTTCATAGCTGTTTAATTCTTTTTAATTATTTATTGTATTTGTATGTTTTAGTTGTGAGCCACCCCGAGTCTTCGGAGATGGGGCGGCATATAAGTCCAATAAAATAAATAAATAAATAAATAACCCAGGGCCGAGAAGCAAGAGCTGGCACAAAGTAGATCGGAATCTATTGGAAAATGTTTGATTTTCAGAAGAGGACAAAGTATCCTTGACTGCTAGTTACTTTCACACTAGTGATAAAAAATATGACTTTTTATACTATTACTAGGCAGCTGAAAGCTAGGAAATTTTGAGGTAATTAAGAATGGATTTTTGTAGGAGATGATTGTAATCTCAATTATGGATTGGTAATCACAGGCTACAGGCCTAACATTCCTTTTACAGCTTCCAGAGCACTTCCAGAATATGTAGCCAAAAATAAGCAGCAAAAATACTAACTTTCAAGGAATGTAGCTTTTCCCAATTTGTTTGCAATATTTATTTATTTATTTATTCGACTTGTATGCCGCCCTATTCCCTAAGGACTCAGGGCGGCTAACATTAAAACAGAGAAAATTTACAATAAAACAAGATTAAACAGTGAACAAGCCAAATAAATTAAAATAAACCCAACCCCGCCCCGGGTCATTCAAGGCCGGCCCGTTGAAACAACCAAGTCTTCAGGTCCGGCGCGGAAGGAGCGGAGGTCAGGGGCCAAACGGAGATCGACGGGGAGCTGATTCCAGAGGGCAGGTGCTCCCACAGAGAAGGCCTAGCCCTGGGGACCGCCAGCCTACAATATCTGACTGACGGCACCCCAGGAGGCCCCTCCTATGAGAGCGAACAGGGCGATCGGAGATTGATGCTGGCAGGAGGCGTTCCGCAAGTACCCTGGACCCAGGCCATTAAGGCTTTATAAGTTGTAACTAATACCTTGAAGGCGACCGGAAGGCAACGGCAACCAATGCAAGCCGCGCAGGAGGGTGTAACATGGGAGTATCGGGATACCCCCATCACAACCCGCTCGCCGCATTCTGCACCAGCTGAAGCCTCCGGATCGCGCAAGGGAAGCCCCATGTAGAGAGCATTGCAGTAGTCAATCCTAGAGGTGACAGCGCATGAGTGACCGTGCGAAGGCATCTCGGTCCAAATAAGGGCGAAGCTGGCGAACCAGCCGAACCTGGGCAAAAGCCCCTGGCCACAGCTCCCACATGCTCCTCCAAACTGAGCTGTGAGTCCAGGAGGACACCCAGGTTTCTCGCCCTATCCCGGGGGCAACACTCTCCCCCCATGACCAAAGATGGTACATCTAATGAAGACCGAGATGCCGGTAAGAACAGCCACTCGTCTTGGTGGGGTTGAGCTGAAGCCTGTTACTACCATCCAGACCGTACCGCCTCCAGGCACGGGACATCACGGAGAGAGCATCACTGATCTGGCCTGGGGTGGAGATATAAAGCTGGGTATCATCAGCATACTGATGATACCTCACCCCAAAACCTCGGATGATCTCACCCAGCGGTTTCATGTAGATATTAAACAGGAGGGGCGAAGGACAGACCCTGCGGCCCCCACAAGTGAGGGGTCTCGGGGCCGACCTCTGCCCCCCTGCCAACACCGAATGCGAGCGGCCCGAAAGGAAGGAGGAGAACCAACGCAAAACGGTTCCCCCCACCCCAAACCTCTAAGCCGCCGCAGAAGGATACCATGGTCGATGGTATCGAAAGCGCCGAGAGATCTAAAGGACTAGGACAGAGGAAAAACCCTGTCCCGAGCCCTCCAGAGATCATCCACCAGTGCGACCAATGCTGTCTCCGTGCTGTGCCGGCCCTGAAGCCCGACTGATACGGATCTAAATACTCAGTTTCCTCCAGGAACAAGGGAAGCTGCTGAACCACCACGCTCTCAACAACCTTAGCTAAAAAGCGGAGGTTGGAGACAGGACGATAGTTGTTCAAAACGGCCGGGTCCAAAGCAGGCTTCTTGAGGAGGGCCTCACCACCGCCTCTTTCAAAGCGGCAGGAAAGACTCCCTCGCTCAAAGAAGCGTAACAACTGCCTGGAGCCAGCCGCACGTAACTCCCTGGAGGCATATACCAACCAGGAAGGGCACGGGTCCAATAAACACGTGGTGGACGACAGCCTCCGCATGATCCTGTCCACCTCATCAAGGGAGACCAGGTCAAACTCAACCCAGGTAGAATCCACCAGACTCATCGCCACCCCATCGCGCAGACCACTGCCAATCAGAGTCCAAGCCAGCACGAATTGAGCGACTTTATCCGCCAGATGTATACTAAATTCCTCTGCCCTGCCCTGCAACGGGTCCCCCCTCAATTGAAGGAGGGAGCGGGTCACCCAAACAGGGCAGCAGGGCGATCATCGGCAGACGCTCAGAGCGGAGAAGTAAACACGCCTCGCCGTCTGATTGCTTCCAGATAGGTCCTGATATAGGATCGCAACTGGACCGAGTCGATTAGGAGTGGCTGGCCTCCATCTGCTCTCCAGGCATCTTCTCCGCCGCTTCATCCCCGGAGCTCCTCGGAGAACCAGGGAGCCCATCGGGTCTAAGGCGAGGCGAAAGGGAAGAGGCGAGTGGGGATTAGCGCTCCGACGCCGCCTTTGCCAGGCGGCGTCAGTCTCGGCGAGCTGTGGTCGAGGGAGGCGGGCAAGAACCCCAGCGCCGTCTGAAACCTGTCCGGGTCCATTAGGCGCCTGGGGCGGAACCATCGTATAGGTTCCTCATCCCAGCAGCGAGGGATAGCCAATTGAAAAACCAGCCGCAGGAGATAGTGATCAGTCCACGATAAAGGGAGGGTCGATAGAGAACCCTCCCCCAGATCACTACACCACTGCCCCGAGATAAAAACCAGGTCAAGTGTGTTCCCCCCCTCGTGGGTGGGTCCATGAATCACCTGGGTCAGGTTCATGGCTGCCATGGATGCCATGAACTCCTGAGCTAAACCCGACGCCCCCCAGCGACGGCAGATTAAAGTCCCCAGAACTATAAGCCTAGGGAACTCCACCGCCACCTCCGAGAGGGCGTCGAGCAGCCCAGGCAGGGCCGCCGCCACGCAGCTGGGGGATAGGTACGTTAGCAGCAAACCCAACCGACCCCCCGGGCCCAATCTCACGAGGAGGGTCTCACACCCGTCCATCTGCGGGACAGTGACCTCCCTTGGAAACAAGGTCTCTAACAATTATGGCTACCCCCGCCCCGTCCCTGGGCCCGAGACCGGTACAGCACCCGGAAGCCTGGGGGCACAAATCACATAGAGGGACACCCCCCTCGGGCCCACCCAGGTCTCAGTAATGCACGCCAGGTCCGCAGCCTCCTCTATGAGTTCACGGAGGAGGGATGACTTATTGACTACGGACCTGGCATTCAAATAAACCAGTCTGAGCCCAGAGACCACGTCTCCCAAGACCCCAGGGAGCGGAAGCGACCTGGGGTCGGGCGCGCCACACGTAGACATCGGGAGGCTCCCAGCACATGATTTGACCCCTGTCCCTCCCCCCTGCCATAGCCGATCACCCTGTCGATGGACAACCCCGCCCTCTCCCGCCAGACCCGAGGCCCCCCACCCCACCCCACCCGCCAAGACCAGGAGTCGGCCTGAAAGAGCTGTATAGACCGCAGATCGAACACCCACCCCTCCCTAACCCTTAAAACAACGAATTAAAAATTTTAAAAGCTTCCCCTTAATTCCAAATTTAAAATTTAGCCCTCTGGTTGCGCCATGCCACCTCTCCGGATCCCAAGATCCGTCATTGAGGTAGGCTCTCGATAACCCAAAGGGCCACTCCAATGACAGGGGAACAGTCTGGAGGGCCCGTAGCTCCAACGATGAGTAAGCTAGCATCTATCATCCAAACGGGGACAGAAGGGCAAAACAGTCGGAATACAGCATAGATGGAACACACAAAGAGGACCGGGCATCCAAGGCAAACCCAAACAATCAACCAACCTCCAACAAGCAGCTCTCTCACCGGTGCTAGGGCCAAGATTGAAATGGCCAAGCCACTGCTCTCTCACCGTAGTGACTTATGGTGGGATGGTGATGCAAACAAAACCCCTGTCCCCTCACAACAGGGGGAGGATAAGCCCTCCATTGCCCTCCCACTGCAATGGGAAAGAGCCAGGTCCAAAGGGGGGAGAGAGTCCAAGCGTGAAAACCGAAACGGGAATAGTCATTGATGGTAAAATGACTCCAGGCATTTATCTACTCATTTCACCCCTAAATCATCTAAATTTAGAAACAGGTCCTTCTAACTAACATTTCAATCCCATCTACAATTAGCATACTGTCAATCTGGTCTTTTACACTCCCTGAGGCTGAAGAAATAGAAAAAGAAAGTTAATTCTACTGATTCCTGTAAATTGCTCGTTTCTACTATAGTAGAACAATAATTGGAATGGGACTTATCTCTTAAAGACACATTCTGAGACATGAATTGCTTTCTACCAGCTCTGGCTGATACATAAATGTTGACTCTTTTGGAACATTTATCTAAGGTAGATGTAAAGATTCCCTCGCACATACTTGCTAGTCATTTCCGGCTCTAGAGGGCGGTGCTCGTCTCTGTTACAAAGCTGAAGAGCCAGCACTGTCCATCTCTGTGATCATGTGGCCTGCATGACTAACTGCCGAAAGCACATGGAACACTGTTGCCTTCTCACCAAAGGTGCTCCCCATTTTTCTACTTGCATTTTTACATGCTTTTGAACTGCTAGGTTGGCAGAAGCTGGGACAAGTGGAGCTCACTCCATTATGTGGTGCTAGGGATTTGAACCACTGAACTGCCAAACTTTTTGATCAAAAAGCTCAGTGTCTTAGCCACTGAGCCATCGCGTCACAATCCACACAGTGGAAAACTACAGTTTTATCAAAAGAGGTTGGTCAAATCTTGACCAAGACAGGGAGAATGGAAATGTTTCAATAACTCCCAATACGTTTTTGAATGCAAATAGATACTTGCTTTAATACTGTACTTAAGAGTTTCATGCAGCTAAGAGCATGTGCATCTGAAGGGCTATCTTTTCTTCTAAGAATCGTTGCTACCATTACCCAAATCTCAGAATAGATGGTTGTGTCGGCTATGCTGCTTCACTATGCCATGCTCCAAGTTCCTAACAGGAAGTAACTTTGACCTTCTATTTTCTTAGGTCTTTTCAATGTTTCACTAGAGATACCATCATTCTATATGACTCAGCTTCCCTACCATTTTTTTTGTAGGTTGCTTTTTAAAATCAAGCCCTATGAAAGCATTTTATAAAAAAACATATCTGCCAGTAAGGTGCTCATTTATACCATCTCCAACAACCAGCATTCTTGAGAAATAATAGAGTAATTATGCCATCTGGTTTGTTTTACAATTTCTATTCAGAAGACTAAGGGGATTCAAGCCATTGACTTTTCCATAAAATCCAGAAAAATGAGCATGCTTCTTAGTCTTGCTGCCAAAATCCATTTTTGCTTAGTCCAAAGGGGGAAGGTTTAACCCCAAATGCTAGTTACCTGGATCAGAGACATCTGGCTCCAAGTGAAGCAGAAAAGAAAGGAAGGGGGAAATGCTTGTGAGAAGAATATATTGACACAGCAAGGGAGTATAAGGCAGCTAGGAGGTGTCCTCAAACGCTTGCCAACCAAAATGTACCTACATACACAATTAGCAGCTCTATGCTCCCTGTGAAAAGCACTACCTGCTGCAAAGTAACTGTTGCTTTCAGTAACACAACACAAATAAATACATATGCGATCCTTTAATGGGTCAGTATTAGGTAATGCATAAAAAGTCAACATGGATTCTTACTGCAGTTCTATTTCTCAACCTGGCTGGCAGGGGAGTCCTGGGAGTTGAAGTACATGCCTCTTAAAGTTGCCAAGATTGAGAAACAAATGTAATCCATCGGAGGAAAAAAACAGTAAGAAAGAGTAAATCTCATTCTCATATCCTGACTGTTTGAATGCATTTGCTTTCTGAACTTATAACCTATTAATAATTAGAGGTAGTAGATGTAGAGGTAGTTAGGAATTCTGATTTTCTTTTCCTGTCAAAAAGACTTGCTTTGCATGTCTCTATGTAAATGCTTTCTATTGGTTAGACCAGGGGTGTCAAACTCATGTTGTCATGGCAGCATCATGTGACGTTATCGGGATTTCCCCCCCCTTTGTTAAACTGGATGTGGGTGTGGCCAGTGCATGATGCATCAGCCCAAGGGCCAGGAGTTTGACAGCCCTGGGTAGACAGATATTCTCAAGGCTTTCATCTGTTTCCTTCTTCACTTCTGACTCTGCCTTGGTGGTGCAGGCTATTAAACGCCTAGCACTTAGTTCCAGCTGCCTGCAATTACTGCAGGCTCAAATCCCACCAGGCTCAAGGTTGACTCAGCCTTCCATCCTCTCGGGGTAGGTAAATTGAGGACCCAAGATTGTTGGGGGCAATAAGATGACTTTGTAAAAATGCCGCTTAGTAATAAGCAGGCATATACAATGGAATGAAGGCTATTGCTGAGCACATTGGGTTGCGCTCCAAACATTGTAAGCCACCCTGAGTCTCCGGAGAAGGGCGGCATATAAATATGAATTAAAAAAAACAAAAACTCTGACCTCTGCACTTCAACTATTTACTTGGCTCACTTTCTCTTCATAATGGACCTACATCAGCAATAGAGATACTATGCATCAACAAAGGAAGACCAGATAGAATCAAGATAGTAGAAAGACACTTAAGGAGAATTTCGGATTGAAAATTAATGTTACCTATGGACAATAATTCCAGACTAGCAGCTCAGATGGAGATATAAAGGACAGAAAAATCCACTCAAAAATTTGTTTTACTATGTGGAAAGATCAATTAGCAAAAAGCAGTTCATAGTTCTCTCAATCACAGAATATGTATCTGCCTCTTTAACATTTTATCTCAATATGTATGTGTATCTGCAGCATTACTTTGTCAAAAAAATAACCTGGTTACCCAGATGAGTATTGGACTTTGAGATAGATAAGCTGAATGATAGTTGAGAACAACAAAAATTGCATTTTGATTTCATGTAGAAAGCACAATGATACCAAGTACCATCATGTGCAAGATGCATTGCAGGATGGGTTTGTTGAGCACAAGTGTTAACCCTCAGGGCAGATAGCAGTTGAGATACTCACCAAGCCATAGTCAAGAGATCAGTTTAAAGGCTTTTGTGAAGAATCAGAATCATTAACTGGTGCGATAGCCATTGTGAATGAAATGCAATGCACCGGCTTTCTGTGCCTATAAATGTACTAACCTCCAGGATAATAGATGTAGAGCTAGACCAGAGGTGGGCAATTATGGCCCCTTTAAAACTTGTGGACTTCAGCTCCCAGAATTCCTGTCCCAGCCATGCCCAGGAATTGCCATGATTGTGCCGTCTCAGGAATTCTGGGAGTTGAAGTCCACAAGTTGTAAAGGGGCCATAATTGCCCACCTCTGAGCTAGACTCTGCACTTTTATCTCCTTTTTTTAATCCAAGAAGCTTTTATTTTACTTAACAGGTCCTTATGTAACATATAACATATTCTTATTGACTAGGCTGATATTCTCAAAGTTTTTATCACTTTGATAAAGTGAAAGACAGCACATTATACTTGTAGATAGACTTAAGTAATTTGGGGTCTCGTATCACTAAATAAAGCTAATCTATTTTTCTTTCATGCAAGCAGCAGTCTTCAGGATAATTTCTTTTTAAAGAGTATTTTTAAATTAACTAAATAAAGAAAACAAAAAATATTGTATGTAGTTATGGATAAGCCCATCCAGAGGTAGGTTGACACTCAATTTTCATGTTTCAATTTACCAAGTTTACCTGACAGTGGCACATTTTCATTTTATTTTAGTTCAAACTTCAAGGGTTTGCTTCTTCACTGATTGCCTTATCTTTGACTTTACATAGTGGATATATAAATACATACCAACATATATCCATGGATGACTATATTAATCAGTTTGGCAAATCTCTAATTTCTTACAAAATGTATACATTGTTAAGTATATTGCTTCTGCAGCAGATTCTCCAAAATATAGACCTATTGTGTCTGCTATTCTATAGTGTTTGGACTAAAATCCTAAAATAATTGGATTTTAATTAGATTTACTTCCAAGTAAAACTTACCTATCTTAAAACGACCCATGTAGTAAATCTGGGTGCTAAGACCAAGAGAGGCCACAACATGGATGATGGAGAAGAGGACCCAAAACCACACATTTTTCCCAAAAACCTTGGAAGGAATAAATAAATAGTTATCCCAATATCGGACACAAGTAGTATATCCTGGCTTTCAAACAAAAAAAATATTAAATACTTCATAGTGAACTTTTTTCCAACTTAAACTAAGTTTGATGATCAGAAAGGATTGGTGAGGCATACCAATAAATCAATAATTAACATAATCAGGAAAATCTAACAGAAACTTAGTAATGCAGCTATAGAATAGGGATGGGAATAGATAATTGTCTCATTTATATTTTAATGTAATCATACTCAAATTGCATTTCCATAAATCTAAACGCAAACTAAATGTAGATCAACTTTGGATTATTTTATTAAGGCAATGAGTTGTATTTGAGCTGTAATAGTGAGTTTATTATTACAGTTTATTATTTTTACTTTTTTGAACTGTTTTTACTTACTGATTTGATAATTTCATTAAATCAGGGACTGATCATGGATTCTGAGAAAAGTACTTTCTAGGCCATGACACTTAAAATACTTTCTACAAGAATGTATGACATTGTTATTTAATAATACATAGTTCTATCTTTCATTCAGTCAGAATTTTTAACTGATGCATCCATAACATATCTATGCCTGATCAGGTGGGAAGGTCTACATTACACCATTGGGACAAGATGATTTTCAGGTAACTTGGTCCCATGCCATGAAGGGCTTTAAGGGTGATAATGAACACCTTAAATTGGACCCAGAAGTAAACTGGCCCACAATGAAATTCATACAGCAGAGGTGTTACATGCACAATCCTTGGGGTATCTAGAACTATTCATGTAGCCACATTCTCCACCAGCTGCAGCTTCAGGATACTCTTCAAGGATACCCCAAATTTTCAAATGGATGGGGTTGAGCACTTATAAAGGTAAAGGTTTTCTCTATCTAGTTGTATCTGACTCTAGGTGGCAGTGCTCATCTCCGTTTCTTAGCCAAAGGATTGTCCAAAAACACTTGGTCCATGGTCACATATGCAGAGGCACAAAGAATGCTGTTACCTTCCCACCAATGTGGTACCTATTTATCTATTTGCATTTGCATGCTTTAGAACTGACAAGTGGCAGGAGCTGGAGCCAGTAACAGGCCCTCATGCTGTGCAGTGTTCGGGGCTCAAACCAGCTGACAAGCTCAGTGTCTTTAACTGCTGAACCATCGTGCCTCTACGTGAGTATCTATAGCTGCTTTTTTTTTTTTTTGCTATTTGGCATCAATGGAAATTAAGTTTAAGTGCATGAGAGTCCATAGAAGTGTTTCCCCCCCGGCCGAAGTTCTGCCTTACTTGCCCATGACTCTATGTACAAATAGCATCATTGCATAAGACACAATCCTACCACTCCAAGTACAGCAAGGCAAATAACCACTGCAAAGGATGCATAGGCTGAGTAAGCACTGGCGTTGATGTCGGGATGGCGAGTCTGATATAGTTTTAGCATACACAATCCTGCAATCATATACATGAAAGAGGTGTCTGCCAAAAGAAAAGAAAACAGAAGTTCTTATCGTGGTTACTTCTGTTAACATTAAAGAGACAACTATCACTAGTCTAGATCAACTATTAACTAATAATAATCATTAAAAGATCTGTTGTTGTAGAGGGCTGATTGCCAGAATGAGGCCAGATACTAAAATAAAACCCACTCTCCAAATTGCAATGTTAATTTCAGAGCAAGACTTCTGAGCCCTTTTGATTGTAGCATAAAGACCAGAGGAGCTAAGGACTAAAGGTATGAGGAACTAATTTTTCAAACCAACAGCCAGCACAGGAACCTCAAGACCTCTTAGTTGCAGTAAAAAACTGGTTACTATATAAAAACACATTTTGTTTTTGTATATTTGTAATTGTTTTTTTAGAATTGGTAACAGCACAATTTTATGCATCTTACTCGATTAGTTTGTTAAAATCAAGAGGGCAGACAGCAATTTTAAAATACAGGTAGTTCTTGCTTAACAACCAGACCCACCAAAAGTTACTTATGACCTGTTGCTGGAGTTCTGATGGCTGCACGCATGTACATGCATGTACACACACAACATATACACATATCATATGCTAAGCATTTGGGTGCTTAGCAACCAGCTCACCTTTATTGCCAGTTGCAGCATTTATGACTTAAAACAGTTGTTTGCTGTTTTTTGGCCTTTTTGTTCGGTTTCTGCCAAAAAGCACCCATAGGAATCCACTGGTTCACTTAATAACCACAGTGTTCTCTTATGAACACATTTACTTAATGACTGAGATACTTGCTTAAAGATCTCCATAAAAAATTGTAAAATCAGGTCTGGTCACATGGGTGCCTTTACTTATGACCATCATGATTTATGATGGAATTCTGGACTCCATTATGGTTGTAAGTCGAGGATTACCGGTATAAAGCAAGACCCCACTCCTCCCCTCCCCCAAAAGAAAATTACATACATAAGCTGTGTTTGCACAATATATACATCTAAAATGGAGAAGGTTTGTTTGTGTTACAGTCCATTCTGTGAATGAAGACACTTATTCAACATTGTTATGTCAACTGAACATCTCTTGTAATTCTAGTTTTCAGAAAGAAAACAAAAAAGCTGTTTTTTCAGGCTCATGGCATGCAAACCTAACACAGTAATGAAATGTTAGAAACTGACTCCCATTTGCTTAACTGTTTTGCTTTTCTTTTTCTAAAATCTTGAGATGCCACTAAACCCAACCTGCTCAAAAGGCCAGAAGGTCTTGACTGGAAAAAGCCCTCCTCCACTTACCAAACTGGAAATTAGTGTAATTTGGACAGACGTGGTAGCAAGCACTGAGGACACCTTCCATCATTAGAGCAACACCCATGGCATAGAAGAGGCCAAAATGCTTAGGGATCCCATATTCCTTAAAGGTAAGAAAAGACAGGAAGAACCAAGCACTATTTTATAATTTATTTTTTTCATTCAGAACAAGTAATTAAATGAATAGATAAAACAATTAACACCCAATTAACAGCAACTAAAATTATTAGCAAATAACTACCTGAAGAAAGTGGACCACACTTTACCATACAAACGGCACCACTTGATGTGGTCTTTTACTTCCATGTGAAAAATATGAAAGGTGAATTGCCTTCTTAAAGTAAATTTACTGTTTGATGTGTTTTTGTAAAGGTTTTCTTGATTTTGCAAAATTCCAAACATAAACACGTTTTTTAATCCTTAAGAACCTCTTTCAGATTTGCTACTGTTTCAGATTTGTCCTTTATATTTTCTAAGAAAAAGTGGTCACTACTTGCACTCATGCTTACCACCTGCCCTTCCATGCTCCCCCTCCCTCCCACCTCTCTAAAGTCACCCCCTCCTCACCCATATTCAGCCTCTCTTTCCTGTCTGGGGTTTCTTTGCAACTCTCAGTCTTGGCCGTCTCAAAATTCTCACTAGTTGCTCTCAATGCTCAGCCTTTTCCCCACAGAAACTTTCTAGGGGGCTGAACAGTTTGAAGGCAAGTGAAGCGCAGAGATAGCTACTCAGAGATCTCCTCTCACTGAGAGAAAAGAACTTAGGGAAAATAATTTTGAGCAAGATGCTTCTAGAGGAAAATTAAACACCTTCCCCAACACAAATGGCAGGTCTTTTTAATTCAACTGCCTGGTTATTAAAACAAAGTCTTTGTAAAATAACCATGAGATTGCAGTCTTAGCTCTATGAAGGAAAGATAACTGAAAGGGTCCTTTCCTTTAGCAAAATCCTTGGCTTCACTGGCATTGTGAGAACCAGAAAAACAGAGGCACTTTATACCAGTGTCCACGAGGCCACCTTTACCCAGCAAGAAAGTAGGGAGTATACCATTGCACAGATGTCTTTCATTTCCAAGGAGCGACGATGGAGAAGGTCTCTGTATAATACAATCAACAGGAAAAGGATACCTAGCAGCATGTGGCCAATGTTGCTGAGGATGTTGTTGAAAGCACTGCGGAAAAGCAAAAGAGCCATATAATGTATATTTATCTCTGGAATTGAACATATAAAGTAATTGTAAGGGAATGCAACCATGTAAAATAGTATTTTTTTCTGTTTATTTCAAGGGTCATCCTAATCCCATGTGCAAAGCTGTCTTTTGCAAGGCTATGGAGCCAGCAGTGATAACACTGGCTTTGCTTGGCTAACATTGTGAGAAAAAGTGAGGAAAATGAAATAATCTGACACCCCAGACCCCAGAACTGCAAACCCAGGTGCAGCCATCTGAAATGTTTTTCATAATCAAGAACTGGGAAAGAAATATAGTTGTAAATAGTTATTCCAATTTACAGTATTTCCCCCCAAAAAATTACTTATCGGGGGTGCCTTGGGGGAATGGAATCCAGGACTATACTTGCCACATCCCCATTTCCCAATTACACAACAAGAAACTCAAATTAAAACCCAAGCCACTACTATCAGACCTGGAAACTTTGCCCCCACCCACTAAATGTGCATGTAACTTGCCTCTACATGTGTGTCAAATTCCTTCAATTCAAGTGAAAAATAGTAAAGTGAGCTTCCTTTTGTTTGGCTTTTGGTTTTGTCAGTATTCCTTTTACAGGATTTTATTCTGTTTTTATTAAATGATGTTATTAGTCTTCAATCAATACTGCTGTAGTAATGGATTCAGGAGTGAACAGAAAGTTGGACTAGAGATGCATTCCAATCCTTATATTCTACAAGTCTATAAACATTAAACTTCATGCAAAAAATTACATTCACTGCAAACCACTTAACCCACAGAAAATGTCCATCCCCATTTCCCAATTACACAACAAGAAACCCAAATTAAAACCCAAACCACAAATTGGGAATGATCCTCATGCACACCTCAAGACTCCCAGTGGATGAGCACAAAGGAAGTTATAATAGCAGATGTCCTGATTTCCAGTTACATTCACCACCTAAAAAGTGGAAGGGGGGAAATAATAACAACTCAGCATAAAGTTTTACTTATATTTATTGCACATCTCAGCTAAGACAATCAACAGCCAAGCAATATTTGGTATATCTGAGCTTCATTCCAAGCAGCAGAGCCACTACTTTTAGATCCCCACAGATATTCCAGTTATATTTGGTGTACTGGATGTACTTCAACAACAGTTCCATGGTTTGGTATGTTTCTTTCATGTGTGCAGCATAGCCTACTGAAGGGTGTAAATTGCCATTGTGTAAAAACAGAAGATTTCTGTAGAACAGTATGTGATAGATTAAATAACAGATTATTTTCACAATTAGCAGCCAAAAATCTGTAAGATACACTCCCAAGAGTTCAGGAAGCAAAATCTTTGTTGACAAGTGTTATTTCTGTGCCATCTTAGTTTTTCCACCACAGCAATGCATTTCCATTTCCTATACACATGCATTCTATTTTTTCATGAAGAAACATAAATATGTAACAAGCATTATAGGTTTTAATTGGGGAATTAGCTCCATTCATTTCTCTTCCGATTGTCTAAATATAGGGAATATTCATTTGAAGCTACAATGCTCTCCATACTCCGTGTCCTTACCATCAAGACAAGGAGATGCATAGTTGATTTCTTTCCCCTCTCCTCCCTCCTTTTATGTCTCCATCGGACTTCAATTAGAAAGCTTGAAAGGTAAGGCAAGCAGAGACAGAAAGAATTTGCTGGGAGAAATTGGAAGTCAGAGTTGGAGGAAGCCAAGTATCACACATAAAGTTGTGGTTATTTTCCAATTCCAGTGGCCAAAGCAAGGAGATCATATGGAAGGCTTGGGTTAGGTACAAACAACCATAAGTCACATGATGATCAGAATGGTATGTTTATTGTTGTTTGCCTATAGATAGGGATTTTGCAAGACTAAAGCATCTACTGCATAACCACTAAATAAATACTGTGAAGTTTTAGAGAGGTCACCCTGCAATCTCTTCCTCCTCCCAAGGGACTCATGGCTACTCAACCTCCTCCCATTTGACTATCAGTAACACTGTAGCTTTCAACTCATTTTATTTCCATACTTCATTTCTGTGAGAGGTCAAATAAAACACAGGTTTTACTAATCACTAAAATAAACAGACTAAAATAAATGCTCTTGAGGTAATAGGCATTCTCATGCAGGCCTGGCTGAAATGTTGAAAATGCTGTTTGTTATAGCCTTTCAGTGAGGTTTGTCTAAGAGTGAGATGCCTGCTCTCAGCAGCACATGGCATCACTATAAAAGCCAAAACGTAAATAATTGGAACTGAACTTAAAAATAGTTTGCAAAGCAATAGGGCTAGGGGGTAAAAAGTAGGAAAAGATATTAACCTGGAAACTTAATCTGTGCTGAGAAGGCACAGGAACTCACCGTTTGGTATGTGATCACCAACTGGACCACTGGTAAGGCATAGAAAACAGCAATTGTGATGATGTTCCTACAGAAAACAAAGCATTGTATTTAAATTAATGTGTGTGTTTCCACTGAACTTTAACAAATGGTCTCATTGGAGTAAAGAAAGCAAAAATTAATTGTTTAAACCAAACATAGAGTTAACATGACTATAAATGCCAAGGTGATCCAGAATTTATGATGAGCCCCCTCAGCAATAGGAAAAGGGTGGAGAAAAAGATAGAGACATAAAAAACACAAAAACCCACATTTCTAAAACTGTTAACCTAAAGTTAAAATTCCAACTGAAGCCAAACTGCCCCAAATAGATGCTTATGTAAAATATACGCCTGTATGTATATATAAGTGTCAGAAGCAAGGACAATAATAATGATTACTTCTATTCCTACTGTTAATTACAGTGATTCTCAAAAAACTAAGCAGGGTCAGACCTAATTAGTATTTGAATAGGAAACAAACAGGGCTTTTCTACACTCGGAGACCATACTAGAAAATTTTACTTTATTTGGATCTACTTCTAAAAACTATTTGGACTATTCAAAATGCACTTATCTGCTTGGATCAATTCAGCAAAGTGGCACATACTGAGATCCACAGAAACAACCATGGAAAAACTGTGCAGTTATCAGTTAGCAAACCATGTTTTTAAGTCTAGGAAATGAAGAAAACATTAGAAACACAGAGTGTCTCTGCGTTAATTCTCTGGGGAGAAGGCAACAAAGAGAAAATCTTGTCAGGCACTGAAGACCCTGTTACTATAGCCTATATCAGCATTTCTTAACCTTTTTCCTCACAGGATTCTTTCCACTTTAAAAATGATGGAGGACCCCAAAAGAAGTTGTCTTTGCATGGGTTATATTTCTTGATATTTACCATACTATTTAACAAATAAAAAATAATGATGAGAAGTGCGTCTTTTTCAATTTTTGCTAACATTTTTAATATCTGGCAAATAATTTGATTTCATAGATCGCTAAGATGTCTTGTGGGACGCTCAAGGGTCCTTGGGCTACAATTTAAGAAACATTGGCCTAAATCAATAAAATAGCATTCCAATCATTCCTGACCAGGCCTAAAGGGCTAACATTCATATTGAGGTGCTGCATTAGCTGCCACTACATTTCTGGTTACTATGCAGAGTGCTGTGGTCATTGCCTCTAAAGCTTATGTCCCTGTTACTCAGTATAAAATCTGACCATTCTGGGCAATCACCCCAGAAACAATTAAACAATGAAATCTACTTCTCTTCTTGGTGCATCAATGCAAAATTCTCCAATTTTGCCCTGGGAAACCCATATTTAACCAGTATGAGACTCTTATTTCACAAAGAAAAATTTCTGAAAGGATCCTGTTAAAGTTATGAAAAAGTTATGAAGAAATGTTATGAGAGAGAAAGTTATGAGAGAGAAAGATGAGTTCAATTTTAAAAAATGAGTTCCGTTAACTTGTTAGTAACTCACCAGAAATAAATTTTATACTTTTTGCTGACAATTCTCCGATCCTTTCTGGATAGATCTGACAGATAAAGGAACATCTAAAAAGAAAGAGGACAAGCTCTTCATAGTCCTTTAAAAAGATTAAAAGGATTAAAATACAATCTAGCTTTTCAGTTCAGGAATGTCATTCCAACCTGTCAAGGCAAGCACATGAAACCAAATTTATTCCCTTAAAGTAAGGTATCTGAGCACAATCTCCTGAATTTTAACATATTGTCTTACCAGTGTGACCTGAACCATATTCAAAAACTCGGCACAATATAAGTTAAGAAAAGATTTATTTCACTCCAGCTCTTGACAGTAAATATTTTGACAGAAAAGATTGAATCACAGAGTTTGTGATTAAACAGAGTGGTTCACAGTCACAACCATTAAGTTGGACTAAAATCTGCCTGACAAAGATGATGCTGAAAGGATGGGAAGAAGAAAGGAGGGGAGAGAGAGAGAGAGAGAAAGAGAGAGAGAGAGACGGAGAGACGGAGCGATTCTGAAACTTCTTGTGCTGTTTTTCATGATCACAGTAAAGTTAATTTGGTTTGTAACTTCTGTTACGGAGGTCCCTAAAAACAGCGTGGAGAGTACAACCAGCCAGTAGTGATATGAGAAGGAATTTTGTATTGTTTTTAATTTCATTTATATTAAAAACAGCAAGAATTCACATAAATCTTGTACCTGCTGTCCTATGCTACTGTTTGCATAAAACACAACTACCTGAACTAATAGCTTATATCCTAAAACTATAGTTATGATGTATTTATTTAGGTTATAACACTAAAATTAGATTTTGGGAGCAATTAATAATAAAATGTGAACATATAGGACCAATTTGGTGTACTTGTTAAGGTGCTAGCCTAAAAACCAGTGGACTGTGAGCTCTAATCCTGCCTTAGGCAGGAAAGCTGGATGGATGACTTTGATAGAGGGATGAAGGAGTATTAGGTATATTAGCTGCCTTGAGTTATTTATAGAATAATAAAGGTGGGATTAAAAATATATAATAAAAATGATAAATACAAGGAAATAAAATAAGCAATACTATTCAATTTTAATTATAAATAACAAATGAGAACCTGATTAATTAAACCTTCTTTGAGGGCCAGACATTTATAGCTAAGAAGCTTTCTATCAACAAATCTTTGCAGAAACACTCTGATCAAAAATGATATATTTTGGTGTCTTTATGTTTTGATTAAAGGTGGGTTGATTTCTGGGCAAATTTCCTAGGTAGAGAATAGCCTGTTCTATAAAAGTCAGGATTATACTGTTTCCTCACATACATTTGAGCTAAATATTTACAATCCATCATTTTTCAGAATATTTTATTCTTTGAACATAGAGAAGAACTGACAATAACATGTAAATATGTTCTCAAGGCAAACAAAGGTTTAGATCAGGGGTCTTCAAACTTGGCAAGTTTAAGACTTGTGGATTTCAACTCCCAGAATTCCTCCTCCAGTCATGTTAGCTCAGGAATTCTAGGAGTTGAAGTCCACAAGTCTTAAACTTGCCAAGTTTGAAGAGCCTTGTTATTAGATCTTAGATTGTTGCACTTCAAATATAACTGCAATGATGTAGAGAAGGGATATTCTTTTAAAAATGCAAAAGCCATTTGCAAGAGAGACCTTAGTGCGGATTACATTCTTGTTGCTTTCAATTTCAGGCATAGTGTCAAAATCACTCTCCTCTTCCACTGAGCTGTCGGTATCACTATCACAAGGAGGCTGGCGATCTAGAGTTGATAATTCTTGACCTCCACTGGAGCTTGATTCATCTGAAAATGAAAATTGTGGTACAAAAGTTGGTTGTTTTGTTTATTTTTATGTGAGTCAGTATACAACCTTATAGTAATGTTGAGAGTCTTTCTCATAAGGCTTGAACAATGAATATTGGTTTTTTTTAATACTGCCAAACAACAACAAATCAGGCAGGCAAGGAGCATCATGTCCCTCCAATGTCTTTAGTGCCCCTGTCAGATCATATCTTCATAATTTTCACTTCCATCTTCATTTCTGCTTCTTACATGGGTATGAATTCTGCCAATGTCTCCATTTTCTGCTCCATCCCTTTGCTCAGAAATAATAATTTGTATGAGAACTCCCCCCCCCTCATAAGTAGTAGTGCTTTTAACAATTAGTTTACTAGCTCAATTTATATTTTGGAGATAAATTTCAACTAGTAAAAATTTTAATTCCAGTAGGGCAAATGCCAAGGGTCAGTTGTAGCACATAATATCATGTGTTTCTTTGTCACCACACACTGAAAGCAGGCAGGGATGAATTTTCCCTCTAACCATGGGTTGGAACGTCCATGGTGTTGAAGTATTCCTTCCATATAAGAAAAGAGAAGGGGAAATGGGCAAAGGCTGCAGAGATACGTTCACCTAGCGAAAGGCATTTTTTTCTGCTTTTGAGAAGATATTGCCAACCAGAAGCAGTGGTGACAGCCCAAAATAGGCAAGAATTGTTGAAGAAAGGTGGAAAAAACAGCCCTTGTCAGAAAAGAGAAAGAAAATTAAAGAAATCTGAGGTATATTTAAGAGGAACAGAACTTGTTGAGGTTGAGTTCTTAGATGGAATTTCTCTTTGATAAGTTTCCATCTGTTTTATCTTATCTTATCCTCAGGTGCTTTGGAGAACAAGCTGACTCCCCTTTTCTTTGTGACAGCCTCTCTAATATTAGAAGACTATTATCATGTCACCCTTCGTCCTTCTCTTTTTTAGACAAGACATACTCAGTTCCTGCAAATGTTCATCATATGTTGCTCTTCTCTGCACTCTTTCTAGAGTCTCAACATCTTTTTTGTATCATGGTGATCAGACCTGGATGTGGTATTCCAAGTATGGTCTTAACAGTGCAGTATATACTGGTACTAATACTTTGCATGATACTTCACATGATCTTGATACTATTCTTCTGTTGATGCAATGTAGGACTGCATTAACTTTTTTGACAGCTGCAGCATATCTCAATCGCTACTCTGCCTCTGCTTCTATGTCTCTCTTTCTTTGTCTCTCTCTCTCTCATGTATGTATTATGTATGTATGTATATTGATATATATGTGTGTGTGTGAATATATAGATATAGATATAGATGTCTATCGATAGAGATAGATAAATGATATATAAGATAGATAGACAGTCAGAAAGCCAATCAAATAGATAGATGATAGAACTGTTGAGTTTGTGGTGTTCTCTGAGCTTGGTTGTGTTCATGCAGACATTTTATTACCTACAAACTAGGTAATATCATCCGAGCTACTGCTGCTGTAAATCTTGACTCTGTCTTATACAGCATGTACCATGGCTTTTCCTATTTTACATGATTCTGAGACTAACAATTATCTTTCCAGCTGCAAAAAGCTGACTCCCTCCACATTAGAGAAAGAGTATTTTTTAAAAATGTGTATGTGAGAAAACGAACATAAAAATTTGGACAGAAATGGACTAAAACAAAAATACAGCAGAAAAGAAGAGAAACAAAACTGAAAATGACAAGCTCATCCTCAGCTTCAAGCAACAGCTCACAGACATAAATGCACTATTTTTACAAGCTAAATAAAGGATACAGACATAGCAAACATCTCTGAGACTAAAGAATTACTATACCTATAGCTCCATAGCTGCTTCCTTCAGGGGTGCTGGCAGTGATAGGATGAGAAGAAGTCTTAGTCCCAGGACCTACAAAGTAAACCAACATGGAGTGGCTTTTTACTGTCAACTGTCCAAAGGGCCCAACAGAGAGGATAATCAAATATTTAGAAGCAAGAAGAGATGTCTCCTTCCATTTGGCTTCAGGCATTGCCAAGCACTATGTTATACCCTCTGTTACTATCAGATGATGAAAACCCAACTTTCCGAGAATAGCAAATTCAAGAAATGAATCCTTGATAAGGAAGTTGGAGGGCCAAGTCCAGAGCAGAATCCTTGAGCTATCTCAAGGATTTAGAGATGGACCATTCAGGCTGAGAAGCCCTCTTAACTGCCACATTTCTATTATCTTGGCCTAACCCAGGCAGCAGAAAACAAAATTCCCACTTTGGGGAAATCAGAATGCATAAGTCACCTAATGAATCTATTTAAGCTTCACATTATAAAGAGCTTATGAATTAAATGTTTATAGTTTTCTGTGTTGTAAGAAATAAATTTATTTCTTAAAGTTACTTTATTACCTGTTGATTAATTATTTCCTGTTGTCTATAAAATTGATTTCTTCTATTTAATAGTATGATTATAATATACCCATGAAGTTTTCAAAGTTAAAGGTTTTCAAATACATTATTTAGGTGTAATTCTTACAATAGCCTTGTATAATTCCAACTATTAACCTTCTTTAGCAGGGAGTAGCCCAAAAAGTGTACACGCATGTGAAAGGAATCTCAAGAGTCAAAGTGTATTGGGTCATATTTTCATTAAAAAGTGATGTGAGAGGAAGTTAGCATGCTCAATGTTATTATAATACAAAAATTGCTGGAAAAATATGAAAAAATATATGCAATGTCAACAAAATAAATATTTTGTAAAAGGGAACATCAAGAGACACAAATATATAACAGCATCTGAGTTAATTGGGACAGCACAGAGCCACAAGATTCTGTAATACAACCACCCTGAGATCATCCCAAAGGTGCTTTTCCAAGAGGCAACTGGACTTTTTTTTAATTTTTCTTTGAAGAAGTTTTGCTTCTCATCCAAGAAGCTTCTTCAGCTCTGACTGGATGATGGGGAATGGAAGGATTTATACTCCTTGCACTCCTTGCTGGTCATTTGCATTCTTTTAGCGAGTTGTTAAGGACACATGGAGGTTTATCTGTGTCATCAGGGTCACCTAAGTGGTGCAAATGGGTGTGCAGCCTTCTTGGAACTGTTGAAAGGATTGTATTGTAGACTGGAGATAGATGATGTCCTATCTGTTGAGAGAGGGCTGTTCAATTTTGAGATAGATGACCTCTTTGACCCCTCTTTCAAGCCAGTGGTCCTCTCTGTCCAAAATGTGGACTTTGCTGTCTTCAAAAGAGTGGCCTTTGTTTTTTAAATGCAGATGGACTGCTGAATGTAGTCCTGATGGGTTTATTCTTCTATGTTGTGCCATGCATTTATGGTTATTTTGTTTCCCCAATGTACTGATCTGCACATGGCTCACTGCATTGTACAACATTGCTCAGTTTGTGTCTCGGTGTTTAATCCTTGGGGTGGACAAGCTTCTGCCTTAGTGTATTCTTGGATTTGAAATGTACACATATGTTATGTTGGCTGAACATCTTCCTGAGCTTTTCCACTATTCCTGCAACGTATGGAATGACAACGTTGCTTCATTTATAGTTCTCTTCCATATGTTGCAGGAATATCAGAAAAGCTCAGGAGGATATTCAGCCAACAGAACATAGGTGCACACTTCAAACCCAAGGCAGAAATTTGTCCACTGCAAGGATTAAACACCGAGACACAAACTGAGCAATGTGGTATATGCACTACAATGCAGTGAGCCATGTGCAGATCAGTACATTGGGGAAACAAAATAACCATAAATGCATGGCACAACATAGAAGAATAAACCCATCAGGACTACATTCCTTGAGTCCTTGATGGCTCAGGCTGTTAAATGCCTGCTCTTAAGATCCAGCTGCCTACAATTACTGTAGGCTCGAATCCCACCAGGCTCAAGGTTGACTCAGCCTTCCATCCTTTCGGGGTAGGTAAATTGAGGACCCAAGATTGTTGGGGGCAATAAGCTGACTTTGTAAAAATGCCGCTTAGTAATAAGCAGGCATATACAATGGAATGAAGGCTATTGCTGAGCGCATTGGGTTGTGCTCCAAAAATTGTAAGCCGCCCTGAGTCTTCGGAGAAGGGTGGCATATAAATGTAATTAAAATAAAATAAAATAAAATAAAATAAAATGCCCAGAAACAAACTGAGCAATGTGGTATAGATTGAGATAGATTACATGAGAAAATAATGGTGATAGAGGGATGAAAATAAAATATCCCCTTTTCTTGCTCATATAATTTCATAGCTTTATCATTTATACCAAGGAGAATTATACATCTTAGTTCAAAAAGAAAAATGAAGAAAAAGTCAGGGCCATTGAGATTACAAAAATCTCTTGATAGCTGAGGCTGCTTGTTCTTTGGTGAAAAAGTGGCAACAAACATCTTCCTCGGCCTTCTAGATAAACAGTTGGATTGGGCAAGGAAATGGAAAAGGCCGCCTTAAATAATTCATATAAGTTGGCTCATCATAGTAGAAGTGACAGAGATGAAAATCATCAGAATCTAAGTCTAAATAGAATGAAATGGAAGAGACTTCAGTTGTAGTGATATTGTAGTCCCCTGGATACACTACATTTTTGTACCATGTAGAGTTTTGAGTAGACCTATATGTTAAAATTCTGCTGATTTGTTGTCTGGAAAAAATAACAAATTTTAATGATATCCAGGGTAGTATCTATACAATGTAGCTGATGAATAAACATCAGGTGGGACTTTATCTGATTGGCATACAATCAAAGAAAATTAAGTAGTTCAATGTAAGATTTTGATAAATCAGATGGAATCTCTGGAAGGATGAGAATAGCTTGGAACAGGATGGGTCTTCACTTAATGACTGGCTGGGATTCGATTAACAACTGATTAGGGATGGACAGGATTGCCATCACTAAGTGATGTAGTCAATGACTGTGCAATTTACAGCCGCACAGCTTAATGATGAGACAGAGAAAAGATGGAAAAAGAATCAGTTTGATGAGGATTCCAGATTTTATTTCAGAAACTGCATGAAAGTTAGGAAATAATTGAATTTAAAGATAAACATTCATATCTATAGTCACCAATCCCTTATTTGTACTTTCTCTAGGAAGTTGGCTTCTTCAAGGCATCAACCCACAGCAATGATTATACAGAGCCTAACAGTTCCCCTAACAAAACATATTTTGGCATTTAGGTCCACTTGGAAGACTGAACTTAATAACTCACGACATGTCTTCTAACTCTACAATAGCAACACAATATATATGCATAATTACCATCTCCAAGTCCTCCTATTGATGTTTTCCTACGAAATCTGAAATCAGCACAGACATAAACATATAGATGTCATCAATGTCTCTAAATAGTAAGAGGCAACTATTTATCATAAAATTATAACTTTTATATAATAGTTATTTTAAAAATTGGCAAGATCATTTTGAATTGGATGAAACTATTGATGATTTTAATTGTAAAACACTGCTGCTAAGAAACCAACAGCTACTTTGGCACAAAGGTTCAAGAACATATCCTGCACAATTTGGATTTATAAAAAGATTTCAAACATCTGATATCTTTTGATTATTAGATTTATTATCCTTAAAAAAGGTAATTGCAAAAAGCCTTTGCTACCATATAAACTGTTTTTTTGTTACATGAGTTTTTGTTACATATTAATTTTAATTATCATTGTTTGGGTGATTATGAATAGGAGTATTTTTTGCTATGAAATGCAAAAGGATACATGTCAAGGATGCCATTTATGTTCACCTATATTTAGTTTTGTTTTGGAACTACTGATACTTTCAATAAATCAATGTGATGACATTCTAATGGAACACTATATGATACTGTATGAATGTAATATATTATATGTAGATAATGTTTTGAGTCTTTTAAAGGTTTGTCAAATTCTATATCATATTTTGTAGAGATTTTTCAACAATATGGTAAATATTCAGAATATATAACAAATAATAATGACAAAATGACAAAACATATATTTTTTTAAATTCAGTGCTGACTCTCTTAAATAGCTAGGAATAATTTATTCCCAAGAAAATATTTCTTATTTGACATGAATATTTCAAATTGTTTCATCCTGGTGAAAGTTGAGCTAGAGAGATCAGTGAAATTAACCCTGAGTTTGGGGGATGAGTAAATGTAGTGAAAATGATATAGCTTCTGCATTCAAATTTGAGAGTTATGCCTACATTGGTTCAATTTAAATAGTTTTTAAAACTTAACTAAATATTAAAGAAAGAATAAATATGCTTTCAAAAATACATCCATCACAAGAAAATTGTAATTTTACTTTTCCTGATTTTAAGACATACCAAGACTGCATCAGAATGAAATTATTGGATATATCTTAAATATGTTCATTGTGGTCTCATGTTAAGATACATTATTAAATATCTTTAAAGTTCCTGCATGTTCTTAGAGCTAATTATAATAGAATTTTTATGATGTTTTCAGTATTTTTTTATTCATATTTATATGCTGCCCTTCTCTGGAGACTCAGGGCAGCTTACAATTTTTGGGATACAAACCAATGCGCTCAGCAATAGCCTTCATTCCATTGTATATGCCTGCTTATTACTAAGTGGCATTTTTATGAAGTCAGCTTATTGCCCCCAACAATCTTGGGTCCTCAATTTACCTACCCCGAGAGGATGGAAGGCTGAGTCAACCTTGAGCCTGGTGGGATTCGAGGCTCTTTTAATGTAGTTTGACATGTATGGGCCTTTCTAGGTAAGAAATTAAAATCTGATTTTCATTATCATAAAAAATATACTCATTGGAATAACGTTTATTTAGAAATGCAGGAAAAGACTTTGGATTTTTATTTTTTGAAAAATGTTTTTTAAACTAATTAAAGTCTTTTTAATTAATTAATGTAAGAATATTTTCAAACATTTAAAAAAGTACCCCAAAATAAACTGCCAAATGACAATATCCTCAACTGAGTCATTTGTTATGTTCCTTATTTGGCACTGATGTGGAATTTTTATCTGTACTAGACAAAGTTTTGACCAACAATGTGTTTACCTAGACTAAACCAAGAATTCAGTATTATAAAGAAATTAAACACTAGTATTCAAACAAATTTCAATAGTATATAAGTAGTATGGAGTACGGAATTGGTATATGTATGTAAGAAAACCAAAGCTTTAAGAAATGCAAAATTAAATATTTTATTATTTTAAAACTCAATCAAATCGAATCTTTGGGACATATTGAACTTTTCTTGTTGGCTGTCCCTTTTTCTATTCTGGAGATGCAATAAATATGAAGGGACATTACTGAATGTGCTTTTATGTCTAATGGTAATTCCTTTTTGGCTAGAGATTAATACTGTGGTGAACCACATTGTTGGAAGGAAATTAACATCCAAAAATGTACCACATATGGTTCAGACAAACCTTTTATTATTTCTGTGATAGACATTAAGCAATTTGAATGCTTGTAGATATGGAAGAAGGACCATCAGAAAACCCATTTTGTCTCTATACTGTATTATAAAAGCAGTCACATTAATGATATTGTTATTGTGCTAATGTCATCACAACCTTTCATCTACATACAGTACAAGAGTTTCTTAATTAGTCTATTATATTTTTCATAATTGAAAGCAGGTGTTGTGCCTTGATCATATGTTATACCATCATACAGGCCTAAACACTTTAGTAAATGGAAACATGCTTTATTAAACAGTGCTAAATGGTCTATGTACCTGATGTACTGCACAAATCCAACCACTAGCGCACCCAGATAGAAGGAGAAGAAAGTCAGAAAACTGAAAAGGATGGCATGCATATAAACAGTGCCTAGGAAAAAGACACAAGTAAGTTACATTAGTAAGTGAAGAAATTATAGCCCACTCCTCTGGTACCATGTTGTTCGCTCCTCCAATTTCACATATAAATGGTAAATGCTCACTTCTTCTTCTTACTATATTCAATCCTCAACATTATTCTCCACTCGGAAGATAGATTTGCAAGGTAATTTGCAATCAAGACTTTGACATCTGTTTTATTCTGTGGTTCTAAGGAAAACATTTCTTCAAAATCCAGTATTTGTACTGGAATGAAAACCTGTGCCAAATAGGATTACAGCATATTGAAGGACGAGAGAATCAAATGGCCAGTTAGCACGTGCAAGTGTGCAAACTCCTATCACCTGAGTATGTTATGCCTTATTTTGTACTATTTTAATAAAACCATAACTGTAGTGATAGTAGAGGTTCATTGGTTTTTGTTAACTTTAGGAAAATACAGAATTATGTTTCAAGACATTACCTTTAACTGAAGGTAACACTGTCACTTCAAGATGCTTCATTCGTTGAAGGTTCCATGTGTTTCCTGAAAAGGAGTAACATAATACATACATGCATATACATACGTATGATTTGATCATGCAAAAAGTTTGCAGGTCAACAGAACTGGACTAGACCATGGCTTCCAGAAAGAAAGAAATCAAAATAGTTGAGAATTCTTGAATGGAGGGAGGGAAGAGGGAGGGAGAAGTAGAGGGAGAACATACAATTTGCTTGTGGCATTGAACTTTCTATTCCGGAAGGAAAGCCTTTAGATGCTGCTAATTGAGATTTAAGTATCTCAAGGTAGAGTTCCCAGCTAAATGGTCTTTCCTCTATTCTAAATAAGAGGAAGCCGCCTTAGTAGGCCCAAAGGTTCCCCATTACTGCCATAGAGATTTGTGTAGGTCACACTCTGTTCCTGAATTAGAAAAATAAAAAATTGAGCCACCACTCCTTATATTGTGAAGGCATCCGTCTTACATGTCCAGATCAGCATGAAAGGTAGTCAGAGCAGAAGACACTGCATTTAAAGTGACAACTGAGTGGCCTCACTATTTCATACTTCAGTTAGTGTGTCTTCATAGAAGGTGCCCATCTGGAAACTCTTGCTTCCATTTCCCAGAACCTAGTTTGACTTCTTTCAAGGAAATTAAATACATGTCTCACTGTGATTGCCATGACAGTCTAGGTCTAGGGTAACTACTATCCAAAACAGAAACTTTGAGAGACAGTATTCTTCTGGCCTTCTTGATCATAACTCACCTACCTTGAATGGAGGGTGGTATTGAACCACCACAGGTATAGTCCTCTGGTTTTATGACAAATACAACAAAAAACTGTTTGCTTGGGAAGTCCTTTTTCTGTGCAATACAAAAATACAATAATTTGAAATGCTGTTAGACAACTACAGTTATGAAAGATAATTGGTAGTAAGGGAGGGGAGGAACAGGAGGCATTGATCTCCCAAATAAATCCTGATCTTCATATTCTCCACTTGTCTTCTTTAAAAAGAGCAAATTTTAATCCTTCTAGAAGCTATTGAAATAAAAGCAATTATTCTGCTCTTTCACTGTTGTGAAGTCAGTTTTTTTAAAGAGATCTAGGCAATAAATGAAATCAGAGCAGTGACTGACATACACAATGCCCAGAGAAAGAAAATCCTTTTATTTTTTTATAAAATCTTTTCTTGCGAAAGAGGAAATGATAAGGTAGAAATTTTTCAGAATTCCAAAGGTTTAGCATGCAGTAGCTATGATTGGCCAGTAGTGAGTCTAAAACAACAGAAGATGTAAAAAAAGAGGTCTACTTCTAAGCTAGTTCTTATAATACAAAATGAAAGATTTTCTATATTTTTTAAAGAAAAAATAAAATCCTGCCAATATGTACAGATAAACCAACATCAACATATATTATTATGCACATTGCAAAAGCAGGTCCACAAATGTGTTACTGTGACAAACATGCAAGATCATCCTGTGCCCATTATTTATTATGCCCATGTATTATGGCACAAGAATCATGTGTCACAAATATTCTTTGCAGAGTTGACTAGATCCATATGAAACCTTAACCCTAACAAATTTATCTTTTCTGGACAAGCAATACTGTAAGGCAGTATGTTTTTAAATTGTCTATAATGTATGCAAAATGGAAAGAAGACTAAGAAGATTGCAAAATTCTTATCAATGGTCATGGCTGGTGCACTTTCACATTGTTTCAGGTTTTTAATGTATAATGCATTTTTTAAAAAAATACAGTATTCGTTGTATTTTGCATTTATGACTGTTGATAACTGAATATAAACAAATCAATAACATTATTTGTTAGGATTCCTACCGTAATATATATAGTAACAACAGCTGCATATCTTACACAGCTCCTAACCATAGAAAGATCTGGCTCTCTACCAATGCCTTTTTTTTTTGCTGTGTTAGATGGAAGATGAAAGAAAGATCCTCTTCCGAGAACATCTGTGCTTTCAAGATGCCACCAACCATGTCATGGAATGAAGTCTTCTGCCTTGGGCTATATTGAGCTGGAAGACCTCCCAGGTCCCTTCCAGCCTGTCCTCCTTTCCTGCCCATTTTACACAACCATCTGTATTTTCCCAGGCCATACTGACTTATTGTATGTGCTTCCTGAGTGCAATTCTCTCTTAACATAATGGTTGCCAAGTTTTGCATTGCATAGTGTGTAAAATTTGCCAGGCAGGCAGTGCCAGCTAAGCTAATCGGTCATAATTATTATCCTGCTATTTCTTGGTTATTCAGTTCTATAGCTTCTTGCCGCAACTGAATTTTAATGAGTTCTTTTCCTTTAAATGTTTTTGCAATTATAGTGTATTTTATTTAATTCAACACTTAATTTTAATTACATTTTCATTTTAGTTAACCACAGAGGTTTTTTGTAGTTCTTAATTTTATAAACATTTGCAGCTTTTATTTTGCCATCTTTTAACTTTATCTTTTAATACTAATTGCAATCTTTTAACTCACTATCTCCACAGACTGTTTTCAGGACATACATTAGCTATTAATTTCATAATGTCTACAGTTTTATTTTATGCTAGTTGAAGACCACAATAAGCTATTGTGTAACTAAACATTTAAAATAAAATTGGAGTTAAGGTCTTATTACAGAAAAGAGGGTCTCGAGCTTCCAAGAGGTTTAAGTTACCTGTTTTGACCCTAATTCTTTTCTAAAGAAGGAAATCATGACCCTGAAAAGGGCTATTTGTGCTTTCAAAAATTGGAACACTTGGTGTATTCTGGAGCTGCCAAAGGAGTCTAGGGGGCCATGATGCTTCCCTCAACATTTTCTCAAAACTCCAAATATGCCTCTTGAGCCAAGATCATCGGCTAGCTCTGGTTTAGTGACCACGCTCTCACTAGTACTCCTAATGAAAATTAACTCCTTGAGGCTTCTCAACTGTTTGCAGGTATGTTTTTGTGTGCGCGTAGCATAGATGTATTCAAACTCAAGGAAATATACAATATTCTGATATGTTTTTCCTTACAATTGATTCCTTCTCCCTCCCTTTGTTGGACTTGTCCCATATTTCTCAATCATTCCTCATCTGCCCGCAGTCAACTTCTCCTGGCTTAGTATTGCCTGCCCTCTTCTATGCTTGCCAGCTTCCCCATGCTCTTCTCCCTAAATATGGGCAGATTTTCCCAGCCAAGCTTCTACCTTCCAAAATGTCTCTTTCCATCCACATGATTGACTGCAGACAATCCTGATTGGTCTAGTAGGCCCCCTCCAACAAAAGCAGACTGACTGCAGTAGACAGCACCATCCACTCACCTGCACAGTGAGGGCTGCCTGCTTTGTCATGGATTGGTAAACTCCATTAAATTCCACATTATAATCCAAATCATAAACTGGACACTGCAACAGATGAAGAAGCTGATTAGAGAGCTACCTCTGCTTGTGTATATTTGATTATTGGAATTGATTCCTGGCAGGACTTCCTGATTCTCTCCTTCTCTTGATCACAGTTCAGAAGAGGGTCATTCAAACTGTTCCAGACTTTCACCTTTATTTCATGTTTCATTACACCACAGAGCAATTCAGTTGCTCCCAGTTGGAACCACTTCGAGCTTGCTTAATTTGTATACCATTTTAAAAAAATGTTTCTGCCTAGAAGAAAGAATTATTAAAGAACACATGGTACTATTATACACCACCTTTATCAAAATGGAAGATAACCATGAAGTTCAAAGATCCCTTCTCCCAAAATGAATACTAGAGATACAAACGACACAGACAAAACTCCTGTGCAATGGGCAGGTTTCTCACTTTCTCAGCATAGGGTTGCCAAATTCAGGTAAACCACCTGCAGAAATGTCACTCATCCCTATAAACAAGTAACAATAAACAAACAAACAAACAAATAAGATAAGGAGTTCTACACTTGTGAGTGTACACACACCCAAACAAACACACCTTGAGGGAATAAAAGCCACACTCTAGAAAAGAATTGAGCCTACACAAGGAGCTCTCTGCATAACATTAATGTATGTGCATACTCACACAAGTATGCATGTATCCACAAACATTGCCCTCCCTCCAAGCAGCAGAAATGGGGAAAAGAAAAAGTGAGATGGGGGTGAGGCTAAGGGTTACCTGACCTGGGAAATGGGGAAAAGGAACAAACATGGAGGGACTAATGGGGAAGGGAAAAAGGAAATGAATAGGGGAGGAATGAAAAAAATACTTTCTACACAGAAAGAATGACTGTAATAAGGTAGGAAAGTCTGCTATCATTTCTGCCTTATGGAAAAGGGGGACAATGCAAGTTTAGGCCATGAAGAGTCTGTATCTCCACCCCACATTTGTACAGCTCTCACTCTCAATAAGGCAGACACAGCTTTTCCTCCTAAACAGCACCTGCCTCTTCTTTGTGAGACACTTTGAAAGTAAAACAAGACAGTTTTATCATCACTGTTCTTGTTCATTATTACTGGAAATTAGTAATGTCACTAACAAAAACAATGTCCTCTCTTCCTCCTCAGGCAATTTGTCAGTCCTCTGAGAAAAGTCGAGTCAGAAAACAGCCTCTACAAAGGCTACTGGAACTCTGTTGCAAGGTGTAATAACACAATCTTGAAATCCGGACAAAGGTTTCTCCCTGTCCTTCTCTTTATACCCAAGAAAATCAAGGTGAGACAATCTTGAGCTTCTTTCTCAGTCTCCTTTCTTTCATAGCTATGCAGATGTTAATGTAACCCTTCCTTGAATTCCTTTTTCAGGGTTATCTCTGCATGCCTCTTCTCTGAACTGGATATTTGTCTTCTTTGGATAAAGGTTGTCAAGAAATCAATCAGTTTTCAGGCAAACTATTTTTCTCTCTGTGTCCTAAGTGAACACAAACAACTTTAGGAGGATCCAGGCTTGGAATCTATCTGCTTTGAAGGCACCTCAGATCTGTCTGAGCTGCCCAATTTGACTCAGAATGCAGGAATGGTCCAAATCTGATTCACACTTCACGTTAAATATTACAATTGAGCAGCAATAGTACCATAAGCAAAGACAAATACTGCCAATATTCAAGTAGCCTATCATTAACTAGCAGGACTTACCACAATATCTTGGATGGAGACCACAGAGCAGGGATAGATTGTCTTAGAAATCACTCTGACAATGACAGAATCCACATCAGGAGGGAACTGGTACAAAAAGTACTATGAAGGGAGAAAATATGTTTATGTTCCTTTCTGCTATAAGGATAATCTTTAAGTATGAGTGAGCCCCATTTATCCAGGATAGTCATGCTGATGCCACCATGCCTTCTGAGTCTCTACCTGACTTGCCCTGTTGAGTGGTAATATTTAAAGAAGAGCTCTACCTGGGTTTATTTAAATGGGAGTAGGGATCTCCACCGCATTAACCAGCATTAAACTCAAACCCCAACCAAAAATTAATCCCATAAATATGATCAATAAATAATCCCTCAACCAATAGCAGCCCAAATTCCAGAGTGACTGTCAGCCACCAGAGGCCCTATGAAAATGTGTATTATGTGTGAGAAGGATGCTAAATGAAGCAAGTTTTTCAGCTATGAGCCTCTCAGGGAGCTGCTCTCACATCCACACAATACAACAATTTCACCACAGTAAAGCAAGCTTTGGACTGGTTAGTGACTGGTTGGAAGAGTTCCAGTTTATGAATATATAATTGCTTAACTTTAATCTAGAGGGAAGTTGAAAATAAAATAAAAATGATTATATCTCTATTGGCTTGGAAGAGATGACAAAACTTTTACTTAATGAAGGAAATGTCTATGAAGATTCTCAGTCTGTTCTGACCAAGGCTTCCTGAGACTGTAATTAAGCACACGCTTAGTTAAAACAACTCTTGTTTTATTTCCACGCTGGGAATTATTTTCATTCCCAGCCGGTAATGAGTCCCAAACAGTCCCTTTGAGATAAGCACCCACCTTTCTTTCCTTTGAATTGCTGCCAACAATTAAAGTGCCAAATGAATTATAAAAAAACCAACCGAAGTACAAAGTCCACACAGAGCTTCAAGGATTAATCGGAACAGAACGAACGACTTTGCTTCCTTCATAGGTTTCATCACCTTTGCCTGTCCTTTATACCTTATGGGAGGGGCAATCACCTCCCAGACTTACTTCCGAGTCCCCCCTTTTGTCTCAGCTGCTCTTCCTTCTAGCCGCTCTGTGCACACGTGCACTGGGAACAGGCTCCCCTTGTTCCTCAGCCTCGCTGCTGCCAGACTCTGAAGGCTCCAGAGTCAGCACCCCACTCCCAGATGGTCCTGGCCCCATCTCTGCATCAGATGCAGGACCCTTGTCCGAGTCCTCTCCAGGCTCCCAGACTGGTCCCCGTTCTTCCCCACTGTCCGATTCTGCTGCCATCTGCACAGGCTGCCGGCGAACCAGAACACAGTCATCCAGGTCATGGTTGACAACAGGGCAAGTCAGGCACAGACTCAGATGCATGGTGGCATCAGCATGACCATCTCAGGTAACTGAGGCTCCCCCATATTTAAAGATTTAAAGAACTTCAGAACTGAAGAAGCGAAACATCTTCAAGGAAAAACAAAGTCACTTGCCTTTTGAAAAGCACCTTTGGGGTAATTAGGGAAATGCCTTCCTGTTTTCCACCATACCTTTATAATGCTCAGTGCTGTCCTGGCACAGTTATCAAACTTCCCCACCTCACTTTAACTGCTGTACAATTAAAAGGTATCTTTGGGGGTACAAAACCAAGGACCAAATCAGCCTTGTAAGGCATTCTAAGGACCCAAAATGGCCCACTTTCATTTTATTGATTTTTATTTTCATATTGGATTTTACTATTCTCATTTTTAAAATATTTAGTTGGGGAAATAACTCACAATTAAAAGCCTACTATTCCCATCAGGCAATTCGTAAAAATATTTAGTGATCACTATTTGCAGGCTTCCCACAACAAAGTCAATGGAGGAGGCTGGATTCACTTAATGGCCATGTGATTAACTGCACTGATTTGCTTAACAATTGGCAAAAAAGGTCATAGAATTGGGCATGACTCACTTAACAACCACCTTGCTTAGCGATGGAAATTCTGATCCCAATTCTGGTTATATGTTGAGGACTATCTGTAATCAGGAGGTTCTGGAAAAAATCAGTTCATTTTACCAAAGGGGAAAAAATAGGCATTCAGTTTCCCCTTTTTCTTGAAGGGGTGGCAATGCGGCAACCTTTTATTTATTTAGACTTGTATGCCGCCCTTCTCCCTAAGGACTCAGGGCGGCGAGTGAGGCCGGATATTGCTGGAAACTGGGTGACCACAGGATAAGCACAAGACTAAGATGGGGGATGAAGACAAAGAAGCCCATAAGTGTCCCCTGCCAGGCCAAACCTTGCTCCTCTGCTTTTTATTGTCAAGGAAATATACCTTCAGCATTGCCTCTAGAAGCTTTCTGATTTGATAATTACCAATCAATATACTGAAGGTTTGGAAATCACTGTCTCTGAAGAATGGTTTAAAAAGTCTACTTATATTTAACCTTCAAAAGAAATAACTGAAGGAGAAATGACACCAGTCTGCAAATATTTGAAGGGCTAACACACCCATCAAACATCGCTGTCTACTACTATTGTAAGCAAATATTGCTATCTCTCTTGCCTCAATCAATAGGGTAATATTACAAGGAAGTTAGTATAGGCCAGGCAGAGGAAGAACTTCCTGATCAGAGCAGCTGCCAGCTAATAGAAGAGGATGCCACATATAGGGGAGAGTTCTTTTCTGCTGGAGATCTTCAGAGGTGAAATAGTTGTTTGTCAAAAGTGCTGAAAGTGTACTAAGCAGAGGGTTGCACTAGTTGACTTCTAAGGTCACTTCCAATTCTATGATTTGATTACTTAGTTCAAGCTCAACTCCATGCTCAGTGCAGAAATTCAAATTAAAATATGGACAGATGCCTATCCAAGTTTTACTTCTGATGAACAGCTCAAAGGAAGTCCTTCTATGCCTGAGTAATTGATTGTACTATCAAGTGGAATTCACTTTTTTGCCTTGCATTGTGGGATTACATGGCCTTCCTCTAAGAGACATTTTACTTACTTATCTGTGCCCTTACATCTCCTGTTTTAAGGCTTAAACCTACCATTTCTTTCTAATTCTGCCTTAGGCACAAAGCCCGCAGGGTAACCTTGAACCACTCACTTTCTCTTAGCCCTAGGAAGGAGAAAATGGTAAACCACTCCTGAAAAAACCTTACCAAAAAAACAGCAGGGACTAGTCAAGGCAGAATCGCAAGTGACTTGAACAGAAGGAAAAAAATGCAGTATACTATGCAGCTTATCTTTCAGTCACGTCACATTGCTGAAAATCAGAAAGAATCTGATTGCAGATTTTCTTACTGACAAAATTTTATTAAAAGACAGAGGCTGCTAGGGTTTAAATTAGGGTGATTATGTTAAAATATTTTTATTGAGACTCTCTAGTAGGTGATAGTCTACATAGTATGTAGATTGCAGGAGTGCTTCACTTTAAAAAAATTCATATTGTTTTCATCGGTTAAAAAAATGATGTCTGTTTCTGCCAATTTCTTGGTATATTTTGTAGATTTCTACTCCATCCATTTGGATTATCATAGTCCTGATCCTAATGTCCATCTATTGACCATTTGTCACCAGACTATCCCTGCCCTCCTACAAAATTACGCTGCCGAATGACTCTAGCTACCTGTCAAAACCATCTCCTATTCGCAACATTTTTCCTATTTATTTAGCTATTATGTATTTTATCGATGTTTATTTATTTTTATGGAATTGCAGTATTGGAAATTTGGAAAACTTATATTGTTGCTGATTTCCACTGCTAGATTTTCCCTGTATGTTTCAGTGGGACGTTGTGGGTCAGAAGCTGCACTGGATACAGCAAGACATCATGTAGAAAGGACTTTTCTTTCAAAAACTAATAGCATTTAAAGAAAGAAAAAGTGTAGTAGAAACCACATTTCCATTATGTCTTATATTTCTGATTCATTTTATTAAAAAATGCTATTTTGAAATTAAAGTTTTTGCTATTTTAGTATTTTTGTTGTTCTACAAACAAGGGTAATAGGATAAATTAGATGTAGATAATATATGCCAGGTTGGTTTCTTCATCCCTGAGGAAATCATCACTGTCATCTCTTTTATCGTCAACTGAGGTAATGATCGGAGACTGATTGCCAATACAACCTGGATCTTAAAGAGATTTAACGTATTTATTCCGTTTTGTTATCAGGTTCTAATACTAATACTGCAAGATCAAACCAATGAACCTTGTTCTTCCCTGGCTTAAATATCCACACCTGAGTACTGTAGAGGACCTTGTTGAGTTAGCATTGATGTCATCCAGCATCGGATACCCAGATACTAGTATAGCATTCAACTAGACTGAGTATTAGAGTTGCCATTATATATAGGCATTCCATGTCCTCCAGGGGAGATTCATCTAGTTTGGTCTCAAGAATCCAAGAAGACAGAAGAGAGATTTTATCAGTTTACATTTGCCTCTTTTCCCATTATATAGAGGTAGTTAGTAATGCCAAAGTCCTACACAGTCTAGATATTGACTTAAATGAAGGAGAGCTGCTTTTGTACCTTCTTGGACTCTTCTCTTCATCCTGACATTAAGAGCTGACCATTGCTGTATATAGGAATGTACAGCTGGCATGAATGTAATTTCATTTCAGTGCCAATGAATAAAATTGTACAGTTGGCAGCAACAGTGACTTCCTTCCAGGATGAAGATCTGGCTATTTATACAAACATTTGTGTCTAACTAGAGGCTTTAATCTATGTATAAGCATTGATTTTATAATGTTGAGGCTTTTTTATTAATAGCTGTTTAATTTGTCTATTTGGCTCCATTCTGCCCTACAGTTTATAATATAGGGCAAATATATCCAATTTTAATAAATAGCCAAAAATAATATTCTAACACCTTGGATTTTAATTAAACTTTGAAAAGATGGTATTTAGCATTACCATACATAATTATTATCACTTACCTGTGGCTGAGAAGGGCTGGCAGTGAACGTAAAAGTAGTGTCCATGCTGCAAAAAAAAGGAAATGTGTCCAGATATTAAGATAAAATATGAAACATACAGATAAGATAGCAGTTAGAAACTTTAGGGTAAGAACTTCATTAGATATCCACAGCTAGGTTCATTTTTCCAATTTAGCTTTACCCATGTGACTGATGAATATGAATATAGATGATTTTAGAATAAGCAAAAACTCTACTGATGAATATCTTGTATACATTATAGAGTTCAAATATTTGGTTCTCTCTCTTTATAAGGAAAACACAGTGAAGTTCCAAAAGGACACCTGTTTTTGCCTTATCAATGAGACTAAGGCTTTTGATTGTGTAGATCGCAACAAATGAACAGCCTTTGAAAACTGTGCACTGGGCTACTTTCTATGCCTATTGAAGTATGATGATCAGGAAGCAACAGTCAGAAGAGAATACAGAGCAAGTAAGGCAAAATTGGAAAAGGAGCATGTCTAGGTTGTACACTGTCTATTTATTAGCTTATTTGCAGAACATATCATGAGAAATATTAGACTAGAAGAATAGGAATTAAAACTCTGGGACAAAATTCAACAACATCCGATAAGCAGATATGCTATGCTGATAGTAATAGAAATAGATGACAGAAGGAGGGAGGGGCTGGTGTCCCAGAGGTACTACACGCGATCTGGATGCTCCCGGACCGCTGTAGATATCTCCTCTGCTGGACAGTCCTTTTGGACTTAAACTGTCCCATAGAGACAACAAAGGTAAGAAGCACGTCCTGTTGATCCCAGGGACATCGCAAAGTCCCTGGTTGATCCAGGAGAAGCTCCTTTTGCCGGCGGGGGAGAGGCGGCCATTAAGCTGCTGAAGCTGGGACAGCTCCGGAAGAACGGCTGGAAAGGAAAAAAAGTGTGTCGGTTTGGTGAGAGGTTTTTCTTTGAATATTTCGGATGAGAACACCCTAAATGTTGGGAAGTGGATTTAAAAGTGAGGAGAACAATCTTTAGGTGGTGGACTAAGCCTTTTTAAAAAAAATTACTGGTTTTCTTTTCTTCCTTTTTGATTTTTGGATTTGGAACGTGATTTAGTCTCCTTAGTTTTAAAACAGATTGGATTTTTTTCTTTTCTTCTTTTCAAATAGCTCTTTGTGTTGAAGGACTATTCTTCTCTTTTTTATGTTTATTAATTTTTGGAAATAAAGGTTTTTTATGATTTTAAGACTTTCTCTTTAAAAAAAAAGAAAGAAGAGTGGAAATTTACCGTGGTTTTTTCCTTCCTGTGCCTGGGGGGGGGAGTGAAAGTGAAAGCACTGCCAGTTAGAGGCTTGGATATATTGTTTGTCTGCTTCTGCTATTTTGTTTATCTCTGCTGCTACAGCCAAGGACTTAGTGCCTTTTTAAAAGCGATAGTGGAATGAGCGCTACAGACTGTTTATACAAGTGCTCATCTGTGAACTATTGATACTGGAACTGGGTGCTGGAGTTGGAGTTGAAAGAAAGAAGATAGAAGTGACCTTGAAAGTATATGCAAAGAAAAGCTTAATTAGATATAATTAGAAGCCTTGGACACTTGGTGGCAGAAGCTTTCTTTTTTTTTCTTTATTGATGGCTATTTTTTCTTTTTTCTTCTTTTCTTATTAACCCCCCTCCCCCCGACTGTTTTATATATGGCTTGGACTTCCTTTTTGTTCCTCTTCCTTAAATAATTAGGATTATTACTTAATTGGATTAGGACACATAAGTGTCTGAAGATTTTATTTTTCCTCTTTTTCTTTTTTAATTTTTAATTGTCCTTTTTTCTTGGACTGTGTTCTTTGTGGCTTTTTTTCTTTTCTTCTCTTTTTTTCCCTTTTTCTTTTTTTTCTTTTTTCTTTTCAAATAAGTGAAATACAGGAACCTGAGGATCTCCTCTTTTATAACTACTACCACTTTTATTTTTATTTTTCTCTACTATTTTTTCCCAAAGAAAATTTGAACTTTTTTCCTGTTGCACCGGTTTATATTTTTGGGGCCTTTATATTAGAAAATGAGTAAGAAAATAACACCTCCAGCCTCCCAATTAACAACCCTTGCCCCTTCACCATCTGGGGGACAACGATCAATACAAACGATGCTGCAACAGGAGAAGGAAAAAGAGAAGGAAGATACAATATTGAAGATCTTTCAAGGAATACAAATTATACAGCTAAAGATAGATAATATGGAAAAGAGACTGGAAAAGACAGATGAAAAGGTGGAGAATATTCAGCAGAAAATTGAAAAGACAGATGAGAAAGTAGAAAATATTCAGAAGATGGTGACGAATTATGAGGAAAGAATTTAAAAAGTCGAAGAAGAAGAAGAACAAAGAAAATTGGAAATTGGAAATATTAATCTTAGATTGACTGAAGCTGAGAAAGAAACACTTCGAGGAGAGATCGACAGGTCAGAATTTTATTTAAGATTTCAAAATATAGAGGAAGAAAAAGGGGAGAACCTTGATGAGAAAATGGCAGGAATATTAGCGGAAGCACTAGAAATATCAGAAGAGAGAGCATGGGATGGAATGGATGGAGTATTTTGTGTTTTTACAAGATATGCAATGAGGAATAAATTACCAAGAGAAGTCCATATCAGATTTACTAAGAAAAGTATTAAAACACAAATATTGCAGACTGCAAGAGAGAAGACTAAAGCACAAAGATAAAGAAATTATGGTCTTGAAACAGATACCAAGAAGAGTAAGAGAGATAAGAAGAGAATATCTTTTTCTAACCAAAGAGTTGCTTAAAAGAGGAGTGAACTATAGATGGTTGACACCAGAAGGTCTCCTTTTTACTTGGCGGGAACAAAGACATAGAACTGATACAGTTGAAAAGGCAGAATAATTTTATGATGAATACTTTAGAGGAAAGGAGGAAGATCAAGGAAAAAAATAACTCTTGCCTGTATACTACAAGGAATACACCACAGTAGTTGAGAGAGAAGAACAAGGTGCAGTAGGTGGCGCACCTAGAGAACAAAGAGAAGTAAGGTCTACTAGAGCAACAAATCCCTCTTACAAGGTTTAAAATGGAAGAAAGAAAATTGATTACGATGAATATAAATGGACTTAATTGAGCTATTAAAAGAAGGAAAGTATTTCATAAATTAGAGAAGCTAAAATTTGATATAATCTGCTTACAAGAAGTACATATTAAAAAACAATATGAATATATATTAAAGCAAAGGAAATTAAGGAAATTATTTACTTCATTGGCACAATGTAAAAAAAGAAGGGTAGTTCTATACATTAGAGAAACAATTTCAGCTGAACTAATCTATACAGATGATGATGGAAGAATTTTAATGGTGGAAATAATAGACAACAATATCAAGACACTTTTAATAGCACTTTATGCACCAAGCGATAATCAAGAAAAATTCTTTAAAAAGTTGCATAAAAAATAATTGAATTGGACTATGCTAATATATGTATGATGGAAGATCTTAATGGAATAATTAATGAACAGTTGGATTATAAAACATCCAAAACAACAAAGAAAGCTAGGAAGAAGCTACCAAAATCCTTCTTTCAAATGATAGAAGAAATAAATCTAAAAGATGTATGGAGAGAGAGAAATATAGGGAAAAAGCAATATACATTTTATTCAAACAGACATGAATCATGGTCAAGAATAGATATGATATGGACTACAGCTGATATACTTTACAATATACAAAAAGTTGAAATAGAAGCGAGTACCTGGGTGGATCATAATCCAATGATAGTTATATGGAAAGGGCGAAAGACGAGGTCTAGATGGACTTTAAACAATAGGATATTAAAGGAAGAAGACTTTAAACAGAAAATTGAGAAAGAACTGACATTCTTTTTAAAAGAAAATATAAAAGAGGATACATCGTTGCAGAACCTTTGGGATACTATGAAGGCCTATACGAGAGGCCTGATAATTGACTATACAAGGAAAAGAAATATCAAACAGAAAAAGACTTTTAAAATATTAGAAGATGACTATAAAAACTAGAAAAGAACTAGAGAAATCTCCACAAAAAAGAGACATTAAAACTAAAATGGACATAATTAAACATAAAATGGGATTACTGGAAAAGGAAGAGCTGGCCCAAAAGATTAAAAATGCTAAGCAGAATTATTTTGAGGATGCAAATAAACCAGGAAGATGGTTAGCCTATAAACTTAGAAAGGAGAAAGAATCAAGGAAAATTAGTCACTTAGCAGATGAAGATGGACATGTTTGCTATGGAAATGAAGAAAAGAAAAGAATTATACAAGATTACTATGGAAAAACTGTACCATCAAGAAAACATCCAAGAAGAAAAAATTAAACAATATTTACAAAAGACAAAGCTACCACAGATACCTAAGGATATTGAAACTATGTTAGAAGGAAATATAACAATGATGGAGTTAACATATCATGTGCTGGGAGCGCGCACCCGCCACCTCCGTGCGGTCGCTCGCTCCGACCCTATGACCTCCTCCCTAGGGAGTTCGGGAATTGGGACCCCTGGGCTCAGACTGGTGTATTTTAATGCCAGGTCCGTGGCCAATAAATCTGTCCTCCTCCGTGAGATCATTGAGGAGGAGGCTGCGGACCTGGCTTGCATCACCGAGACCTGGTTGGGCCCGGAGGGAGGTGTCCCTCTGGTTGAATTATGCCCTCCAGGTTTTCGGGTTGTGCACCGGCCGCGGGCCCAGGGTAGGGGTGGCGGGGTGGCTGTGGTTATTAGGGAGACCTTGCTTCCAAGGGAGGTCACTATCCCAAGATAGGCGGGAGTGAGACCCTCCTCCTGAAGTGGGGGCCAAATGGTCAGGTGGGTTTGCTGCTTGCATACCTTTCTCCCAGCTGTGTGACAGCAACCCTGCCTGGGCTCCTGGACGTCCTCTCGGGGGTGGCGGTGGAGATCCCAGGCCTTATAGTCCTGGGGGACTTTAATCTGCCTTCCCTGGGGGGTGCGTCGGGATTGGCCCAGGAATTCATGGCTTCCATGGAAGCCATGGGCCTGACCCAATTAATTCATGGCCCCACTCATGAGGGGGGGAATACTCTCGACCTTGTTTTTGTCTCTGAGTGGTGGCATAGTGACAGAGGGCAGGCCACTTTTACGTCTTTGCCCGTTCCATGGTCTGATCACTATCTCCTATGGCTGGTCTTCCAACAAGCCGCCCCCCACTGCTGGGATGAGGAGCCACGAGGTGGTGGTTCCGCCCCAGGCACCTTATGGACCCGGAGCGGTTCCAGACGGAGCTGGGGCCTTTTCCCTCTTCCCTGACTCACAGCTCTGCCGAGGATCTAACGACTGCCTGGCAGTGGGCTGCGTCGGAGGCCCTCAACAGGGTTGTCCCCATGCGACCCCTTACACGCCGTGGATCCCGAATGGCTCCCTGGTATTCAGAGGAGCTCTGGGAGATGAAACGCCGTCGAAGGGGCTTAGAGAGCAGGTGGAGGGCCACCCGCTCCCAGGCCGATCGAGCCCAGTTAAGAGCCCATATTAGGACTTACCTGGGAGCGATGAGAGCGGCGAGAACGTCTTATCTCTCCGCCCTCATAGCGTCCGCAGATAACCGCCCGGCTGCCCTGTTCTGGGTCACACGCTCCCTCCTTCGTCCAGAGGAGGGCCGGACCCTGCTGATATTCTGGGATAAGATCGGGTTGTCCTCTGATTTGCAGTGGTTGGAGGAGGGGATACGGGAGTCTGGCCATTACGTTTTGGGATGAGTTCGATCCTGTTTCCGAGGATGAAGTGGACGGGATTATGCGGTGCCTGAGTTCCACCACATGTTTGTTGGACCCGTGCCCCTCCTGGTTGGCTTATGCCGCCAGGGAGGTCACCTGGGGCTGGATCCGGGCAGTTGTCAACGCTTCTTTGAGAGAGGGTGTCTTTCCCTCCGCCTTGAAGGAGGCGGTGGTGAGGCCCCTCCTGAAGAAGCCTGCCCTGGATCCGACCGTGTTAGACAACTTCGTCCAGTCTCCAACCTTCGCTTTTTGGCGAAGGTTGTTGAGAGTGTGGTGGCCCGGCAATTTCCGCTTTTCCTGGAGGAAACGGACTACCTCGATCCGTACCAATCGGGCTTCCGCCTGGTTTCAGCACGGAGGGGTCGACTGATGGATGATCTCTGGAGGGCACGGGACAGGGTTTTTCCTCTGTCCTGGTCCTATTAGACCTCTCAGCTTTCGATACCATCGACCATCACACTCTGGTGTTGTACCTCACGGGGGGCACAATTGGTGTGGCAGTCTCCAAGGGCGCTCACTTGTGGGGTCCCTCAGGGGTCGTCCTCTCCCCCTCTTATTTAACATCTACATGAAACCGCTGGGTGAGATCATCCGTGGTTTTGGGGTGAGGTATCATCAATATGCGGATGATACTCAATTGTATATCTCCACCCCAAACCAGATCAGTGATGCCCTCTCCGTGATGACTCGCTGTCTGGATGCGGTACAATCTGGATGGACGGCAACATGCTTCGACTCAACCCGCCAAGACTGAGTGGTTGTACATACCGGCATCCCGGTCCAGCTTAGAATGTCCATCGCTTGACCATAGGGGAGTGGTGTTGCCCCCTGTGGATAGGGCGAGGAACCTGGGGGTCCTCCTGGATGCACGGCTCCGGTTGGAGGAGCAGGTGGGAGCCGTCGCCAGGGGGCCTTTGCCCAGGTCCGGCTGGTTCGCCAGCTTCGCCCGTTCCTGGACGGGATGCCCATGCAGTCACTCATGCCCTTGTTACTCGCGACTCGACTACTGCAACGCTCTCTATCTAGGACTGCCCTTGCATACCATCCGAAGACTGCAGCTGGTGCAAAATGCGGTGGCGCGGGCAGTGATGGGAGTTTCCCGGTTCTCCCATGTTAGCCCCCTCCTGCGCTGCCTGCATTGGTTGCCGGTTGCCCTCCGGGTGAGATTCAAGGTTTTAACTTTAACATACAAAGTCCTACATGACATGGGTCCTTATTACTTAAGGGAGCGACTGCTGCCGACATCGAATACTAACCGCCTGTACGAAGTCACAGACAGGGACTCTTGGGGTCCCATCAGCCGGGCAATGCTGGCTGGCGGTCCCCGATGACGTGCCTACTCTGTATGCGGTCCCTGAACTCTGGAACCAACTTCCCTGGGGCTCCGCTTGGCCCCTGACCTTCGCAGACCTTCCGCCATGACCTGAAGACCTGGTTATTTGAGCAATCCGGCTGTGATCCATGGGTGGGGTGTTTTAGATTTTGGTGGTTTTAAGTTTTGTATTAATTGGGACCATTAGTTTAATTCTTTTTAAATATTTGTTGTGTTTGTTTTATTGTAAGCCCCGAGTCTTCGGGCTGTGATCCATGAGATGGTGGCCATTAGCTTTTTAAATATATTGTAAGTCTTCGGAGATGGGGCATTAAGTCCCATTAATAAATAAATAAATAAACAGAAGCTTTGAAGAAACAAAATACAGGCAAAGCACCAGGCCCAGATGGCTTGCCAACGGAATTTTATAAAACTTTTCAAGAGGTGCTGAACCTCCAAGTTCTAGAAGTAATGAATGAAGTTATGACAAAGAAAAGAATACCTAAGACGTGGTTAGAAGCATATATTACACTTATACCGAAGGAGGATACAGACCTACAACAAGTGAAAAACTATAGGCCTATTTCTTTATTAAACTCGGACTATAAAATTTTTGTTTCAATTATAGCAGAAAGATTGAAAAGGTATTTAAGTAGTTTTATACATGTTGATCAAAATGGATTTTTACCAAAGAGACAAATTAAACTCAATATTTATTTATTATTTATTATTTATTAATTCGACTTATATGCCGCCCCCTCTCCAAAAGGACTGCGGCTTACAAAATAAAAACACACAACAATAAATTAGTTAAAACCAGATTAAACAATCAAGCCGAATTAACACTAAAATTGCAGAGAATAATTTTGGACACTTTGGAGTATTATGAGGCACATCCGGAGAAACAAATGGCTTTGATATTCTTGGATGCTCAAAAAGCTTTTGACAACGTGAACTGGTGCTTTATGTTATTGCAAATGGCACAAATGGGCTTTGGCCAAAACTTCATGAATGCCATTGAGACTATATATTCAGAACAAACTGCAAACGTCCTGACAAATGGTGAACTAACAGAACACATAGATATAAGAAAAGGGACTAGGCAAGGTTGTCCTCTGTCGCCTCTGCTGTTTGTGTTAACACTGGAAGTGTTGAACAGATGTATTAGGAAGATAAACAAATGAAAAGAATGAAAATCAAAAAAGAAGAGTACAAATTACAAGCCTTTGCAGATGACCTAGTATTTATACTAGAGGATCCAATGGAGTCAGCACCTAAACTAATAGAAAGAATAGAAGACTATGGAAGAGTAGCAGGTTTGAAAATTAACAAAGACAAAACAAAGATATTAACAAAGAATATGCTAGCGAGAGGGAAGAAAGAACTGGAAGAAGCTATAGAAATACAGGTCACAAATAAGGTTAAGTATTTAGGGATATATATTACATCAAGATGTAGCACGTTGAAAAGGATTACTATATTAAACTTAAACAACAGATAGCGACAGATTTGGAAAAATGGAAAAATTTACAATTATCACTTATTGGAAGAATATCAACAATTAAAATGAATAAATTGCCTAGAATCTTATATTTGTTCCAGACAATTCCAATTAGACTAGGGAAAGAGTATTTTGAAGACTTAAATAGAATTATTTTGAAATATATATGGCAAGGTAATAAAGCGAGAATAAAACTCAAGCTGTTACAGGATGCAAGAATAAGAGGAGGCTTTGCACTACCCAATTGGGAACTATATTATCAGGCGGCAAGATTGGATAACATTAAGGAACAATAGATTATTGACTCTAGAAGGACATGATTTGTTACTGGGGTGGCATGCATTTCTTTGGTATAGAGGAACTAAAACACAAGGATATTTTAGGAGACATTATATTCGAGAGGCTTTGTTTTTAAATTGGGAGAAGATTAAAAAACATTACTCGAAAATTCCATCATGGATATCTACGATTGAAGCTTTTTCATATCCAGTGATATATAAAAAGGAACAAACAGTTAGATATGATGAGATATTAAATGAAAAGGGTGAACTTAAATCTATGCAAGCGTTGGAAGAAAAGGTATAAAATGAATTGGTTTTCATATTTGCAAGTACAATCTAGATTTGATGAAGATATTAAAACAGAAGGTATTTATAATAAGTTGACTGAGTTAGATAAAATATTGATGGGTACAGATGAAAAAGTAATTAAAAAACTGTATGGATATTTGTTAGAATTTAAAATGCAGGAGGAGCAAGTTAAAGAAACGATTGCGTGGGGGGGAAATTTTGGATATGGGATTGACTTAGAGAAATGGGAAAAACTATGGTCTCAGAATTATAAAATGACAATGTCAACTGCTTATAAAGAAAATTTGTATAAGATGTTTACAGGTGGCATTTACCCCCGATGAGAATTGCAAGAATGTTTAAGAATAAATTGGATAGATGTTGGAAATGTCATCAGATACATGCTCAGATGCGAAAAGATATTGGACTAAAATCCACATGTGGTTGGAAAAAATGATACAACAACATATAGACTTGAAGCCAGAAATATTTTTACTGGGAATCGTACCAGATATCTATAGCAAAGAGTTGAAGTATTTGATTGTAAATGTTTTGACAGCAGCTAGAATTGTATTTGCCAAAACCTGGAAAAACGATAAAATACCTATGCAGGAGGAAGTTATTAAGAAAATTATGGACTGTGCTGAAATGAGTAGACTGATGTTTGAAATTAGAGAACAAGAAGATAAACAATTTTGTATTATATGGGATTTGCTTTATCAATGGTTGGACAAAAAAACATGGTAACAGATTTGATAAATTTCTAATAAGTTTAAATATATGATATAAAGTAGGATGTGTATGTATATATAACCAGGGTAACATATTAGATTTGATAATTTTGTAATAGAAGTTTAACAGATATGAAGTGCAACACAGATATATAAAATTATTGGATGAAACTACAATATCAACTTTAAAACAAAATATTAAGTAGCACAAAATGGTGTGGATATATGTACCCACTGGGTGAGGATATATGATTTGGGATTTGCTTTATTAATGTTTAGATGAAAAGATTTGGTAATGTAACAGATTTGATACATTCTAATCAGATTAACATATAGATATGAAATATGATGTGGAAATATATAACTATTGAATAAAGGTATAGTAATGATTCTATATTAATGTAGAGAATATTTTGTATGAATAATGAAATAATTTGCCTAGTCATGTATAAATAATAACTGATAAACATGTAAGAATGTCTAATATGAATAATGTGAGAATTGTTGACAATTTGGGAGTGATGGCGAGGAAAGGGAAACACAAAGAATTGGTGACCAACCGACACACTGTATGTACATTTGGAAGATGTTTTTATGGTTTTTATGTTTTGTATGTCTGTTTTAAAATAAAAATTCATTAAAAAAAGAAATAGATGACAGAAGATAGACTTAATTCAATGCAAATAGGGAAAGTTGAAGCACTAACATCTTTATCTTCCTAGGCTCAAAAATTCACAGGGAAGATGACTTTAACCATGAAACAGATTTATATTACTTGGGCATATCTACACAAAATACTAAACAACAGAAACCTCACAGTGACAATCAAGGTAGATACTGTCGCTGCCATAGGTTTCCAAGTATAACACATGGCTGTAAAAGCTGGACCATTAAAAAAAATGAACAAAGAAAAATTGATGTTTTGAATATTGATACTAAAAAAAAATTGCTGGGAATACCTTGAACTGCAAAGAACAAACTATTCAATACCAGATGAAACCAGATTGCTTTCCCCAAACTCTAGCAATGAAGTTAAAACTGAAACTTAAATACTTTGGATACATGATGCAAGGGTAGGAGTTATCAGATAAATCCTGATGCTTGAAAAAACAAAGATAATTGAAAAGGAGACCAAAAGTTGAGACTATTAGATACTTTCACTGATGACACATCATCATTTCACAAAGAGCCAGAAGTTGCTTAAATCTTCAACAGTATATAAAAAAATAGAGGATTAAAAAAATTAATCTACAGAAAAAATAATAACGAAAGGATTTTGATGCAGAGGGAAGATTTGGAGGGAATATAAAATTGCTGCTGCAGTGCACCATGCGGACATAAGCCATCACAACAGCAGACATGCACTTGTGGATTTTAGCTAGTAATTCTCAAGTGCATTAAAATAAGCTGCTCAAAAATAAAGGGAACACTTACACAACACAATGTAAGCTGCTGAAAAATAAAGGGAACACTTAAACAACACAATGTACAGTAGTTGAATGTGCTGACAACAAAATCACACAAAACTTAACAATGGAAATCAAATGCATCAACCCATGGAGGTCTGGATTTGGAGGTACACTCAAAACTAAAGTGGAAGAAAACACTACAGGCTGATCCAACTGTGATGTAATGTCCTTAACACAAGTCAAAATGAGGCTCAGTAGTGTGTGTGGCCTCCACGTGCCTGTATGAACTCCCTACAACGCCTGGGCATGCTCCTGATGAGGTGGCAGATGGTTTCCTGAGGGATCTCCTCCCACACCTGGACTAAAGCATCCCCCAACTCCTGGACAGTCTGTGGTGCAATGTGGCATTGGTAGATGGAGCGAGACATGATGTCCCAGATGTGCTCAATTGGATTCAGGTCTGGGGAACGGGCAGGCCAGTCTATAGCATCAATGCCTTCATCTTGCAGGAACTGCTGACACACTCCAGCCACATGAGGTCTAGCATTGTTGTGCATTAGGAGGAACCCAGGGCCAACTGTACCAGCATATGGTCTCACAAGGGGTCTGAGGATCTCATTTCAGTACCTAATGGCAGTCAGGCTACCTCTGGCGAGCCCATGGAGGGCTGTGCGGCCCTCCAAAGAAATGCCACCCCACACCATTACTGACCCACTGCCAAACCAGTCATGCTGGAGGATGTTGCAGGCAGCAGAACGTTCTCCACGGCATCTCCAGACCCTGTCACGTCTGTCACATGTGCTCAGTGTGAACCTGCTTTCATCTGTGAACAGCACAGGGCACCAGTGGCAAATTTGCCAATCTTGGTGTTCTCTGGCAAATGCCAAACGTCCTGCACAGTGTTGGGCTGTAAGCACAACCCCCCTGTGGGCGTTGGGCCCTCATACCACCCTCATGGACTCTGTTTCTGACTGTTTGAGCAGACACATGCACATTTGTGGCCGCTGGAGGTCATTGTGCAGGGCTCTGGCAGTGCTCCTCCTGTTCCTCCTTGCACAAAGGTGGAAGTAGCGGTCCTGCTGCTGGGTTGTTGCCCTCCTACAGCCTCCTCCACGTCTCCTGATGTACTGGCCTGTCTCCTGGTAGCCTCCATGCTCTGGACACTACGCTGACAGACACAGCAAACCTTCTTGCCACAGCTCGCATTGATGTGCCATCCTTGATGAGCTGCACTACCTGAGCCACTTGTGTGGGTTGTAGACTCCGTCTCATGCTACCACTAGAGTGAACACACCACCAGCATTCAAAAGTGACCAAACCATCAGCCAGAAAGCATAGGAACTGAGAAGTGGTCTGTGGTCACCACCTACAGAATCACACCTTTATTGGGGATGTCTTGCTAATTGCCTATAATTTCCACCTGTTGTCTCTTCCATTTGCACAACAGCATGAGGAATTGATTGTTAATCAGTGTTGCTACCTAAGTGGACAGTTTGATTTCACAGAAGTGTGACTGACTTGGAGTTACATTGCGTTGTTTAAGTGTTCCCTTTATTTTTTTGAGCAGTGCAAATACCTAAAAATAAAGCATAAGCAACCACACTTGTCTTAAACCTTCTCTTCAAAAACTTGTAGAACAGTAGCAAAGTATCAAACTATTCTGAAAAAATTCTTCCGTGTACTTGCAACTGTAAAGAGGTCATAGGGTAAAAAAATTTAATCTGTGTTTATTGATTTATCTGTCACATTTAAGAACTTCCATCTCACTCTTAGAGAGGCTCTAGATTGTGTTCCTTTAAAGCTATAAGGAACCCATTAATTTTTTTAAAAAAATGTGTCATATTTATTTGATGCAAAACAAGTTCCTCCTCTGCTGATAATGACTTCTTCTATTGTTGTGAGTATTAAGTTGTTGAAAACAAAGACCATAGAATAACAGAGTTGGAAGGAACCTTGGAGGTCTTCTAGGTTAAACCCCTCCCTCAAGCAGAAGACCCTAAATACCATTTCAGGTAAATGGTTGTCCAGGATCTTTTTCAAACCCTCCAGTAATGGAGCACCCACAACTTCTGAAGGCAAGTGGTTCCATTGATTGATTACTCTCAGGAAAATTTCTCCTTAGTTCTGGGTTGCTTGTCTCCTTGGTTAGTTTCCAACCATTGTTGTCTTGCCTTCTGGTGCTTTGAAAAATAGTTTGACTCATTTATCTTTGTAGGAGACCCTCAAATATTGGAATCCTTCTATCATGTCTCCCCCAGTCCTTCTTTTCATTAGACATACCCAATTCCTGTAACTGTTCTTCATATGTTTTAGCCTCCCACCTTGTTGCTCTTCTCTGCACTCTTTCCAGAGTCTTAACATCTCTTCTATATTGTGGTGACCAGAACTGGATACAGTATTGCAAGTGTGGTCTTACTAAGACTTTGTAAAGCGGTACTAGAACTTCACAAGACCTTGATCCTATCCCTCTATTAATGCAGTCCAGGATTGCATTCGCTTTTTTTGGCTGCTGCCACACATTATTGGCTGGCTCATATTTAAGTGATTGTCCACTAGGACTCCAAGATCCATCTCACAGTTACTGGCATCTGCCAAGTTTCACCTATCCTGTACCTATACAGTAGTAAGGTTTTCTTGCCTAAGTGTAAAACCTTACTTTTATCTATGATAAATTTCATTTTAGGGGCCAGTGTTAAAGTCTGTAAAGATCTTTTGGGATATTGAGCTTGTCTTCTGGGTGTTGGCTATTTCTGACAGCTTAGTACCCTCTGCAGATTTAATGGATTCCCCTTCTATTCCCTCATCTAGACCGTAGATATTGAGGAGTATTGGATCAAAAAATACTAGGATACCCCACTACTTACTTCTCTCCATGTCTATTTAGTTCCATTGGGGACTACACGTTGAGTATGATTTGTTAGCCAGTTACAAACTCATCTAGTGGTGATGCTCTCTATCCCACATTTTTCTAGCTTGCCAGGAAGTAAGTTGTGGTCTACTTTATCAAATGCTTTACTGAAATCTAAGTATACTATGTCCACAGCATTTCCCTGATCCACTAATTTAGTCACTTTGTCAAAGAATGAAACAAGATTTGTTTGGCATGATCTGTTTTTGACAAACCCATGTTGGCTTCTGATTATAACTTTGTTTGTTTCTAGGTGTTTGTAGATTTGTTGTTTGGTTATCTTTTCCAACATCTTCCAGTTTTTTATGTCAGGCTCATTGATCTATAACTTCCTGGATGTTTTCCTGGAAGTCACTTTCTAGGAGATAGGCATCCCTATGAATTTGATTAATAAATAAATTTAGTTAAACATGGCAATCAAATATGAGTAGAATAATCCTTACCGAAAGGATGCTTAAAGATGAATTTCTTGTGTTAATTTTTCAGCCAATGCTATTTTTGATATAGTGATCCAGACAACAATAACAACAACAACAAAACTTTAGTTTTCCATTGTTTTGAAATGGTAAATCCAAAAACTGACCACTCACCTAAGTTGGAAGTTCTTAATCTTGGTAACTTGCAGCTGATAGTGGGCATTATAAGGAGCCATGGAAGCTACATTTATAAATACTATTTGCTCAGAAGATCCATTCATGGGTGCAGACTCAGATGGGCAGAGAGTACGGCTGACTTCCGTGTAGTTGTAATTTCTTTGGTAACTGCTGACACAAAGCAAAATCTGACATTCAGAATAAAATCTGCATTTAAAAAACCCACATGTTTGAGTATAATTCTTTGGAGAAAAACATATACTTAAGTACTAATTATCCATCCTCTACCAGCTGGGATCATAAATCAACCTGGCTCTGGACTCTTCAAACCTCAGGTTTTTAAAAAGTGTTTCTAAAGGACAGCAAGGTGAGGTCAGACAAATCTTTGAGGGACCTGCACTCAGACTCCATAAAATATTATCTAAATGAAGATAATTTCATCCAAATATTTATTATTATTATTATTTATTTAGACTTGTATGCCGCCCTACTCCCGAAGGACTCAGGACAGCGAACACACAAAAAGATATACAATAAAATAATAACTAAAAACAAGTCCAAATTACCAAGAGCTAAAACAATAAAATTACAAATAAACAAACTAATTAAAACTACCCACCCCAGGGTCAATCCAGGCCGGCCTGCTGAAACAGCCAGGTCTTCAAGTCTCAACGAAAGGAGCGGAGATCAGGGGCCAAACGCAGATCCAGAAGCTGGTTCCACAGGCGGCGCTCCCACAGAAAAGGCCCTAGCTCTGGGAGCCGCCAGCCGACAATGCCTGACCGACGGTATTCCCAGAAGGCCCCTCCTATGGGAGCGCACGGGCGATTGGACTGCGATGCAGGCAGGAGGCGATCCCGCAAGTACCCTGCACCCAAGCCATTTAGGGCTTTATAAGTTGTTACTACAACCTTGAACACCTTATGTCTATGTTATTAAACAAACTGCCATTTAAAACAGAAGGGAGGAGATAAAAATAACTCCTTCACTCAGAGCAGAAGTATTACTGTGTCTGGAATATGTCATGAACTAGGAGTCAATAAGTGGCGTCACAAGTGCTCTATTCTTTCAGGCATTGAACAGTTCCAGCACTGTGGGTGAAGAGCATCTCTTGGCCTCAGTGCACTTTTTGACATCCAAGTTAGCTTTTTAGCCTGAACAATTTCCATAACATACATCTATCATGCCTTTTGTCTCATTGCCTTATCTTCTGTTATCTACCTTCACTAATCCTGTTTATATCTTGTTATCTGCCTATTGACTTTTCTGCATCAATTCCTAATTGCTGGTGACCTTTTCTCTTTGAAATCTGTCCAGCACCAGTCAGCTTAGAATCCATATTTCTGTACTTGAATTTGGCTACGAAAACAGATGCAAGGTAATGAGTTGAGTTCAGCTTCTGGTGACGTTATGGACATATCCCTGCAGTTTTGTTGGCAATAATATAGAAAGGGTGTCCTCTTGTTTTTTTTTTTTAAGGTGTTTTTGACTTCGCAGTTTAGACCACAGCTCTGGGATTTCCTGGTGGTCTCCTATCCAGATATTTAACAGTGTCTGGCTCTATTTCTCCTTTTCAAGGTTAGTTAGCCAGAGAGTCCCTAAACAAACCACTATTGCACAAGACTTTTGATGAGTTTTGATAAGTCTTCCTCTCTTCAGCCAATTTGAAGAGTACAGATTTAACACTCTGGAAATTCTGATATGCTTTGCTAGACAGGAATCTTTGTTTCCAGCTATGAAAGCTGCTAGACATATTTGATTACTAAGCAGTTACATTTTGATCCTGAATCACTTTGATGATAGGAAATAATATTGTTATAAATTGTTATATTGGTGCTATGGAATAAGCCAAATTTTATAATAGCAGGAAAATACGTTTTATTGGAATGTTCAGATCAACACTTTAACTCAGCTGATTTCAAATAGCTATATAAAATATTTTGAGAGTTTATGTGTTGAGTATAATTTCTCTATAGTGTTTGTTTGGCAATATATATATATAACTGAAACAGGTATTAATCAAACAGTATGGCCCAGATGCCCTAGCAGCTTTTGAAATACTTGCAGTCTTAAGTACCTTAAAAGATGCAATGCTTGAAAAAAAAACCGAGCAACTGAAGGGATTAAAAAGTAAAATTACTCATGTAACTGAATTTGGAAGGATGAATTGGAATAATCCAATTTTGGAGAATTATATTGGAGGTTCAGGTGTTTAGAAACATGAAAAAATGAAATTAATATATGAAAAATATTATTTCATATTTATTGTACCTTTCAAAGAATATTTTAAAATGGATTTATTTTAATCTGTAATATATCTAGGTTTCTTCACTTCATAATTATTAGCTGGGGTATTTTTTGTAGTTTGTAGAATGGTTTCCAACAGAAATAAGAATCTCTGTTTATTCTCCTGGATTTCACCAGGTAATGGCATAATCAAAACACAATATTCTTCTTGCTAGATATCTTGATTGGAGACCTGCAGGTTTCAGTTCGAACAGAGAAAGCTAATCCCAGAAAGCTAAAACAGGTTCCTATATTTATACCAATCTACAATAAAGGCTTTCATTTTGTTCTCCAGTAGCTACATGAAATCATTTTGAATTGAATGCCAGCCATTGACACCCATTTCTTTTATTTCCAAAATGAAGCAGTAAAAATATGAAAGCAGTTGTAGATGGATATTAAATGCAAGCTGGTGGTTAGAGGGTTTTTTGTTTTTTGTTTGCTGAAGTGGTGATGTTTTTGACAAGGATGAAATTACCCTGACGGATCAAATATACAATGTTGGAAAAAATGAATATCTTGTACTACGAAGCTTATATTTCTGTTTTTGCCATAGAAACCCCAAGAATTCATGTTCTGCTAACCTCCAAATTGGGTTATCACAGGAAGATAGTCTGAAAACTAGCTTGTTCAGAACAGTTTGTTAATTACTGAGTGGGATCAGATAGCGGGCTCTTATCTTGACTCTGCTGAAACAAATATATTGTGCTCCCATTTCTTTCATTACTCCCATTGTTTCTAACATATTATAGCTGTACTTTACTACAAGCCAGTTTGGATTCATTTTAATATAAATGTATACATTTAACAAATACATTAAGTATAACACAAAAGAGGTATAATTCATAGTAAACATAAATTTCCAGCCGTTTTCAGTTGTGCATGTCTATTTTACAAAACTCCAAAACGAAACAGTTTTCACATATCCAAAATATATCTCACACAGCTTTTTAGCAGAGAAAAGGCTGGATATTTTAATACTTTTCAGGCATATTTACTCAAATGACAGCTTAAGGTAATGCCCAAAATTATATGAAAACCAATATTGTAAAAAAAAAAAAGTTGTTTAATCGGAAATTACTATCTACTTTGAATAGCTATTAGGATTCAATTAAATACAATTAAAGAGATTAAAGCGGCAATACTGAATTATTTTTTAAACTTACTATCTGTCCTTATCTCTATACACTTAACTCAGTAAATAAATAGACAAAGTAATGTTGTGAAAAAAAACTGAAGGAATGCTTCTTCTCTAGCAGGGAAAGAGTAAAATGCTCCCTTTTAAGGAATCTTTTTAGAAGGAATTTGAGGTAAGAAGTTGGAATGAGAAAAACTAAACAGGATAGAAATAAATATCTTATGATAGGAAGCAATTACTTACAGCCCATGAAAATGAGAGGGAGCTGCCAGGACAGCACCCTTTTTGCTGCCGAACTACAAACAAAACAGGGTACTGGTCATCTTCGGAGTCGCTCTTCACGGTAACACGGAGGGCATCCGCCTGCATAGACAAAGAGACATCCCGGGTACTCCCATCAGTGAATGCCTACTTTAATCCTTTTCTGATGGGAGTAAGCTAGGATGCGGCTCACAAAGACAAGCAGACTTATAAAGACATTATGCATGCTCAGAGTTTGGGTAACAAACAGGGATAACATGAAGTCCTAATACATGAGGGCAGGTACAATGCTGTTGTAATTTCTAAAACTTGGTTGGATGGAACCAGTGATAGGAATATATGCTAAAAGGATATAAATTGTTCAAAAGAAACAGAACCAACTGACTCAAAAAGAGGGGGAGGAGTTACTTAGTATGTAAAAAATTGCTACACCTCTATAGAAGTATGCAATACTAGGGATAAAAGCTTTCTTAAAAGTATTTGGGTGGATATTACAGGAAAAAGAAACTATAGGCCACTCAATCAAGCAGAGGAAATACAGGTAGTCCTTGACAATTCAGCCCAAAATTCATGTTGTTAAGTGAGACATTTGTTAAGTGAACTTTGCTCCATTTACAACTTTTCCTGCCACAGTTGTTACAGTAAGTGAATCACTGAAGTTAGTAATCTGGTTAAGTGAATCCGGCTTCCCCATTGACTTTGCTCATCTGAAGGTCACACAAAGTGATCATGTGAGCCGGGGACACTGCAACCATCATAAATATGAACCAGTTGCCAAGCGTCTGAATTTTGATCATGTGATCATGGGGATGCTGCAACGGTCATAAGTGTGACAAACAGTCATAATACATTTTTCAGTGCCATTGTAACTTCGAATGGTCACTAAACAAACTGTTGTAAGTCAAGGACTACATGTAGACAAACCTTCTGCTAATCAGTTAGCCAAGGTGTTCAACAGTGGGGAACTTTAACTTCCTTACAACAACTGAGAAACAAATTCTGCAGTCAATGGATAATCTAACAGGTTTCTGATGTGCCTAGTTGACAACTTTGTCACCCAAATGGTGGAGGAAGGAACTAGAACAGCCGTGGGCAAACTACGGCCGGGGCCGGATCCGCCCGTTCGCTGTTCTAGCCGAAAGAGCGGAGAGTTCTCTTGCTCTCCCAGAAGGCTACGTGAAGTAATCTAACTTTGAATTTATATTAGTTCACACAAACACTCCATCTATGCTTTTGTTCCGGCCCTACGGTCCAGTTTAAGAACCCATTGTGGCCCTTGAGTCAAAAAGTTTGCCCACCCCTGAACTAGAAGCTCAGTCATACTCAGTGGTGAGATCCAAATAATTTAACAATTGGTTTGCCCAGGGTCAGGTTGGCTGTCATGGGAGGCATGGCCCATCCTCATCCTCCAGCTCTGCTGCACATGCAGGATGAGCCTCCCACAATGGCTAACCTGACCCTGCGTGAAGCAATTGGTAAACTACCACTGCCTTGCTATCAAAGTGGATCGTGGACACTGCACTATGCTGCAATGGAGAAATGGGCAATGGAGCCAGGAGTGGGCTTCAAATAATTTAACTGGTTCTCTGCCCAGTTGCTGGGTGGGCGTGGCCATGGTGGCCATGGCCTAATTGGCCTCCTGCACCTCCCAGGGAGCAAAAATGGTCACAGTGCCCCCATTTCACTCTTCCCGGGCTCCAGAGACTTTTCTCGAGCCTCTGGGAGGTCCATTTTTGCCCTCCCCGGGCTCCGAAGGCTCTCCATAGGCCAGAAACAGACCCATTTCTGGCCTTCTGGAGCTTCTGAGAGGCCCGTTTTTCATCCTCCCTGAGCCTCTGCACAGGCCCTGCATTTACCTGTGATCCAAAATGGGCCACATGGGGACTCCTGGGGGCGGGGCAGGGGGGCAGGGCTAGCCAGTCATCCAAACTACCGGTTCACCAAACCAGATGTAAAATTAACATCCGGTTCGGCTGAACCAGCGTGAATGGGCTGAAGCCGACCCCTGAATGGAACAGCCAGCACAAGGGAAGGAGGAGGAACAGGAAGAAGAAAGAGGGAAAGTGGCTTTCTCCTCTCCTCCGCCAGCCGCTCCATTGCCCATTTCTCCATTGCAGCGCAGCGCCCACAATCCACTTTGATAGTGGGGAGGAGGGGAGGGTAATTTAACAACCGGTTCGCTCAAACTGCACGAACTGATTGAATCACACTATTGGTTATACTAACTAATAAGGTTAGGTTGGTTGAAGGAATGGAAATTGTAGGAACTTTTTGAGACAGTGACCATGTCATACAATTCACCATAATTCAGGAAAAAGTGACTGAACAAAGCCTGTTGTTTTAGACTTTAAGAGAGCTGACTTTAACAAACTAAGAGCAAAATTAGAAAGAATGTCCTGGATGGAAATCTTAAAAGGAAAAACAATTCAACATGCCTGGGAAACCCTGAAAAATGAGATAATGAACAGTTAAGGAAAGTTAAGTATAGCTAGCCTAACGAAGAGAAGAATTAAGGGTGACATGATAGCTTCTTCTGGTACTTGAGGGGCTGTCACAGGGGATGGCCTTATTCTCTAAATCAGCAGAGGGCAAGACAAGAAACAATTACCAGTAGTGGAAAGAGAGATCCAGTTTGGAACTAAGGAGAAATTCCCTGAAAGCGAGAAAAATTAATGAATGGAACAGCTTTCCTCCTGCAGTTGTGAGTGCTCTACCACTGAAGGTTTTCAAGACAAGACTGGACAGCCATTTGTCTGGAATGGAAAAAGGACTCCTGCCTTAGGGAAGGGGTTGGATTAGAAGACCTCCAGGATCCCTTCCAGCCCCTTCTATGTGAGACAGAAGGTATTCCCCAAAGACAGAGCTCCTCAGCAAGGACAGGTAGTCCTTGACTTACAAGAGTTTATTTAGTGACTGTTCAAAGTTACAACGTCACTGAAAAAGTGGCATATGACTGATTTTTTTAACGTTCATCACTGTTGTGGCAGCCCTATATGGTCACTGATCAGAATTCATATGCTTGACAACTGACTCATGTTTATGACAGTTGCCAGGGCCGTGTGATCAGCTTCTGTGAGCTTCCGACATGCATAACCAATGGGGAAGTCAGATTCATTTAACAACCAGGTTACAAACTTAACAACTGCAGTGGTTCACTTAACAACTGTGGCAAGAAAGTGTGTAAAATGGGACAATACAAATGTATCACTTAGCAACTGAAATTTTGAGCTCAAATGTGGTCATAAGTCACGGACTACCTGTATAGGCAACATATCCACCATAGACATTTTTCTCAGGTGTAGCCTGACAGTCAATGTAGCTTCTTCAAAAGAGGAGGGATCTTCCTCCAGGAGGCTATACTTTTCACTGAGGGAGTAGGGCTTAGAAGATGCCATTAGCCTACAATGCACAGCAAATGTTTATGCCAGTGCTTTAATGTCACCAGGAAGACATAATGCTAAATAGAGACATGAGACCAATGGACACACCTTTACCCCACTGGGTCTCTTCAAATTAAGGCTTAACTTGTGTGTAAGGGATGGTAACCAGGTAAAAGTTATAATGAAGTGAAGAGGCTCTGCAAAAGCAGAGTTTATGATCACAGGAAAAATCAAGAAATGGGTGAGCACATCAGTTCTTTGAAACCTCTCCGACAATGAAAGAAAGGAAATCACCCACATTGCTCTAGACAGCTGCTCCTCAAGGGAGGATGCAGAACAGTAGTTTTCTGTGGGTTTGAGGCCACAGAAGTTTTTGACACCAGGATTGAAACATTTCTCCTTTATTTATTGGCTTATAATCTTATACAGAATGAAAAATTATTAAATTTATATTTTACATACACATGCACACATTGACTTGTCTATAATGTTGGCAAGTTAAATATTTACATGTTTTGCTTTGTTATTTTTACGTTTTAGTTCAGTGAAGGATTTGTACTTTTCACATGTCCAGGTAAGTGTATTTTTTCTTTGCTGATAAAAGAGAGTGGGTAATAAGAATATTACTGCAAAGACTGAATGTGTATCAAAATAAGCAAATATACTGTATACTTTGCCCTCTTTCTTACATAGAACTGAGAGTTGGGTATATCAGGAGAAGCAAAGGTACTTTGAATGCAAAACGAATGGGTTATTTTAAGCGTATATGGTAAAATAGAAAGAGTCAAAAGTAAATAAATTGGACGGAATGCAAAAGCAAGTGATAGACGTGAAAGAAATATACTTAAAGAAAATGAATTTCATGAATATATATTTCTTTCATTTGGACATTGTCAGATTTCAGGGTTTACACATACACACACACACTGATGTAAACCCAGACTCTGCCCAATTGAAAGAAATACATTTAGATGCTTTGGTCACTTTCAGAGAATGAATGAGCATCTCTTTAATCTCTTATTAACACATTTTCTTTTATTGCACTTTGGATAACATTGCTTATCCCCCTCAAAACAAACAACCACCAGTGTGATGGATGGATGGAATAATAACCTCTAATTACCAATGTGGGGTTAACTGTTATGTAATTCCATGATAACATGAGCTCTGACATTATCTCAAGGAAGCAACAAAAGCATTTGTCATGACTCAGAAAGAACAAGGAAATCTGAAGTTTGTTTAAATGGGAGTTTTATTTGCAGAAACAATCACATAAAAAACAAGTTCAGAAAAATAGCTTAGCTCCTAGGAAATTGCCAAAACGGGAGGCGGAGGGGGACTTGAAAGGGACAATGAATGAATAACCCGACTGGTTTTCAATTCCGAATCGCTAGGCCTTGTCCCTCTCCTACCTTCCCCATCATCTAAGCCCCGCCGCAGGCCTTCAGCCGTTGGTGCCCCCCGGAGGTCTCCTCTCGCCTCGCCACGGGAGCCCGCCAGCCGAGCCCTCCGCTCCGCCGAGTCACCCCCACTCTCGGAGCAGCGCAGCCTTCCAGGGCTCCAGCCGCACCTGCCCCAGGGAGCACCTGCCGCCACCTTACCTGGCCCGCCTGGCTGGTGTAGTTGAAGGAGTACAGCCGCTCCGTGCCTCGGTTGACCGTCCCGTTGAAGACGTGGTCGAACTGAGCGGCGTGTTCCGCGGCGGCAGGGCGAAGGCTACTCCGCGACGCCCTCGGCGGCTGCAGCAGCTGCCCCTGAGCTCCAGCCACGGCCAGGAGGAGCCCGGCCAGCCCTGCCCAGCCGCTCATCTCCGCCGAAAATGGACGAGGCTGCCGACAGGAGAGCGGCCGGGGCGAGTTCCGCGAGCCCGGGGCCTGGCGCCCTCTGTTTACTCGCTACCTCGCTGCTTTCCAGCCGCCGCCGGCCGCTCGCCGCGCCCGGGGCTTCCCACGCCCTTCTTCCTTGCCACCTGGCTCATTTCAGAGGGACATCCGTAGCGGGTCGAGGCGTGGTCAGTGGGTCTTCGCGTCTGGGCGGCGAAGCGAGGCCGGGTTTCTCCGGACTTCGGAAGGATAAAGCCGATCTCCTGGGCGCAACTTTCCAAAAACAAAAGACGAGGAGGCTCCCGATGGCTGCAGTCTCGGGTTCGGCAGCTGCGCATCCAGCCTGGGATCGCACGTGCGGAGACCTCGATCCGTCTAGGAAGGAAGGAAGGAAGGAAGGAAGAGAACCTGCCAGGTGAAGCGCTGCCTGCCTTCCTGCCTTCCTTGGCGGAACGCGGAGGATGTACCGGTCGAACTTAGCAGAGCCCAGGAAGTGAGCTCCTTCTGCCGCCGCCGCCGCTTCGCGCGCTGCTTCCCTGCTGCCGGCGACCCTCGTCCCCCGGGTGTCTGCCTCTAGCACGGGAGCGTAACTCGTCCTTCACCGGGACCTCTGCGCCCCCTCCCCCCCGCCGTGCTTGTGGTTGGGATGTTCGCTTCGGGGGGTGGGGGGGTGGCGGGAATTACAAATTCCGTGCCTTTTTCATAGGAAACCTCCTAAGTGCGTTAGTTCAATCTTGTCCGGTCTATCTTGTCCACACTCCTGCTCCTTTGCCTTCTGTACGCAATGCTTTCGACGGGGTTCGTTTTTAATAGCAAAGTTTATACCTGTATTTATCCCACTTTTATTGCGGGATTCCGCAAGGTAGAGTTCTGATGGTGAGATGTTGGTCTAGGGAGAGCCCTTAGGGAATCGTGCAAACTTTATTTTTTACTTCTATTTATTTTATTTCTATTTCATATTTCTTAACCACCCACCTCCCTGGAGCTGCTGTGAGATGTTGGGCCAGTCCTTCTACCTCACAGGGTTGTAGATGAGGCAATGCTAAATGTGCCACTGTCAGCTCCTAGAGCCGTGATGGCGAACCTATGGCATGCGTGCCAGAAGTGGCACACAGAGCCACTTCGGCCGGCATGTGAGAGGTCGCCCGGAAAAGTCCCACTGTGCATGTATGCCCCACGCCAGCCAGCTGATTGTCGGGTATCTGCTGCACATGCACAGGGGCAGACGTGCACATGGGAGATGTGTGCGCATGCACAGAGGCATGAGGCATGCGGAGGGGTTGCATGGGCATGCACAAAGATGTGCAGTGCAGGGGGTCATGCGCATGCACAGAGGTTCAATGTGCACGTACAGGGGGTCATGCACTCATGCACAGGGGCAGGAGGAGTCGTCGCGCATGTATCACAGGTGCAGGCATGTGAGCACGCGAAAGCACGCACACACACACACAGACTTTTGGCATGCAAAACGTGGAAAACGTTAGCCATCACTGTCCTAGTGCAAAGGCAGAATGGTTGTGGTTAGGTTTGTAGTTCAGTGTTTCTTGTGAACGCAGCCACCTCTCCCTATGTCACAGGTTTGTTTGAGGACTGATAAAATGCGGGAGGAGAACATATGCACATGTGGGTGTGGGGACAGAAATCGATAAAATGAGCCAAGCGTTAGAGGTTACCTTATGGGGATCCCCAAAGCAAAGCTACCTACATTTCATTTGGTATCTTTACCATCCCCACCCTCTTCTGTAAAGCCTTAAGAACAAAGAACAGTTGCAAGTACTAGAATGAATACAGAATTTGGGCCAATTACCAGCCCTGCATGCTTACACAGGAACAAAAGGAGGGGAAAGACTATGAGGAGACATAATTGTTATTTTCAGGTATCTGAATGTTGTTATTCAGAAGACTGAGAATTGTTGAGTTTTGTTTCAGAAGACAAGAAACAACAGGTCTAAATTATAAAGAAACTGATTTTGCCTGGGCATCAAGAAAAATATCCTAATAGTTAGAGCAGTTCAGCAATGGAATAGATTCCAGAGTTGGAAGCTTGTGGGCTTTCTGACACTGGAAGGGTAGTTAGCAATTTGGCAAGAATGGTGTAATACAGGATGTTTTGCATTGGACCGGTATCAGACTAGATATCTTCTAAGATCCCTTCCAAGTTCCAACCTATTTATTCCATTCCAAGATTAGGTGCCTCCCAAGACAGTTTCTTTCTCTAAATCTGGCCTAAACACTAGTCTAGTGGGAATAATTCTAAATAATCAGTTTGCCCACTTATGCTACCAGCATTATGATTTTATTTAACTTGTCCTCAAAAGGACATTAGGAAATGGTCACTAGATATTTAGGAATCCCATGAAGACCTCTTCTGAAAGCGGTCAATAATGCTTTGTTTAGCGAGTCGGGATCTTCTTTCAAATAATTATTTATGGACCGCACTATCCAAGAGGTCCTTTGCTGTCTGAGGCAGGACAACAGTGTCATCATACCCTGCATTCAGCTGAGCTGGGGATCCTTCAAAACACCAGAAGGCAGCAGAAACAGAGAAAAGGCAGAAGAAGTCACAAAGCAGCTGGCTGCTGTTCTCTTATTGGTTGCCTGGAGGCTGTTTATGGTCTGTGGCCTACTCAGGGGAGCAGCTGCCAGTGTGCTGCCCATCTCTGGCTTGAAAGCAGGCACCTTGCTCCATACGGGAAAGCAGATGTCACATCACCCACACTGTTAGCCGCTATTCACAAACGTCACCATTGCTGAGGAAATGGGTGAATAATGACCTTGGTGAAGTCAAGGCTGTGTCTTTTATTGCCTGATCATGGATAGACCTTCCTCCCCCACCCCACCCCCCCCGTCCAATAAAACTGTGTAATTAACCCCAACAAGATGAATTCAGTATATTGTATAACTACGAGGCTTGAGATGGAAAAGTGATTGTCATTCTGTTATGGCTATGCATGGGCAATCTTTTCCTATAGTTACAACTAACTCTACATTGAGTGGTTGCCACATAATTAGAAGTTATGAAATAGCCACCAACATATGACACAGATTGTGAAAACAGATTTCTGAATTGCAACGAGGCAACCAGCTTCACTCAAAACTCCTACCTGTAATAGAGCACTGGGTTTTTAACCTCCCACTGCTTGCTGTTTTTGTTCACCAGAAGTGGGAAACAGATTGCATAGGTGCAGGGAAGTATTCAAAAATAGGGTCTTCCGTCTGGTTGCAACAACTAACAGTCTTCTGTGTCTTCAGAACTTCTTTATCTCTGGAGAGGCTCTTGCTTTCCCTACCCTTTTGGGAAGTGGGGTGGGGGGTTGTTCAACATAGAGCTTCTCATTCTCAGCAGTTTTAAGTTGTGTGGATGCAGGGGAATTAAGATGTTTAAGAGCTGAACATCTTAAAGTTGCTGAGGTCAAGAAACCCTGATTTAACCACAGAATTTAGTCTGTCTTCATCATCACCTATGTTTTGCCTCTCTTAACATCACATCAAATTGGCCACTGCAGGATAGGCGTTTCAGACAGCAAAGGCTAAGCCACTCTGGAGGGCCTTGGTGGATATCAGGTATCATAAATTGCAGTACTGTATCTGAAGTAATTTATGTATGGTTAGGGTCAGGCTATGTTTATTTTATTACAATGTCATTGGGGACCTTTTGTAGAGGATGTGGTGACCTAGTGGTTAAGATAGGCTGGGCTTGTCAGTCAAAAGGTTGGCAGTTCAACATCCAATCACCATGTGACAGGGTGAGCTCCTGTTACTTGCCCCAGCTCCTGCCAATCTAGCAGTTCGAAAGCAAATGCAAGTAGATAAATAGGTACCACTTCAGTGAGAAGATAAGAGTGTTCTGTGTACCTCATTGTATAGTCATGTTTCCATATGACCATAGAAAATACCTTCTGGGTCCCTTGGGTAAGAAACGGAGATGAGCATCACCCCTAGAATTGGCTACTGGAGAGGGGAGACCTGTATCTTTTGAGGGGGACACATTTACTGTTTGCTTTCTGTATCATACATGCTTTATTATTTTCTCACAAATGAAGGAGAATATGTGCATCCCAGGATAATGTTGCAGGATCCAATCTGGGCTCCAGTACGAGTCTGAAAGTATTCTATTCTGTATTCTATCCCATATCCCAGATCCCATATCAAGTATTCTGGGTGTTGCATTTTAAGAAGGATTCAGCTGAATTACAAAAATATGCAGTGGGGATGAGGAGGCAGCTAAAAACTAAGTCCTATGAAAACAAATAGTGGGGGGGGCGGGATTTGGGAAGAGAATTGAGGAGAGGATATGATAGCTCCCTTGAAATATCTGAAAAAGGATATGACACAAGAAAATCAAGGTCCTGCTGCCTGTTCTTACAGAAGACAGAATTGTAATGACAGATTTTAATTACAGGAAGAAAGATTAAGTCCCCCCATTGCTGTTCCTAAGCCTGAATCAGAAAAGAGGAAGGCTGGGTGTAAAGGTAGCAATCCGATCCTGTAAACGTTTTTCTCTGCTTCTGAAACAAAAGACACAATTCAATGAGACCAAAGTCACTGGTTGTTGCAGACCTATGTTTATATTTGATTCCTATTGTTTTTATTACTTTTAAAGTTTCTTAATGGCAGGATTGGTTTAACAATGAAATAATTTCCCTGGACTAGAGGCTAGGTGGGCTCCCCTCAGCCAGATGCCTTCTAGCACTGAATGGCATCTGTTGGGGATGGTTTAGCATAGGAGATGGGCTTACCAACCCGCCCCCCCCCGTAACAAAGGTGGTATTCAGCAGGTTCTGACCAGTTTTGGAGAACCGGTAGCAGAAATTTTGAGTAGTTCAGAGAACCGGCCAATCCCACCTCTGACTGGCCCTGCCCTCATCTGTTATCTGCCTCCCATTGAGTCCCAGCTGATCGGCTGGGTCTCCTTTTGTTGCCCTGCACAGGAGAACAGAGCTGGAAAGCAGGTCAGTGGGGTGGGGAGGGAATGAGGATTTTGCAGTAACCTTCCCCTGCCACGCCCACCAAGCCACACCACGCCCACCAAGCCACGCCCTCACCTCAGAACCGGTAATAAAAAAATTGAATCCCACTACTGCCCCGTAAGTATGAAAAAGCTCAATCCAGTCTTGGTTGTCCAAATGGATTATTTTGGCAGTTTTTAATTCAATTCAATTTAATTCAAACATCTAACAGAATGATATAAACAATCCCTCCTTTCAACATGCAAAATGTATTGTCTCATTTTCTGTGTTTTCCCTCTTCCTTCTGCTGCTGCAGGCACTGTATCGAGCTGATATGATGAAAAAACGAGTGCTTATTTTCCCTCGCTGCATCAACTTGGTGTTGATTTTCTAGTAGTGATTGTACATATTGTGATATTTCCTCTCTGAAAAAAGAAAAGTTAAAAAGTTAAAAGAAATCCAGCCATACAAACAACCAGCGTATTTCTTTTAAAAAGTTACTCCTGTGTATCTCAAAGGTGCTTTTTCAAATGGCAACTGGATTATGTGTTTTTCTTTGAGGAAGAACGTTTCACTTCTCATCCAGGAAGCCTCAACTGTTCTGACTCAAACCTTTGAGACAATCATGACCTGGATGACTGAGAGTCTCCATAGACATCATCATGCCCCGTTAGAATCTGACTCTGAGGGAGAGGAGGAGCAGCCGACAGGGAGTGGGAGTGTGGTTCCAGAGGTGCAGGAAACTGGGGAAGGGCACAGGCTAGCTGGGCATTCAGAGGAAGACCCAGGCCCATCCCCTCTTCATCCTAGGGCACGCAGGGAGGAGTGGATAAGGGAAAAACGTGAATGGCGTGGTCTACGAGGGAGGAAAGGGCCTTGATCCCCTTCATGGTCTGCAGCTGTGAGGACTGTTTAAAAGGACAAACTGCTCATGGGCCAGTGCTGGAAGCAAAGTGTGAAAATATTTCTAGCCTGTCTGTTCTTATCTGAGTTCTGGCCAGGGGTGGGATTCTACTGGCTCTGTCCACTTCTGTAGAACTGCTTGCTCTGAAGAGCAGTAAACAGAGAGCATACATAGAACCGGTTCTATGTCTGCTGCTGTTTTGCCCACCCACCTGGGCTCTTACCTGACCTTTATTTCCTCGTTTTCAACTGCAGCTACTTTCTGCGACACAGCTGCGGTTGAAAAAGCAGGAAAAAAGGGCTTTTCCAACCACTGCACACTTGCACGCAGTGTTGCTCAGCTGTCCGGGCAGCTCAGCAGGTCATAAATTGCACTTGTGCGGCGCGCATGCAGCATAGCGCAGAACAACAGAACTGGTAGTTATACTGGTCAGAACCCATCCCTGGTTCTGGCGTCCTTCTCAGTGTGTTTTGATATCTATGGACGTCTTCAAACCCTTATCCTGCCTTGTCTCCTTAATTGCTTCAGTGTGGTTTGTGTTGTTTTTTATTTATAATTTATATGTATTTTGAGTTTGAACGAAGTTCTTCCTTTTCACAACGTTTGTGAGGGAGCTTTTTCTCCAGTCAGTGATAATTGGACCTTTGAAGCTAAGTTGAAGGAATTAAAGGGACTTCATCTGTTTTGTGACTTTGTTGCTTTTGTATCCTACCCTGGGTCCTCACAGACATTTACCCCTACATATCTATACCTATATACATACTTATTTAGGTAGTCCTTGACTTACGACCACAATTAAGCCCAACATTTTAGTTGCTAAGCAAGACAGTTGTTAAGTGCATCTGGCCCCATTTTACAACCACTTTTGATACAGGTGTTAAGTAAATCACTTGCACTGTTATAAATACATGCTAGTCAGCAAGCATCCGAATTTTGGTCATGTGACCTTGGGGATGCTACAACGGTCCTGTGAAAAACAGTCATAAGTAATTTTTTCAGTGCCATTGTACATTCAAACAGTCAGTAAATGAATTATTGTAAGTTGACGACTACCTGTATCTATATCTTCTATATATCTACACATACACACTTGGTTGACCCATCAGACCAAACTTGCTAATATTTTCTGTCTGGTTCTGTAGCAACTTCATTGCTATGAATCGTCAGATACCAACATTTTGAAATCCCAACTACTGCATCCATTTTACATGGGCTGAGGTGTATTTCATAGTTTCCTATGTAAAATATTTTCCCTGTTTACTGATGTGCTTATACTACACTTTGCATGGACTGGAAAAAGTTAAATTTCCTGAAGCCTTTTTGCCTCTATCATAGGAATGTGCTACCTGAAACATCATAGTACCTTTGATCTAGTTTCATGCAGCCACTCACCCTAATTTCAAAGGCTCTTTTACTAGCTATCATTTCAGATCATTGGCAAGAACAACTTGCCCATCAGATTCTGGGCTCTTCCTCATGGTCCACTAATCACAGTATGAAACTGCCTCCCTAATCAGTGTTAAAGGGCACATCCTCATGAGGCTGCCTTGGGAACGCTAGCCCACTGCAGTAGCAGCCTAAAGACATATTGAGAGGTTCGCATGTGAAAGGTGTGCTTTTAGTTTTCTCCTGGAACAAGAGTTCCCGTTTTAACAACTTCAACATCTCGCCAAGGATGCCTAGGGAGGGCAGGGCTAGTGATTGCAACCTGCCCAGCACCTGAGGCTATTGGCAAGCATAGCTTTCCAGGGTTTCTTGGGCATGCATGACAGGAGAAACCAAGAGTGTGTCACCCATTTTCCAGGAAAGTGAGTGACACTTTTCTCCCCTGTTATATCTCTTTTCAAGCTGGCAAGGAAAGTGGTGAAAGCTGTTTTGAAACATAGATCTTGCTCTAACCTGCTGTCCCTGGTGATTTAATCCCTTCCTTCATTGGGACAGGGTGGGGAGCCAAAGTGGGAAATGCTGTTTGTAAACATGGGCCACTTTGTCTCCATCTTTCTGCTAGGAGAGAGAGAGAGAGGGAGGAGGGGGAGGGAGGGGAGGAGAGGGAGGGAGGAGGAGGAGAGGGAGAGAAGAGAAAGGGGAGGGAGAGGAGAGGAGGAGAGGGAGGGAGAGGGAGAAGGAGAGAGAGAGAGAGAGAGAAAGGCAGAGGGAATAAATTGTTTAACCCCCACACACTTTTTGGGAAACATGTCCATCAGTCTTCTGGAAGATTGCCTGTTTCCAAGTAGGTGCCCTTCAGCACCACCCCCACCCCCAATCAGCTGCAGGACTGCCCGATGTGCCAGGTCTGGATGGGCAACTTTACTGCAGGGGATGATGTTATGTTCTGCCTGATAAAGCCGACAGTTTCCTGCTTACTTGGGTAGAATGAATACTCCCATGCAGACCATCCATTCCTGCAGATGAGTTAGTTGGGTTCACCCAATAAAGCACTGGTTGCTAGACCAGGCAGAACTACTTCCCAACAAACACTGATCAGCTAACCATATTTTGATGGCTGTTCTACCATCTGTGAAAACTTGTCTTCCCCTCGCATAGCATTGTTTCTTCAGGCAGGTGAAGCCAAGAGAATTCATCAATTACTCTCCTCAGATTGCCCCATTTGAGTCTCTTAAGAAGAGCATCATTTGTTTTGCTCACTGCTGAGGCAGTATGAGATTCATCCATGAGGGCAGAATAGAAATATCCCAGGATGGTTTTGCGATGCTGCATGGATTGGAGGAAAGCACAACAATACAGTCATGAGGAAGAACCCCTCCCCCCACTTGCCCACTGCATAGTGTCTTCCCCGTATCATCCAACTCACTGAAATGATTTTTTAAAAAGCTGTCATTCACTATTTACAGCATTGTAGCATTTTCAGTGTCACCCACTGTCATTGCTGTGGCAACCTATCAATAACAAAGACTATTTTTTCCACGTCAATAATTGAACAATGCTGTGAGATATTACAAATCACTAGTGTGGAACCAAATATTACTGCTATTTTTCTACTGTGGCGGATGCTCTAGAATACCCTGCAAATCACTAGTGGAGCAATGATCTGTGATGAGAAAGTAAAAGAAAAAAGAGAGTGCCAGAAAGATAAATAATAAATAGGTCAATTTACAATTGATACGTTGGCTCACTAGCAAATAAGTCTTCTAAGAATCTGCCCCTGAAGAGAAGAATGCTTTCCCATTTTGCTGTAGGACATTTACAGGTTCATACTCATTCAAAATTTCAGGATAAGTACTTACATAATTTTATATCAATACAAATTACCACAGAACGTGGCCTAATGCTCTCTCACCTTAACAGAACTTACTTCTACATAACTAACCTGCCAGGAGCCATTTTGTTTTTTCAGAGAGGTTTGTGAGACTCCCCTTGGGTAGCTGCATCAGTAGTACTACTACATTTTTGAACTAAGTATACCAATCTCAATTATTAAGTACACTATCAATTGCTATATTAGAAATTAACTTTTCTGTTTTTTGCTGCCCTCTCCTTCATGCCCCTTGTACTCTTAACCACAGTCAATGGGAACAAGGAAAAATCCATATGCCTTCCTTCTAGCCCAATAATTTGTTTAACCATTTCCCACCATTGAAAGATAGCATTCTGAGCAAGGTTGCTGGGAAGAAGAAAACAGCTACTCTATCATGCTTAATCTATCCTCCTTTGCTTAACAACATATTTCTTCTTTCAACACCCAACAGAGTCTTTCAACAAGAAATCACTAACTTGGAACTTTGTGGATGGACCTAACAGGTCTGTTGAGCACATCGCTCTCTTCAATGTGACAAGTGTAGATTTCATGAAGTAACACAGGGTAATGTAACGTAGATACCACTCGGTGGGACCCATCCTGTTTCTCTTCCAGAATCTCTGTTTTGGAATAGCCAGACAGATCCTCTTCTTTGCGGTTACGCCAGATTACTTTAGGCATATGGTACCAGCCTGTTGAGATGCACTTGGCTACAAGCGTGTCATCGACTGTGCTGAACTGCACCTGTGGCTCTTCAGCATCTAATTGTGAGAGGTGGAAAAACAGAACAATTAGTAATAATCTAATTACAGCTTTGTAACAATTGCTCTGAGATGTCTCAAATGTGTCACACAATGGGTTTCCAGAGCTTGCATTCTTCATTTCCAGTAGTTATCCATTCAGTAGAGGCATTGGACATCCAGACTGTAGAACTAGAAGAGCTAAAGACTCTAGATACATAGAAAATGTGATGTGGGAAATGTTGGATTAGAACTTCTGAAAATCTGTAGGATATTTTGTTCAGTATTAGTAAGATTCATTATATTTTAGCTATGACTTGCAATGTCTCAATTTCTTCAGAAGAAAAATAAGAAAAAATGGCAGGGCATAAATTGTGGGTGTGAGAAGGAACACATTATTTCCAGAAAATTAATCTTCAAAGCTTCTCCTTTACTTATATAAATACTTCTGTTGGGCATTGATAGTCATGTCCCTTGTTCTCTGGTTACTTAGTTTCAAGTTCACCTCTGACTCCCAGAAATATACCAGTTTTATTGCCTGGTTATACTTTTGTGGATTATCACTCTGAGAGCTATTCCCAATTTACTGCTGATCATTTATTCTGTTCCTCTAACTCAGCGGCCCCCAAACTTGGCAACTTTGAGACTTGTGGACTTCTAGAATTCCCCAGCCAGCTATGCTATGCTGACTGGACAATTCTGGGAGTTAAAGTCCACAAGTCTTAAAGTTGCCAAGTTTGGGGACCTCTGTCTAACTTTCCTCTCTTACTTGCTGCCGTGCTTTAAGTAATAATATCAAATAGATTCCTCTATTTTCATAATATGACTTAGCAGAATGTGGGAATAATGCAGCTAGGCTCGGTTTGTGGTGTATGCTTAGAAATAAAATGTACATTTTTGAAAGGTCAGTTGAAATTGCATTCCTCTATATTTACTGAAAAAACAAGGCTCTTGTTGATCAAATAATGTTTTAACTTGGAAACAACTTCACCCTTTTAAAATCTTAACAAGATAATCTTTTAGCCAATATTCATGATTAACTATGTAAGAATTTGCTGAGATTTGATTTGCTTAGAAATGCAATTTCTCCTAATTAAGCAAACTACTTAACCACTCCAGCTTATTCTTCTGTTGCTATTTCTAGTCCTTTTCAGCTGAAGGAACAAAATATATATCCAGAAAAAGACTCTGTGTTTTACTAGACATTTTACTAGACAATTTCTGTGGCACTCTGGATTCTCTTACATTAGTAAAAATATTCCTCTTGAAATGTTAATGCTTTTAATGTTATCAAGCTCAGGCTCTGTGCATATGTTTTTAAAAAGCAAGCTATCTTATAGAAACAAAGTTGTAAAAGAAATCATTTTCAAAAATTACCGAAGGTCAAGTTAACAGTGGAATCTTGATATTTCTTGCCATTTGGAAATAGGACGCACTACTGTCAGCAACCTTTTAAGAGACATTAAAATGAAAGGTCTCACTTTTTGGTAGGTCCAGTGTTCAAAAATTGTTCCTGAAAAATCACTTATCCTTCATATTCTGACTCAATTCTGATTGTCTAAAGATTGAAACCAAGAATTTTTGAGTTGCAACAATTTTGCAGTGTATATACAAAAATGGTTGGAATCTTAATTTATGCTTAATTTTTTTAAATATGCTGTGATATTTTTAAATTTTAATTATCTTTTATTCCCTGTTATTGTTTTTACTGCATATTTTACTATCTATTGCTAAGTCATATATCCCTCAGTCTGTATCTATGATTTGATTTGTTTTCTAAGCAAGATAAAGTATTAAAAAATCTGGTGAGAGGAAACATATTCACTTTGAAATGTGCATGCTTCCACAGAACTCAGGCTTATTGTAGAATAAACAGATAAAATTCATACCAGAAGAAAAAAAGTGTCAGGAATTTATAAAAGATAATTCACACAGCACAGTACTCCTGTATTAGGTATTTTCAACTGGGCAAAACTGGAAAACTGTCATGCCCCTGGTGAGACTGACTCTGAGGGAGAGGAGGAACAGCCGACAGGGAGTGGAAGTGTGGCTCTGGAGGTTGTGGAGGAGGCTGGGGAAGGGCAGAGGCCGGCTGGGCAGTCAGAGGAGGACCCAGGCCCATCCCCTCTCCATCCTAGGGCACGCAAGGAGGAGAGGATAAGGGAGAGACATGGTCTACTCAGGAGGAGAGGGCCTTGATCCTCTTCATGGGTGCAGCTGTGACAACTGAATAAGAGAACAGACGTAATGGCGAGCGCTGGAAACAAAGCGTGGAAATATCTCTAGTTTATGGTTCCTCTCTGAGTTTGGTGTCCTTCCCAGTGTGTGTTATCTGTGGACATCCTCCAGCCCTTATCTTGCCTGGTTCGTGTTGCTTTTCCCCCTCTTCTTGTAACTGTTTGTGTGGGAGTTTTTTGTCTTCAGTCAAAGATATTTGGACTTTGGAAGCAAAGTGAAGGAATAAAAGGGGTTTCACCTGTTTTTTATGACTGTGTTTATTTTGTATCCCACCCTGGGTCATCACAAAAACATTCTTACCTTCCACAACAAGCTTCATTTTTCTTGACCCTCTGCCCCGGGAATTAGTGGCCTTGCATATATACATAGCCTCATCAGAGAACTGAACCTGGTCCAGCATGAGGGTCAGGCTGCCCTCTGGAATCTCCTCCTCATCCACCCAGACTCTGCCTTCATAGAGGGAATTCCGCTCTTCCACTTGTTCCATGTTGTCGCTAAAGCTATATATCACCTTCGGATAAAACTGATAAAAATCATGAAGTCCAACAAAATATTTGTAAAAATCATCATCTTCTACTTCGTGCTCCTCCTTGATATCTTCCCTCTCCCAGGTGAAGGATAAACCTTCAGTGCTATCCACAAAGGAGAACTGGCAGGGCAGAGAAATATTGTCGAACGGACGTACCCTGAACACATCCATTGCATCTAGATAATGGAATAGCCAGCTTAGATTTAGCCATCAAGGGAAAAAAAACCAATCAATCAATCAATTGCTGATATGAATCTAATATTTCCCATACACTACAAGGATTAGATAAGCTATGCTTTTTCTCAACCATTTGTAACTTAAATAAAATAAAGCATACTATATAATTGCCATATATTATTTTCTAGATCAGTTAGTTACATTCCTGGTACAGATCTCCTACATACTAACCATCTTGCTGAACTTCTTCCTCATTTACCCAACTTAGCCCTACCTAACTTGGAAATAGGAGTATCTATGATATTCCTTGCGTATCATTTAAAAAGCATCTGAGAGCCCCAGGTGTTTCTATCAGTTTCCAATAATTTCTGGCCTTCTCCCATCACAGGCTTTGAAAAGAAGGACTAGGGTTGACATAATAACAGTTTTCCAATATTTGAGGGGCTGCCACAAAGAAGAGGGGCTCAACTTATCCTCCAAAGCATCTGAGGGCAGGACAAGAAGCAATGGATGAAAAGTAATCAAGGACAGAAGCAACCTGGAATTAAGGAGAAACTTCCTGGCAGTTAGAATAAATAATCAATGGAATGACTTGCCTCCAGAAATTGTGGATGCTCCAACACTGGAGGTGTTTAAGAAAAGACTGGGCAATCATTTGTCTGAAATGGTATAAGGTTTCCTGCCTGAGCAGGGGGTTGGACTAGAAGACCTCCAAGGTTCCCTCCAATTCCTATTCTATTCTATTCTGCTTTTCAAAACTTTTAAAGGTAGTTTTAGTTACCTATTAAATAAAATATAATCCATTAAATAATGTCAATATATTACATTGACAATTGTATGTATTATCTAAACATAGGTTAGAATATGATTCATTTATAATCTAAAATATAGATTATTTTACATATTTTATATATAAAATTCCTGACGTGGAATTTTACCCAGGTTACAAAATTGCATTCAGAAACCCACCAGCTCATCATGTTAAAACTTAATGAACAACATTTTCTTAGGTACCTTTCTTTTTAAAATATCATATTGATCATTAGGGGATTGAAAACAAGAGTACAAAGTTTACTTACCTGCATGATAAATAAGTAATAGAAGGAGCAAAGGGTAGATTAGGATTGCAAGGGATGCCATTTTTCCATTAAGAAACAAAGATGAGACTCTCCTGCTTAAGCTCCTGGTTCAAACTCAGCCTGCCCTCCTTCTGCTACCAGCTGCTGCTTCTTTCCCAGGAACTCCTCCTAACCATTGCATCACTGAGCCAGCTTCCCCTGAGCTCTAAGGCAACACGTCTAATTCCGGGAAAACAAATCATGAAATGTACAAAATCTAAAACAGAGCTCAGATACGCTTACATACAATGTCCGCACGGTATGTATGAAGTACACACGGTATGCTTTCTTTTGGAGGATGTATATACTCTCACTTAGGTCTAGTTTGGGCATTCATTTCAACACAAGGAGATCTTGAAATTGTAAGAGAATGAGAAATGCACCAGCTCCTGTTTCTCCCAAGATTTTATAAATTTCATCTAGAATGGGATGAACAACTTGTGATCTGCACACCCTCCCCCAAACCCATTTACACTATTCCCCACCCCCACCCCAGACTCTTTAAAAAAAGCAGTCCCGAAGAAACTGGTCTTTACTATTTGGAGGAGATTTTAAGGAATAAAATGTTACCTCTTAAGCAAATATATATATATATATATATATATATATATATATATATATATTGTTCCAAAATTTTAACCCACTGTCTGCTAGCATTTTTCAATTGAAATGTTTTAAATACAGCATTTTGAACTGAAGAAACCTGTTTTGAACTCAAAACATTTACATTCAAAGTATTCTGCACACAAAATATTCTCATTTTGAATGAAGTGCAAAGTGATATTTGGATTCTGCTTTATTAGAATTGCTTGCCTATTTTCATTTTGGTATCAATACATGTTCTCAGTATTAGCAAAATTATTGTATACCTTGATGTTTTTCATAAATTACAAATAATCCTATACGTTAATATCCTCTCAAGTTTTTGTATTGATAGAAGAATTCATATAATACCCACTTCTATAAAGTCCAAACAGAGAAAAGCATACAGAACGGAGCTCAGTTTGTAGCTGCAGATGTTGGTTCATGTTTTCTGTGGACCACTATTTTAACAATAGCACTTAGATTTATATAGCAATAGCACTTAGACTTACATACCACTTCACAATGCTTTACAGCTCTCTCTGAGCAGTTTACAGAATCAGCATACTGGGTCCTCATTTTACTGTCCTCAGAAGGATGGATGGCTGAGTCAACCTTCAGGAGCTCATCAGGATTGAACTCCAGACTGTGGGCAGAGTTTGCCTGCAATACTGCATTCTAACCACTGCACCATCAGGGCTCATCTTTACGAATCTTCTCAGAAACTAATCCTCTCTCTTAGATGAAATAGATTGACTTGCTGGTCCATCTTTTCTTTTCTTTTTTGCAGATTGAGAAACAATATTATAAAGAAACAGAATTAAGTAGGAAAGCATACAGTGACAAAAACAATCAAAATAAAGAAATAAAAAACAATACATATGCAAATATTTTAAAAATCTATATTTACTATTTCTATGCCAAAGGTACAGATTAAGAAAATCTATTGGGAAACTTTTATTAATATAGCAGCCAAAGGTAAGTGGATGTGAATTAATATATATTTTATTGTAAGCTTTTTCAACGCTTTTTGTTCTATATCAAAAGCTTCAGCCAAGGCAATTTCCAATGCTATTAAACATCACTGAGCCAATGATGAATTTTACTTCTCCATTGTTTTCTACTATCACATCTGCAGGTAACAAAAAAACAACTGACCCTTATTTGCTCAAGGAAACAATGCCGTTCTGAAAAGCAGCACATCCAGGTATCAGATCTTTGTTTTTTTAGGCCCGAATTATTGTTGGTTCATACTATTCTTTTCTTCCTGGCAAATCCACCTCCTTATCACCCTCAATGACATTATTCTTCCCTACATGTTTACATAAACCTTAGGTGAAAAAGACAAGCCCTGAGTCAGAACTATACTAAAACTTACTATGCACAAACATGAATGCAGAATTAAAAGCATCCTATAATGAATAATCCTCAAGACACAAGCAGACTTGAAAAGAAGGGGCATGCACAGTGCACACCCTTCCCCTGTGACATTTTAAACATCTTTGGATAGACTGACTACAGAAGGCAACGGTGGTGCACCAGCATTACAAAAATAATTCAGATGCAGGTAAAGGGAACATGCCTTTGATTTAAAAGTCCCCATCTTTCAAGTCCTCATCTCAAAGGCAGATGTTTTCAAGACTTGTCAATGTCAGGGATATGCAGAGCAATATAAATTCCAGATTTATTTTGATTATTGCAGTACAGAACTTTTTTAATAATTAAAAAAAATCCTGACAAGAAATGTAATGGCTCAGCCCTGAGAGCAGGAAAAAAATTAACTTATACAATATTCACAGATATTCAAAATAGCCAGCTGACTCTTGGAACCTGGAACACATTGAGTAGGAGTCATATCTGGACTGCAACTAATCCAGCAAACACTAGAGGGCAATAAACTACACTAGAGTAAGTTTCCACTATCAAGTTGCTTAGTTTCTTTGCAGCCCAGGTACAGCAATTTTCTTAGAGCAGCACGGAAGTCATAAAAAAGCTTTGTTTTCAGTATCCTGAAACTTATATGTTATTTATTTTAACTCCACATCTTCAGTGGTATATATGATGCACTCACGTCCATATTATTTATGCTTCCACAAAGTGGGTCAAATTGAAAGAAAGCGAGAGGCTCACATGTGCTATCCAACATTTCTCAGTTAATTATATTTCACAAGCCCAGATACTGAATTATTGTCAATTTCATTTCTGAGTTGACCTTTAGAAAATATTAGCAATAAGTTCTTTCTCTGGCTGGATTTGCACAAAGACTTTTTCAGAACTTACTGAATTTGGAAACTGAGAATTAAACTGAGACTTGAAGACTGGGCCCTATCCAACAAAATGCAAGTCAGTGGTGAAAAAAGGCCTTACTTAAGAAAGGAAAAACAAATGAACAGATATAGAATAGGTGGTACCTGGCTCATCAGCATTAACTGTGAGGGGGATCTAGGAGTCCTAACAGACCACAACTTAACTATGAGTCAGCAGTGTGCTGCAGCTGCCAAAAAAATCCAGCGCAGTTCTAGGTTACATGAACAGAGGGATAGTATCAAGATCAAGTAATGTGTTAGTATTGCTATATACTGCCTTGGTATAAGACCACAGTTGGAATACTGCTTCCAGTTCTGGTCACTATGATACAAAAAAGATGTTGAGACTCTTGAAAGAGTGAGATTTCTTCCTCATCTTACAAAACTAAAAGCTGTGGTTTTCTATCAGTTCTTTGATTGCTTAGTCCAGGGATCTTCAAACTAGATAGCTTTAAGACGTGTGGACTTCAACTCCCAGAATTCTTCCTCCAGTCATGTTAGTTCAGGAATTCTGGGAATTGAAGTCCACAAGTCTTAAACTTGCCACATTTGAAGACCCTTGCCTTAGTCCATTAAGATCAGGAAATTTCAGAAATCATTTGTAGTGATGTTGGTCATAATGAGACTGTTGCTACTGCTGTGAGTTAGACAAATTTTAAAAAGTGCCCTATAAAATTATATGAAGTGCCTCATCTTGTCAGCCCTTTATATAAAAAGTTACTAAGAACTATCTGTGTTTGAATGCCTGCATCTTTAGAACATGAGTGTCAAACTCACGGTGTCACATTGCCGTCACATGATGTTTTGCAACATTTTCCCCATTCGCAGAACTGGGGTGGGCATGGCCTGCATGTGACACATCTGGCCTGTGGGCGAACAATTTGACATTCCTGTTTTAAAAGAAACTATCAATAGCCAACTCAGTGGTAAACAAATAATAGTTTTACAATTGAAGCTTCTCAGGAATATGAAGTAGAGAGAACTAAGAAAGTGTATTTTTGGTTCATAAAGAAATAGATTAGATGTGAAAATTAAAAATACATACATGCTATGGGAATAGAAAATGTAGAGGGTGAAATAGTCTGATAAATGCTGATAAATTTGTTGCAGTTTATATACAACTATACTGCATTGTTTAAAAGTAATTTTAATTTTTGGTTTAATTAACTACAGTGAGTACTAATTGATCAAAAATCCAGTACTCAGCATGTTAAATGCCATCCTAAAGCAATTAAATATTTATATAGTCTCCTTTTCATGCTAGCATAAATCCTGAAATATTGTTAGTAGTATCATTCTATACAGCTTACATGGCACAGTTGCTATTGGACATGGATTAACCACTTTGTGATCTTGGGATCACTACTTTTCTACCCCCTGTCTTTTCTCTTCTCTGGGGAGGGATCATTTGGTAAGAAACCATTGTGAACCTATATTTAAATGCCTTTGTTTGCTGCATGTAAAACTTCAGCTATCCAGGGTCACATTGTGTATCTAGGCCCCCATTGCATCTGGACACTGGAACAGAACCAGGCTATGGCATCGCTTAGGTGACCTGGGGTGGAGATATAAACTGAGTATTGTTAGCAGCTCTTCCATGGTTTGCTTAATGTGCAACTGTAACCAAAACACAGTTACAAAGTTTCAATTGCACAGCTCAAAGCTCAGGACCTAGAGGCTTCTACAGCATTGCAATATTGTCATTGTATATGTTTATTATTAGATGAACATAATTTTTGAGCATCCATAGTTCAGCAACTATTGTATCATGGACATGGACACATTTGTGGCCATGTGCACTTCTGTCAAGTCCCTATATACAAGATAAGTGCAAACCCTCAAATCCAGTGGAAAACCACCTCTGAGAACTCTTATAGTTAAAACTGTTCCAAGCATCTAAGATTAGCTGGAGATCATTTTTACTCAAAATAAAAATAATGATTGCTAATACATTTTTGTTTCTTTCTCACTGTGAATCTGAGGCATCAGTTCATAAGAATCAGGAACAGATGGTCCTCGACTTATGACCACAATTGAGCCCAACATTTCTATTGTTAATTCAGTTTTGCCCCATTTTACGACCTTTCTTGCCTCAGTTGTTAAGTGAATCACTGCAGTTGATAAGTTAGTAACCTGGTTGTTAAGTGAATCTGGCTTCCCCATTGACCGTGCTTGTAAGGTTGCAAAAGTGACCTTGGGAATCAGCAGCTGTCATAAATATGAACCAAGTTTATCTGAATTTTGATCATATGATCATGGGGAGGCTGCAAAGGTTGTAACTATGAAAAACAGTCATAAGTCACATTTTTCAGTGCCGTTGTAACTTTGAACGGGTCACTAAATGAAGTGTTGTCAGTCTTTTAACAACTTAAACATTATTCTAGAAACAAGGAAAACTAATATCATGCAAGGCATGGATTTTCCCATTTCTATGCCCCTTGGGCAGGTGAGTGTTGTTGTCTTGTGCTTTGTTGTATATTAGTTGGCAATTTCACAAGGCTCCATGTATCATTCTTTTGCTTTAATTCATGGAAGTGGTTCAGGAGGGATCCCTGGTAATACTAAAATGATCTTAGACTCCACACACAGGTGATCCATGCTTTAATGTGAGGCATTGCTAAAAAAGACGGGCTAGCTGTGATACACAGGATTTGCCGGTGGCCTCTGGGGGATTACGTGTAAAATAAGGGCCCGTGCTTCCCATGCATGTTTTTGGTTAGACTGAGCATTATGTGAAAACACTGCCTCCATATTAACAGACCGTTTCCTCCACCGGACAAGATAATGGGGTTGCATTTGCATTCTGCCTGCAATCGCGCAGCGTTTAAGAACTAAGACGCTCAAATAAAAATGACGGGAGTTAGAAGAAGCGTCTCTTCCTCCTTTTCTGCCTAGCCTTTATTTCCACACATTATTAACTGAGTCACCAACATGAGCCAGCCGGCGCCTTTCCCTCAAGCACCCCAGCTTCTTGACAGACTCACAGCAGAGGTTTTCCAAAAATGGCTTCGGAACCCGGAAATACTCTGTCGATCGAATGAGATGCTCGGTCCTCACCCCCTCTGGTTACGCCCCTAACGGGGCAGCTGATACAAGGCCTGGACTGCGAGGGGCAGAAAACGCTGAGTTTGTTGTTTGCACAGCGTGTGGTCGCCGCTACCTCCTTCCCTTCACCAGCTATGTCGTGCGGCGGACTCTCCGAGCCAAAGGCAGCGACTGCGGAGACGCAACAAATCACGCAGGAGGTAAAGAAAAAAGGAAAAGAGCCAACTTGGCATCCTCGCCTGAGCGCTTCTTTCTCTTTTCTCCCCACGACCAGCGCTCACCCTGAAGCCTTCAGTTGGCCGTCAAAAGTTTCTAACTTGGCATCATCTGAACAAAGCCTTTCTCCTTTGTAATTGGGGCACTGGGACGAGGGGGCTTAAGGGTATTCAGAGGTGAAGGCTGCGATTTGATTGTCGTAGCCTTGGGCGGAAGCCCGAGGAGCGGTGGGAGGAAACTGCGCTGCTTCTTGCCTCACCTTTTCAACCAACTATGGCTGTGGTTTGACAAAAAAATCTAAGGAGCTCGGTTGAATCTGCCGTTGGGTGTGCCATGGTAGCCGAATGGATGCATTTTAGTTGCTCATAACAAGCCCAGATTGGAGGGCGTCCCCACCTTCCATTGTTATTTTCAAGTCCCCTTTAAAACACCCAAATGGCAGCAATGAGTGTTGCCCTCCCCCATAGATAATCTTCAGCCTGTAAAGGCTCTGACATAATGTTAGCTACTAACTGCCTGGACTACTTCGAGGTAGTCCAGACAAGAAGTACAACTATGAATACTACCTCTAACTTTATTGTAAGATTACATTAACAAACTGTTAAAAGCCCACAAGTATTTCTCCCCTCCTTTGCTTTTATTTTCCGGGAAACTAGGGAGGATCCCTACAGAGACGCTTCCTATGCCCCTTTTCCTTCCATAGGCTGAGATATCTTTTGCAGGAGAGGTGTCTAGCAGCTTGTTGTGGGGAAAATAGGAGGAGGAACGAGTATCTGGTATATTTACAGCCTTGAATTCTATATGAAAGAACCAGGATAATTAAAAAAAATCCAGAAATTATTTTGTGAAACATTTAAACTGATATTTTAGAGTTGCTGCTTCATTCTGGGGACCCAATTGTCACTCATTAGAAAAATCAGGGCAGGAAATAGCATCTAATGTCTGGTATTGTATTTCTTTTAAAGTTTGAAAATTACCTGAGTCAGACACTTCAGTAAAGAGCTGGTTTATATCCAGAATTAAATTTTTTGCTTGTGCTTTGCAATATTGTAAAGATTGCATTTCCGTGTGAGATTTGCAAAATTATCTGGGCAGAATGTTCAGTCATAAGACTGACCAATTGGAAGAATATGAGGTCTTGATTTAGGACAAACAAGCAACAAGAAATCCCCCTCCCAAATATTCTGATTTAATGAGGGGATATAACATTTGTTTTTAATGCACTACTTCATCACAGTGTAGCTCTGCTTTCTCTGTTGCTCTTTCTGATTATCTACCAGGCACAGCAAAGCAAATATATCTTTGCCGGTTCCTGATGTACCTTGTGGTGTCCCAAGACTTTAGCAAATAAAGTTTTGTGCATCACTTTCCACAGAACAGGATAATTTCTCCTATTTCTTTCTTCAAAATTACTTTGCAGTCATTATTATTTTGGTCATTGACTGAATAAGCAGTATTTCCATTTCATTTCATGGTTATTAATTCCTTGATTATTATTTTCTAATTTACAATTGGGCAAACATTCAAGACTGACATAGTGACATATTGTTAAACTATAATGACCTTACAATAAAAAAGAACATAAAATGTCCTTGATTCTGGCATACTTTGTACTATGAAGCAAACCATTGTGATGGTTTAACATGTGGCATAAGCTAAGTTAGTTGTAGCTCTGTTCATTAAGTTATGTTTCAGAAAACAATGACATAATGCATTTTCAAAAAGCAGCCCATCAGAATTGCTCCTTTTTGTAGATTTAGAAGTCATATGAGTTGAAATAGATTTGCTTTATTGAGTAATCTGTATAGGAATTTGGTTCTAGAGCAGGACTCTAAACACAAGTGCATTGAATTCTACTTGCCCTTGTAGAATTAATTTTCAAATAGAAATGTTGATAAAACATCAAACATAAGCTTTCCATTCTAACAGTAAAGCATAAACCAATTGAATAGTGCTGGCTAAATAAACTTTATTGTAAGACAGGATGGGTAACCTGTTTTTTTAAAATACTCCTAACTGTGTATATTGCATCGGAATAAATCCCATTGAGATGAATGGAGCTTCCATCCCAGTAAGACAGAATAAGATGGTAAATTTAGTGAGCCACCGAAATTTCTTTCTTCATTTCTACTAGATTTGGACACCCAACACACTCCAGCACAATTAAACTAAGCATAGTCTAATAAAATAAATCCTTTAAATGTGAAACAGAAAAGGAAGGGATTGTACAAATAGTCATAAAACATGAAGGTTCATGTTTAGCTGGAAAAGAAGAATGGTGTAATTCTTCATCTGTGATGCAAACACTTCTAATTCTAGGATCTATCCATCAAATGCTAAATGGGGTAGAACAACTGGCTCTTGGGGCCAACCAGAGTGAGGCATAATTTGTAGAAGTGTGCTTGAACACCACCAAGACTGAGGCATTATAAAAATATAAACTTTGAACAGAAGCATGGAATAAAAACAGTAAAACATTGCCTCAAGAATGTACCACATTTGATTTGGGGGCATTTCAAGCTGGAAAGCAGATGCTTGCAGTGATATCTTTTTAGAGAGCATCTTTTCAACTTTCATTTTTTATTTCATTTCTGCATTTTGTATTTGTATCTTCAATAATGACTGTGGCATTGCAGGATGTGTGTTTTGATAGTTTTAAACAGCAACAACATGCATTTTTCTCCTTTTCTATTCCTGAAGATAAAGTCACAGCTGGAAGAAAAAGAAAGCAGGAAATTTGATGTCTTCGATGCTGTTTCATATAAAACACAAGTAGTTGCCGGAATAAACTACTTCATCAAGGTAGCACATGTGGTTCCTATAAGATGCTATAGTATAAATTTGTTCTTGCATAGGATTATCTTATCTGGGTTGTAAAAATCGCCCGATACCTCTTTGCGACTCTCTAGCCATCATTCAGATTTTACAGCCCAGATTTCCCCAACTTTTGTGAGTGATAAACTTAATCTATCGGCTGGAAATGAAAACATTCTAGATTTCCCTATAAGTGGCAATAGTCACTGTGCCTCCTGCCAATTAAAAGTAAAAAAAATCTGTGTTCTAATATTTGCTGCCCAGTTAATAGATATAATAAAGGTGGTTCAGGTAATACATGCAGGAACTGTGCAACTCCCATAAGCACTCCTTCCTTTGATCTGGATGCAGAGCCCCCCCCCCCACTTCTAACCTTTCTGAGATATTGTAAAATGTTTATAAGCAGTATTTCTTGCTAATTAGACTAACTTTCGCTCTCTCTGTCTGGTATTGGATCTGATTGTTTTTCTTATTTTCTAGATCCATGTGGGGAATGATGAGTACTTTCATGTCCGAGTGTACAAAAGGCTCCCCCATGAAAGCAAGCCACTGGAGCTCACTAATTACCAGAGCAAGAAAGAAAAGCATGAGGATGTGACTTATTTCTAAAGAGTTACTTAGAAGATCTTCTGTTACATTCCTATGGGGTATATATACATACATCTATACACATAGTGCTTATTTTGCAAAAGTTAAAAAAATATCATTTTTTACAAAGATGTTACTGTTAAATCTGCACTACGCATCTTAATTCTATTAAAAACAAATGATACGACATTAGTTTTGCATGTAATTTGTTGTTGGAGCTCTTCAGACATTGGACGTATTCTATCCCAATTCTTCCAAAAAACAATGAGCTGGCTTTGAAGAAAAAAGCAAGCAGTTCTTGTAATGCTAGTCTGAAACCATTTATTCTTGTGTATCTGTGAAAAACTTAGCTTTGTGCCTTTTTCAGAAAAACAGCTAGAAAATCTAATATTATTAGAGTGGAGATTTAATGCTCACAGGTTAGTCTCTTAGCCAGTATATTGGGTAGGTAAAATGGAGGTGCAGGGAGAGGCTAAGCTGTATCAACAGAGGGACAGTGTCAAGATCATGTGAAGTGTTCATACCACTTTATACTGCTTTGGTAAGACCACACTTGGAATACGGCACTTCATCCAGCTTTGGTCACCAGGATACAAAAGCAATGTTGAGACTCCAGAAAGGGTGCAGAAAAGAGCAACAAAGATGATTGGGGGATTGGAGGCTAAAACATACGATGAACGGTTGCAGGAACTGGGTATGTCTAGTCTAACCAAGAGGAGGACTGGGGTGACATATTTGAGGGGCTGTCACAGTAAGGGGGTCAACCTATTCTCCAAAGCATCTGAGGGCAGAACAAGAAGTAACAGATGGAAACTTATCAAGGAGGGAACCCACCTAGAACTAATGTCTTGTCAGTCAGAACAATTGATCAGTGGAACAACTTTCCTCCTGAAGTTGTGGGTGCTCCATCACTGGAGGTTTTTAACAAGAGATCAGACACATTTGTCCAGAATGGTATAAAGGCTCTCCTGCTGTTGGACTAGAAGACCCCCAAGTCCCTTCCAACTTCGTTATTCTGAGAGAATAAAAGCTTGCTCTAAGTGGAGAACTCTATTTGTTGATGGGCATCAGGAAGTTGGTGGAAGAGCCTCCGTGTTTAAGGTCAATACTATATTTTGACCCCTGTGCTCAGCCACAAGGCCTGTTATCTGAAGCCCTGATACCTCTGGACTCTCTGGGTGTTGCTATTTAATACCAGCTTGGTCTGCAGTATCTAGACCCTTTTCAGTCAGGGTTCAGGCCTGGTTATAGTGCTAAAACAGCATTAGTCGTGTCTGTGGATTAACTGTGGAGGGCCTGGGATGAGGTGGTCCAGCCATTCTGACCCTCCTGGATCTTTCACTGGTTTTTAGTATCACTGATTTTGATAATTTCCAGGACTAGCTCTGGTTATTGGGAGTCGGAGTTTTGCTATAGTTCTCCTCCTTCAGTAGGTTCCAGTTGGCGGACACCCTTGGCCTCTTCAGTTTGGGGTGTCTCAATGCTGGAGGCAGAACTGAAGAAGCTTCTTGGGTGAGAAGCTAAATGTCTTCAAGGAAAAACAAGAAAGTCCAGTTGCCTTTGAAAAGTCAGTGCTTTGAATCTTTTACTCTTCCTCTTCAACATCTACTTGATGCAGCTTGGAAGAGCTTATCTGATGGCATGTTTTATATGTCTACCCTCCAAAGTAGTTCAAACTTGGAAACCAAAGTCATGGAAACTAATAGTACTTTTATTATAAAGTTATAGTAAATAAATTTTGAAATATGAACCCACTTCCCTTTGTCTTCATAAGAACCAGGGAGAGTCATGTCTGAGATGCTTTCTTATACTGTATTATACTGTCTCATGCTTCCTCCTGAGATCTGGTAAGCCCTACCCTTTTAGCCTTCCAAAAGCTTTGACTTTCCCTGGAAGGGTTGGGATGTGAGGCTGAAGCTAAACAGAGCAGTCGATATGTTACAACTGGGGACACCAGGAGTTTAGTATTGTGGGTTCCCCCCCCCTTTTTTTATTGTTTTTAGTATTGTTTGTGATCTGCCCAAGCTTATGCTGCGTAAGGTGAGTGTCTGTATAAATCAAATGAGCAAGCAAGGAAGCAGTTTCACCTTCTCCATTTTCCCTATTATTACTTCCTCATGGGCCGCCAGTTGCCTGTTCTTTTTCTAAAAAAATAACGTTAAGAGGGAGCAGTTATTGAATCATGTCTTTACTCATCAGCTGCTCATCTGATCCAGGAGTCAACTGCAGCTGTGAGACCCTCCCCCTTGGACCACATGCTCAGACATTTGCTTAGCCAACAGGCACTCAGAAAACCAGCCCAATGCCTCTTTCCAAACCTAATAATCTGCTGACTCCACCTGATCTGTCCAGGAACAAAGCAAAAGAAAGCAGTAGAACTCCATTAACAACATAGTAGTTCAGCAAATCACATATTGTCTTCCTGGGCTAATAATTGCTCAGGAAGAGGCCCTTCAAAAAAAAAAGAGAGGTTAGAGTAAACACAAATATCCATATTCACTCTGACCAACATTGTCTCATGTTGAAAAAAGAAATTGCATATTCTGGAAATGCTCTATTTTTTTTTCATTGTAATTGAAATGTTTTGAGGACGTTGACAAAAATAATGTGCCCAGAAAGAACAGCAATTGATTGCTTTACACCGCTACCCTATGGCCCAGGGCATCTACTCACTTAGAGGAGTGGTGAGTCTTACACAGCTAATGGGGAGAAATCAGGTGGTATTGACTTGTCAAAAGTCTGGGCAGAGATTCCCAGAACAACTTTCCAAGTAGGTTTTTTAAACAAATCTAATCAAGCAGAGTCTAAAGTTTATTTGTAATTGAGCAATAACGCTTCTCTGTCACTTAGATCAATGTTTCTCAACCTTGGCATCTTAAGATTTGTGCAGTTCAGCTTCCAGAATTCCCCAGCCACCTATCGCAAAGTTACCAAAGTTCAGAAACACTGAATAAACTCACGTGCCTCAGCAACAACCTTAGAAAAAAACAATAGAGGAACATTGTTTTTTATTTGGAAAGAACCAGTTGATGGAGAGATGGATAGGATCAACGCAATTACTGGAATAGTTATGGGACAGCTATGAATTTTTATCAAAGATGGTTGCTAGGAGTTAAGCCTAACCACATTCTACCTAATTAGTTAACATGTGTAGATCTATGTATTCGTTTTTTTTAAATCTATTATTTATTAATCCAATTTACCATAATATTAATATTCTTTATTACAATCAAATGTAAGTAATCCTTTTTATATTATTTAAACCTACATTAAGAAAAAGATGCCTAACATCTATAAACCTTTACTCTTTATATCTATTTTTTTGGCTCCATAAAAGGAAAAAAACCCCCGAATAAACCTACATTAGGAAAAGGATGCCTAACCTCTATAAACTTTAATCTATCATTTTTTTGGTTATAAAGACCATAAAAGAAAAAAACCCCACAGAATTTCCCCTAACTAGGTTATTTCTGGTTCTCCGACTTACAATCAAGCTTCCTTAATATTTATAAAGCAATTCTTTCTATCCATCATCTATTGTCCTCCTTAGTGCCTCAATTCTTATCCGTTTTTTTACTCATTTCCTACTCATTTCAATGTATTCAGATGACTACAGGAAACAGTGTACCTCATGGGAGTAGAACAAGCCACCCAATGGAAATGGGGCTTGTAGCATAGGATCACTGTCTCTTTTAATGCATCAACCCATATTATCTAAGTTATGACAACTCACCATTATGTTACTGAGGTCATGCTTTTTAAGCCATTCATGGAGTCCTTGACTTACAGCAGTTCATTTAGTGACTATTCAAAGTTACAATGGCACTGAAAGAAGTGATTTATGACTGTTTTTCACATTTATGACCATTGTAGCATCCCCATGGTCAATGATCAAACTTCAGATGCTTGGCAACCGGTTCATATTTATGAAGGTTGCAGTGTCCCGGGATCATGTGGTCACCTTTTGCAACCCTCTGGTAAGCAAAGTCAATGGAGAAACCAGGTTCATTTAACAACTGTGTTACTAACTTAGCAACTTCAGTGATTCACTTAACAACTATGGCAAAAAAGGTAGTAAAATAGGGCAAAACTCACTTAACAAACATCTAGCTTAGCAACAGAAGTTTTGGGGTCAATTGTAGTCATAAGCTGAGGACTACTTGTAGTTACAAGCATTGATTCCCATAGTTGCTGAGCTCCACAGAATGGAGTGTATTCTGTACAGATCAGAAACTGTCTTTTCACATAGTATGTGCTAAGTATCCTAAGGGGTATGACTTGAAATATTTTAGACTTTGGCATTGTTATCTGACTAGAGTAACTGGCTAGATAATGGTTAACAAGTTGCACTGGATATGAACCTGAAAGGAACTGTGAGAAAAGTTGTCAGTCAGGTTCTTTTGATATATTTGGTCTGAATGACCTAGGGGAAAAATGGGAGACTCCAAAATGAAAGTTTTAAAATCTACTGGTACTCTTCTGGTGCTGCTGGGTGGTGCATACTAACTTTACTTTGGTGCTGCATAAGAGATTCCCAGTTCTACAGCAGAGGCCCAGCCTCTTCTCAGCATATCTAAGACTCAGAGTAGACTGACATTTCATAGGATCTTTTTGGGTTGGCTGTGGGGCTTGGAGAAAGAGGGAGGGAGGGAGGGAGGGATAGAGATATAGAGATAGATAGATAGATAGATAGATAGATAGATAGATAGATAGATAGACAGATAGATATCCAATCCACAGCCATTTCCTTGTGGGATGCCATAGGGCTCAGCTTCTACTTGCTTCTTTTTAACAAACATGAAACCATTGGACGAAGCATTATCAGTATGCTTTACTTCTCCATCCCTGATAATCCAAGTGATGCTGTGGCTGCTCTTTCTCAGTGCCTGGAGGCTGTAGGGATGTGGATACGGGACAACAGGCTTCAGCTGGACCCTGGCAAGATGGAATGGCTGTGGGTGCCAGGCATCTCTTGAACTGGCTGTTTATTATTTTTAGTTCTGGATGGGGTTGCACTGCAGACAGACTTGGTGTGGCAACCTGGGAGTCTCCTGGACTCGCGACTCCTGTTCAAAGAGCGGGAGGGCTGTTACGCAACTTCATGTTGTGGAACAATTGCACCCTTATCTGGATCATGAGGTCACTTATGTCCTAGTCATCTCTCAGTTGGATTACTGCAATGTGCTCTACATGGGATTACCCTTGAAGAGTATTCGAAAGCTGTAGCTAAGGCAGAATGCAGCAGTGTGCACAGTGCTGGGAGGGCCCTAGGGTGGCACATATAACACCACTACTGCATGATGTGAATTGGTTATCAGTTTGCTTCTGGGTCCAATTCAAGACTATAGTTGATTATTTTTAATACCCTTAAAACCCCATATGGCATGGACCTATTTGAGGAGTCATCTCACACCAATGAGACTAGCCTGCCCCACTCTTGCCAGCAGAAGAGGCCTGCTATGGACCCTATCTACTAAGGAATTCAGGCAGGTGGGGTCACAGAGATGAGTCTCTTTTGCTGTGGCCCCACCCTGTGGAACACACTACCACTGGAGATGAGAACTGTTCACACCCTTTTAGCCTTCCAGAAGGGCATTAAAATTTGGTTTTGCTGGGTGGCTTGGAGTCATGAGAAGGGTGATCATCACTGGAAGTTGTTGATGTGGTAAGAATACCTCCACCCCATCCCATTCATCTTCGTCCTGGTTTTCTGCATAGTTTTAAAATGTTAATGTGCAGTTTTAAAATTTTTAATTGCTTTTCTATGTATCTTTTTCTGTTCTCTAAGCTGCCCAGAGTCACCCTATCGAGGAGATGGGTGCCATATAAATTTAATAAACAAATGAAGTCCAAAATGCGGTTAGTTTAGTTTTGGCTTAGCATGTGAGAACAAGTCAGTATGTTACAGCAGTTGAAGAGATGACCAATGAGACCCAGGTTCAAGTTTCTCTTCCAATTTTGGGAACTCACTGGGGTGTTTTTGTGGAGATAAAATGGAGATTCCAAGTAAGTTGAAGGAAAGACAGATACTGTGTTTCCCTGAAAATAAGACCTGGTCTTATTTTTTTTCCTCTAAAAGAGGCGTTAGGTCTTATTTTTGAGGATGCCTTTTTGACTGTCTCATCTTGCAGTGGCAGCACCAATAGCCCCATCCAGAGGAGCCCATGTGGCCACAGTCAGCCCACTTCTGCAGCCACCTACCACTGCTCACGCGCACCCCCCAGCCTCCATTTTGGAAAGCCGAGAAACGAGCATTGCACCCATTTCACTACCAGAGGCCTTTCGCTGTCAATCCAGAGCTTGTTTCTTGGCTGCAGAAGCCTTTCCGAAGGCCTCTGACACCAAAATGGAGGCTGGGGGGGGGGGCATACATGTCAATCTTGAGATTCAAGGTGCTGGTATTAACATTCAAAGTCCAGTATGGCATGGGTCCAGGTTATTTACGAGAACGGCTCCTCCCAACATCAATCACCAACTGCCCTGTATGGGCGCACAGGTGGGGTCTCCTCGGGGTGCCGTCTGCGACTCCATGTCGCTTGGCGGCGACCCAGGAGAGGGCCTACTCTGTGGCGGCTCCCACTCTGTGGAATCTCCTTCCGCTGGAGCTCCGCCTGACCCCCAATCTTCGCACCTTCTGCCACGATTTGAAGACTTGGCTCTTTTTACAATCTGGGCTGTGCTGATTCCCTGGGGTTGGTTCTATCTTAACCATGGGTTTTAATTTTTAATTCGGCTTTAACTTGTTTAAATTTTTTTTAAACTAATTTATTTATTCTTGTATTTTTAGCTGTGAGCCGCCCCGAGTCCTTTTGGAGAGGGGCGCATATAAGTCGAATAAATAAATAAATAAATAAATAAATAAATCTGGAGCAATAAGCAGCATGTGCTCCTGATTCTTGAACTTCACACTTCATTTTATAAACATTTATACACACCACATGTGCTCACTCAGAAAAATAGAATTGTGTTTTTCTCAACAGACGTGCAACATATTTATTATTGAAGATGCTGGGTTAGTTGTTTATATTTCTGTTGATAATGCTCTCAAAATGTAACACAATACAATGGCTTTGAGTAAGGGACACTCCAAGGTCTTTTATGGCTTCTCTGCAGCCCTAACATGGTGACTGACTCAGTCACACAATACAGACACTGGGGTTTACTTTTAAAAAGGGGACATGTATAGATTAACTCAGAAAAAGAAATCAAGGGATAGCTTATCAGATCCTCAGATAAGAAGAAAAAAGGAATCACCAATAACCAGCAAGAAAGCCAACTCTTTAAAGGATAAGGAAAAATACCGTAGAATGACCAGAAGAGCAAAATCCTACATTCTTTAAGGAAACATTGAAAGAGACAGGTTAATATGTTTGTTTTAGAGAAAAATTTATGTCTGAAAGATACAAAATGTAACAGGGCAAACAAATGTTATGAGAGAGATGGTATTTTGAGTAAATGCTGCAAGAAACTTCCTACTAGCAAGTTGCTAACAGAATACACAACTTTGTTAAATCAGATAAACTTAACTCAGAATCTGAGGAATTTCCTACAAATGTAATCAATAGAAGTATGTAGGCAACCTTCATTTAATTATCCATGGAGGCATTCAGTCCCGATAATTCTTTTCACCTCTTATCAGTGGCTTTGTTTGAAACATCTCCAAACTTGGTAGTCTGAGCTTCCCTTAACACTGAAATGATTTTCTTCATTCATGTGATCTTTGGATATTCATATATTGCACCATTCTAATAAAAAGTTAAAATCTCTTTATTGCTGAGCAAAATTCGTATTGACATTATTGACAGAACCATGTGGTTTTATAGATAACAGCATGGAGATTGTTTGCCAGTCTCTGCTCAGGAGGTTTTTCAGTTTCCCAGTTTGGCCAATAGCCATCAACATACTAATGAGGTCTCACCAACCCTGCTTAAGGGCAGCAAGTTCTATCACCAACTGAGGGGCAATAAATACTGTACAAATGTTTTAAAACTTAATAATGTAGAAAGAGCTCCATCAAGACATCTATGTTATTAAAGTTTGGTCAATGTTGAAACCCTAAATATGCCTATCAAAACAGTGTTTCCGTGCAAAAACACTAGAAGCCATTTTCACTTTTATGTAAAATTTTCAACGTTTCTCAAGTCATGCATATTCCTCTGGCTATTTACTTTCAGGATAAATGTTATGTAGAGCTCAGAAAAAAGGTATAAAAACTAAATACATGATATGGGAAAAAGAGAAGGAAGTATAACTGAAAGGAACATATACCAACACTATTCACTATCTCCATACCTTTTGATCTTTGTAAATCATCCTAGCTCCCACCGTATTAATTCATCATTTGATACTTTTGTTTTTGCAATTCATCAACTCTTTCAGTTGTAATTTTTTTCAATCTTCCTCTTGACCCCTATAATCTTCCTTCATAATTTGTTTTACAATTGATTCTCTCTATACAATCAATTCCCCGTAAAATACTTCTGTTTTATAATCTTGCTTTAGAGTACTAATGGTGTAATACTAACAGTGCAATGTACTAATAGCATAATCCTAGATTTCTGAAGGAGTTGGCCGATGTGATCTCAGAAACCCGAATAAATCTTTCAAAAACTCTGGAGCACTGAGGAAATACCAGAAGACTGGAAAAGAGCTGATGTGGTTCCCATCTTCAAAAAGGGAGGGAAAGTGGATCCAGGAAACTACAGATCAATCAGCCTGACATTAATATCTGGAAAGACTCTGGAAAAGATAATCAAACAGTGCATTTGTGAGCACCTAGAAATGAACAAGGCAATTATTAGAAGCCAGCAGGGGTTGTCAAAAGCAGATCATGCCAGACAAACCTTATTGGCTTCTTTGACAAAGTGACTAAATTAGGGAAGTGCTGTGGACATAGTTTACTTAGATTTCAGTAAGGCATTTGACAAAGTAGATGACAACCTACTTCTTAGTAAGATAGAAAAGTGTGGCATAGACAGCATCACTAGATGGATTCACAACTGGTTGACCAACTGCACCAAGCAGGTAATCCTCAATATATCTACAACTACATGGAGGGAAACATGCAGCGGAGTGGCTCAAGGTTCCGTCTTAAGCTATTTAATATCTTCATAAATGATTTTCATAAGGGAACAGAAGGGGAACTCATCATATTTGGAAACACCAGGCTGGGGGAAATAGTGAACACTTTAGAAAATAGTCTCAATATACAGAAGAATCTTGACAGACTTGTACAAAGACTATCCAACAAAATGCAATTCAGTGCTGAAAAAATTAAGATCATACATTTAGGCAAGAAAACCCAAATGTACAGGTATAAAATATGTGGTACATGACTCAATAATTAGTGACTGAGAGAGATCTATGTGTCGTAATAGACAACCCCTTAAGCAGAGTTCTGCACCTGCTAAAAAGCCATTCAACCAAGATGTGGAAATATGAAAGATGAAAAATAGCTGGACTGAATAGTTTAGAAAACCAAAATGAAGGAGGAGATTGGTCTATCTATTTCTGTAACCAACAGCAACAGCATTGAGATGAATATACCACATCACAGCGCTTTATAGCATTCTCTGGGCTATTTACAATGTAGAAGCATTATTGCATATTGCCCCCAATATTCTGGGTCCTCATTTTATCAACCTCAAAAGGATGAAAGGTTGAGTGAACTCCTGACTGTAGGCAGCGCTTTCCTGCAATACTGCACTTTTAATGACTGCACCACCAAGGCTCCAATCATTTCTTCACAGCTAACACTGTCTTCAAACAACCAAAAGGATGCTTTTATACATGGGTATAACCAGATGGAGACATAAAATTAAATATATAAAAATACCAAACTAATATCAAACAGATAAAACAACTGTCCTTGGAACTGGAAAGGATGACAAGCAGCCAGTTGGATGGACTCAGTTACAGTGGTGAGGGGTGCACCATTGGAAGATCTGAAAGATTTCCATAATGATGAGAGTCATAGATTCTCATGTTGTCAACGCCAATTTGATGGCACATAATCAATCCAAAACCATACTGTCTCTACAAGCATCCCTTAAGTGTTATGCATAACTACATTAAACAACTAAGATGATATCATATCATATATATCAATGTGGAACCCTTTACTAAGTATTGTATTTATTCTCACAGTACTTTACTTCGATCATACAGTACTATTATCACATTCAGAAATCAAACCTGAAATCCATATTCATAGAAAACATTCCAAAATTCAACCTTACTAATTCTACATGTATGCTTTACAAAATTTTCTATGTGTATGCTCAACAAAAATTTCTAAAGACGCTAGGGATTGGTTCCGTGGAGGGCAGTTTTTCTGGGGACTGGGGAGGCGTGGTTTTGCATGCTGCCTGGATCCTGCACATGTGCAGATGGGGCTTTGCTCATTGCGGCCCAGGGGTTGGGGACCTCTGCAGTGTAAGTCTTTCTCATCTCTGAAACACGCCATCACAATGTGATGTGATTACACTAGGATTACACAATGTTGGTAATTAGAATAAAGTTTTGTTTACCCTCAATATTTCTCAAAGTCTGAAAAGAACCTACATAATTAGCAGAGTACAACGTTGTTTTATATGTAAAAATCTTCAGGTATATGAGAGTGGATAAAAGTAAAGTATATTTGCTGCTGTATCAAAAGAGGCCAAGTATGTGACATCACATTCCATCTGAATATTTTTAATGTTTTTTCTTCTCATATCTTGTACAAATTAACAGTTGGTTTATCTTTATTAGCAAAATCACTCATTGTATAGATCCCGTGGGTATCATTTTTCAAGAGGTCCCATGCATTTTGTTCCATGTTTCTTTTCCAGTTTATTTGCATGACTGAAGACCACTTTCAGGGGAATCTTCCCCCGCATTTGCATTATTGGGTCTTTGGGGGCTTATAATGAGTTCTGCAGCGTTCATTAAATATCTAAAATAGCAAAACAGAAAATTGATTGATACAAATGTGAATGGATCCAAGTATCTAAAAACTTAATTAGCTTCTGTGCTTCAAAGCAGTAATCAGAGCCAAATGTATGTGCTCAGAAAAACAAAACTAGTGATATTTAGTTGTCCAGGTTTGTAAACTTTCAGAATAAAAGGGGTTAAATAACTGGCTGAAATATTTCCACACATGGCGGGCAGAGGTTTTTATGACAGAACTGTTCCAAAGTTCTGATGGCAGCATCCTTGTGGTCACATGACAGGAATCACATGATCTTTATGGCCAGTTGCAGTTCTGTGCTCATGTGACAGGATTTCCAACTTTTTTTTTGTCAGAAATCAACCTTTTCAGCTGGTTCCTGGCAAGAAATGCCCATAGGAATGCATTGACTTGCTTAATTGAATGTGGTGTTCATTTAACAATTGCAGTGTTCACTTAATGACTGCTGCAAAAAGGGTTGTAAAATCAGACTGGCCACATGGGTGTCTCGAGTTATGGTTTATGATGGAAGTTCTGGGCTCCATTACAATTGAAGACTACTTGTATGCATTATTTTTGGGATGTAAGATATTTCTACTTGATTTTCATATTTGGATTTAAGTTGAACTATTGTTCTCTTCCTAGCTTTCATCCCCCATCAATCACAGCCTTAATATGGTATGACAAAAATTCACAAATTAGGACTGTTCCTTACCTTCCAGCTTCTGTCATTTACCACTTCTTCAACATTTAACTCTGACTGCATTAATTTCAACTACGAGAGAAAGAAAAGAAGAAAGGATTTAAAGACTTAGCATAACAGTTGGGATTGACCATAAGCAGACAAATTGCATAAAATAGATTTGGATAAAAATATTAAAAATATACTTAAAACAGATTAAAATAAAACATTTAATCAAGTTTTCTCACCATTCAGTAAATAAGTCTTCCTATGAAAAACTGGAATTTCATTGTAAAACATTAGGGATTTAAATATTAGTAGTAGTAAGCATTTTATAGACATTTAGACGAGAACAAAGCTAAACCTAAAATTCATATTGGTGAGAAATTAGAAAATCTTTCTTTTCAGCCCAGCTGAAAAATTGCAAAAACAGAGAATACACTTTTGAATGGGTTATTTTAACTTTAATTCAATATTTTATGTGCAGCAGACTTAATTTTGCCATGATTTGCAATATTTGCATAATGATGTCATCAAGCAAATGATGCAAATTATATCATTTAAATCAATTTATTTCAGTGGCGTAATGATACAATAACACAAACAATTAGATCACCTGGGTGATGTTGTCATATAGATGGCGTAAATCCCCACAATGACAAATTCTTTATTCAACATGTGTCTTTATAATGAACCCCTCCCTCCTAATTAGCTGTTAAAAAAACCAAGGGTTTTTTTTGGTAATAATTGCAGTTAATTTTAATATGAATGAGTCAAGACAAGAATGTCAATCTTATTACATCAACAGAAATGTAGCAATGTATATTAAATCATTTCACATTTGCCTTATAAAAATTTTGCAGATTCTGATGCCTGAAATTACATTCATATGGAAAGTATCTAGTTAGTAGAGCCTTATTTTCTATCCAGTTGACTGACCCCTTTGCAACCCTTTAGGACGAAACTGAGGGCTCCAGCTCACTGTTGAAGTTGCAGTGCTCAAAGTATGTTAGTCGCCTTGCCCTGTACTGCTCTCCTCTGGTCAAAAAATTATTTCACAATTTGTTCTGTTTCAGGAAACCATTTTTCTTTTGTCAATACTCAGATTGTTTAACAATAGATAATATGCCAAATGTTTGGGAAGCCACCCGATAGCAGCTGAAATTGATACAGTACATTTTAAGATCACAAAAATGTAAAAAATTGATAGAGCATGGGATCTCCAACTTTACTATCATTACAGAAGGGTCTGCACCATTCACCTGTTTTTCTATCTCTAAATAAGCATCCCAAGGACTGCTTAGAAATTTAGATGTATAAGATGGTTTATAGATTCAATTTCCATGTTTGCTTTCCTTTCAAGTTGTGTTTGACTTCAGCTAGCAAGCATTAATAATAATTTAATTATTAATTTATATTAATCAATAGAACATCTTGTTTGTACAAGTTTTCATAAACAAGACTTAATTATGTGTGGTTAACAAGACATGAATACTTATACATGTAATGCAATATAAAACTGTGTGTATGTGTGTGTCTGTGCATATATAAATTTTGTTTAGTATATCAAAAAATGATACTGATGGTAGATCCCTCATTTTTGTCTTTCTGTTTGTGTGTATTCCTTCAAGACGGTCGTGCAACTACTAGGACCAGTCCCTGCAGTTTACCTAACATTTTTGGAAATAGTTTCCTATGGCTGAGAGAGGGTGATCGGCTTTGTACCTAAGATAGGACTAGAACTCAGGGTCAATTTTTTTTCTGAGTAGTCCTTTTTGTATTACCAAGCTGATCTTGGCTAAGCAGGCTCAGGCTTGCTTAGAACGAACCCCGGGGCTCAAGGCGAAACTGGGAAGTTGAACTAATATCCTGAAATATGACATGGCTGGTCCATACTGTGGCTGAGAAAATTGCAGATATACCCACGAAGATGCCAGGTGTTGAGCTTCAACTGAAGAAGGCATTGCCTTATCTAATAATACAATCTGCAACAGCCAGTTTGTCAATTCATAATTTCTATTTCTATCTGTTTTCTCCAGTGAAGCATGGGCATAGAAGAATATCTAATGACAAGAAACATTTGTTAGAGAGAACTGGTCCTTTTCCAGCATTAGGATGATTATAATGTCAAACCACAGATAACCATTTTTGTAATTTTACATATTTTACTTTCCTGTGCCACTGGAACAGTCAACTTTCAATCATATATTATATAATAGAACTTAAAGCAACCAAATTCTGCTACTTACTTTTGTCTGCTCTTTCCTGAGTTGTTTTAGTAAAGTTATGTCATCTGGAGATTTCTTCCTCTCTTCCTGAAGAAGTTTTACTACATTAGAAGTTTGGGCAATACAGCTTTTGATTATTCTCTCCCTACTTTCATGAGCTTCTTTCAACTAAGTAGACAGTAAATATAAGCAAAGAAAACCAGATAAGAAAGCAGTCCAATAATGAGTTAAATGTTAAGTAAAATAAAAGCAGAAATTGAGGAGGCTTTCATAAAATTACCAGTTCCCATGCACATGTAATGGACATAGCAGAAGAGCTTATTATTATTCTTAGCACTTTTTGTTCATAGCTCACCCAGATACTGTAGCTATTAAATAAGTGGTTAGCAGAAAAACCCTTGTCCTCTAAAAAATACCACTTATATTCACTTTCTTTGAAAAGAGGGTGTGGCAAGGGTCCTAAACCAGCTTCATTTAACCTTTCCTTGAGTTGTCTGCACGCTCAATTTCAAGGCCTGTGAAATAGATGAGTATTTGTATTTATATAGATCTACTTGACAAATAACTAACGCTGTGTTTAGCTACCTGAAATAGGCAGGCAATCTGAAATCAAGAGGAAACCTCCATTCTCTTGGTCATAATTTTCCCTCCTTTTATCTACCAATGGAGATGATGAAAGTGTCACCTTCTTATACAAGTAAATAAAATACAACTCATGAATTTAAAGGAATTGAATATTTTATGGTTATATCTTCCAAGCATTTGTCAACATAATGACAACAAAATGTCTTCCATTTAGATTCCAGGTGAAAAGCTTCTGAATACTGCTATATAACAACTTAATAGCAAGCTTACCAAATCTCACAAATCGACTTTGGAAGGACAATTATGCAGGACAAAACAAAAATATTTTCCATGGAATGTAACATACAATTGCAATATTTTGAGTACATCTCAGTAGGGCTTTCTTAGTAACTGGAGAATTCCTCTGTAAGTGAAAATATTGACATTTTGCTGGCTAAATTACAATAATTTCAAAGAGGAAATAGCTATTTTGCTTCAAAAATATTTTGAGATAAACAAAGGTTTGGCACTGTCAAATTATTGAACAGGCTATGTGCAAACTATATATGTCTCTTAATGGAGCTTATATCAATATACTGCACTTAAAAGAAAGTCAACATGATGCCCATTGTCTTGATTAGCAGGATGGTGTCACCTTCTTGGCTGCTGCCCAATCCAGGAAAAAGAAAGGCAGTTTTAAAGGGTTGCAGAAAGTTGGTAGGTTTGTACCCCCATAACTTTCAAAGCACTTTTGTAACTAAATCAGAATCTAGTGATTGTAGGGCCTTGGTGGCTCAGGCTATTAAATGCCTGCATTTAAGATCCAGCTGCCTACAATTACTGTAGGCTCGAATCCCACCAGGCTCAAGGTTGACTCAGCCTTCCATCCTCTCGGGGTAGGTAAACTGAGGACCCAAGATTGTTGGGGGCAATAAGCTGACTTTGTAAAAATGCCGCTTAGTAATAAGCAGGCATATACAATGGAAGGAAGGCTGTTGCTGAGCACACTGGGTTGTATCCCAAAAAATTGTAAGCCGCCCTGAGTCTTCGGAGAAGGGTGGCATATAAATGTAATTAAAAAAAATGTTAAAATATATTATTTTCAATATTTATAATATTCAGCTGTAATCTATATTGGCTGCTGGCAGTCTACAACAATAAAACAATATCCCATTTGAGATAAGTATCTTTTATTGTATATGACACAAGCAGGAGAATTGGTGACAAGAACAATGAAGGAACAATACTGGTATATGCTTATAATTAAAAAGGCCAGCAGATATGAACTGCAAGAAACAGCTAGTTGGCAGCAAAAAACTACAGAAAATTCTCAACCTTTGCTGTCATCTAGTGGTCACCTAAATGTTGGCACTCCCAGATCTATAGCACTATAAATTGCCAATAATCACAACATCTGGTGAAAACAAAATCAGATTTTGAATGAAAAAAGCTAAATGAAGAGGAAGGACAAATATATTTACCGAATGATGAAGTTCTTCACAAGTTTGCCTAGCATCAACTTTTCCTGCGAAAGAAGCTGTTGGAACTGTAGTATTTAATTCATGGACTATTCTGTCATCAATCTGTCTTGTTACCCTGAGCAATTCCTGGGTGGGAGGGGGCAGGGGAAGAAAAACTTAGACTTAATGTTGCAAATTTTAAATTAAAAGAAATAAACAGTATGTTAGTAACCAGATCAAGTAATATATTTTTGAATCACATATTTAAAATTCCTAGAAACTTGCATAGTATTTTTCATGTTGGTTGTGCCAGATTACTATAATAGATCATAAGATTGAAAGGAAGTCTAGAAGTCTTCTAGTCTAAACCTTGCTCAGGGCAGGAATCCCCAGATCAAAAGCCATAGTCAACAAAAATGACTGTCTACATTTGAAAATGTTGTGATGCCTTTTACTGGACAGGTCATTTGATTCCTTCTATGAAAAGAATAACAAATCAAGTTGTGGGAGTATGTTTTAATGCCTACAATAACTTCATTATCTTAAATGTATACTTGACCTGGAATTCAACAAACTGGAATACATCTTGTTCCACCCTTTTTCCATAATACAAGAAAGATGCTGAGGAATTGGAAAAAAACCCACAAAGTGACAAAGATGGTGAGGGACTTGTGGCTAAATTCTGTGAAGAATGGTTAAAGAAATAGAGTATATTTCGCTTAAAGAGAAGTGGAGACACAATAGCAGTCTTCCAACTGAAGGACTGCCTCCTAGAGTAATGGGTGCTCCATCACCACAGATTTTCAAACAAGACAGCCATTTTTCTGGAATGGTCTGAGGATTCTTCCACTGAGTTGGGACTTGTACTAGAAGACTTCCAAGATCCCTTCCAATCATACAATTCTATTATTGTATTTACAACATACATTTCTCAGGGTTAAGCTAGCCATGATTTACTCATTCAGTTTTATAAGTGTGTATAGTGCATTGAACCATAAATTATCTACATTGGCTATTTACTTAACACAATAGAATACATTAATTGCCTAATTTGTGGTTTAGGATGTTGTATGGAGATGCTTTCTCACAAATAAATCTGACTGAACATGGATATATTATGGAGAAACAGAGGTGCATGCCATCAGAGTATACATGATGCCCAATCCATTTATATCCTCTGCTTGTTGATGCCCTTTTCTTCTCTTATGTTCTTCTCTTTTTCTATTACGATGCCTCCTCCCCCTACCTCTCCATTTCAGGACATCTCATTCTCCATGTGTGCTCTAACATTCTCAAAAAGGGAGGGAAATAGTTAAAATCCATGAACGATCACTTATATTGTCCATCCAACCAAACCTGAGGCAGACATTCAATGGTAGTAACCTAGCTTCTGTTGAAGCTGCTGTCTTCCTAACTCAGTTCTCACCAAGCAGGAGTGAATTCCCCATCCTCATGTTACCTTAGCTGAACATGGAAATATTCTCATACAACTCACTCTTTTACCCATTTATTGAATTTACAATAAATCATTGCCCTGATTTACAACAATTTCAAAATACAACAAAACATCCACCATAAATTAAACATTAAATTAAATTAAATTAAAATTGTAAACACAATGTCACAATTCACTTCAAAGCCCTCTGAAATAAATTGATTTTAATTAGCTTGTGGATGTCTACTACCAATGGGGATGGAGATGTAAACTGCCCAACCCTCAAAAGTGATTCCAACTTCAACTGAGATACAGGATCAAGGAGCCTGGAGAAGGATCCCACTAAGCAGCAGGATCATCAGGATGACACACAGCTTATCTTTGTAAGACACTATAACGCCGTGCTTCCCAAACTTTTTCCTTCATTACCAAAACCACTTATCAGAAAGTCCTTTTTACCCATCTTAGATTAAACATTAAGTCAATCTAAATTGATTGTACTTATATGTCATTATCCAAGAAAAACCACTTTTACCCAACCCAAGTTTGGGGTGCACTGGTATAATATCTAGGCATTCACATTCACAAAGAAGTGAGTCTCTAGCTACAAATAAGATCAGTGTCATCTCTTCTGGGTTCATGGAGGTTGCCCATGGGTCTGTATTCATTTTTTAGAAAAAATTATGGACTTTTAAAAATTGTAAGCTGACATTTTGAGTCAGGTGCCTTGAAATCCAAGAAACAAATAAAAATCTAGAAGGGAAATTCTCCAAAAAGGTGATAATACCTCATCCAGTCAATTTTGGTAATGCAAAACAGGAATAGGAAAAATAATTACCATGCACCTATACAAATAGCACTCCTGAAGGGGCACATTCTTTGCTACTTCCAGTATAGCACTAGGGTGCTATTACTGTGATGGGCTGTTCAACTGGTGAAAACAACCAAATGCTAGAGCAGGGCTGTCAAACTCGCAGCCCGCGGGCCAGATGTGTTATGTACTTGCCACGTCCATGCCCTGTTTAGCAAAGAGGAAGTCACTTGATGCGAGTTTGACACTTCTGCACTAGAGGGTCTCAAAGCAATTCACAACTGGTTCTGGGATCAATTCTGAATTTGTAATTAATGCAGTATTTTGCCATTACAGTAACTGTAAACCCAAGTGTGGCTTAACTTTTATTGTTCTGCTACGCTTCACACAATTAACTTTTAGACCACAAAATAAAATAACAGAACCTAGTTATTCTGGTTTCAACAGTCATAATTCCCATTTTTGTCCTGGCTAGCCCTTTTATCCCATTACACTCAACAAATAGACCGTGTTTAGTGACTGTTCACAGTTACAACAGTGCTGAAAAAGTTTGCAACTGATCCTCATGTTTACCACCTGTAAAGCTGAAATAAGATTGTAAGTACATTCATAGTTTTACTTAATGTTCACTTTCCTTAATAACGGAGTTGCTGGTCCATTTATGGTAACTAAACAAGTATTACCTGTATTTACTTCTAAGGACAATGGTTGCAGTCCCATGCCTACTTTCATCTAAAGAGGCCAACATTCCAGGTCTTGTCCTAATATTCCTGGCTACTCTAAGCAACAGCAGCTACCAACAAAATGCAGTGGAACACCAGCAATGGCATATTTGTCTCCAGCACTGATGTCTGTGGTATTGTGTTGAAGCAGCATCGGAATGCTACAGAGACTTCTTTTTGTACTAAAGAAAAGGATGTCTGCTCCCAGAATAGGTCACTTTCCTAATGTTGTTATTCTACCTCAAGCACCATTCCTGCTCCAGCCCAACCTTTTCATTCAGGGGAAGCTATTCAAACACTTTCTCCCTTTCAATATGGTTAAAATAACAGAACGAAAAGAGCAAGATTACATTTTCTATGCCTTTGCAATACTTTAAAATTATATTGAAGCTACCATAAGAATTATTACAGAAATATAACAAAAAGAAATGTGTAAATTAACTTTTCCCCTCTTTGGTCTATTCTATTTCGATTCAGAATTTTTCCATGCTTAATTTTGCCGCTCATTGTACCCGATAGTCTCTCAGCTCCCACTTCCTATTATCTGCCATTTGACCCTTTCCTTTTCGCGGGACAAAGGAAGATTCTGATTGACATTCAACTTTCTAAAAGGGATCCCCAAGGTCCTCCGGAGAGGCAAACCATTCATCCTCTCATTTCTTCCTTCCTTCCTGCAATGCAGTAATGCCGATCTATTTTAGAGAAAACTACAAGGAAGAGCGTTTCTAAAACCTCGAACACACTACACCCGGACAGGCATCCCTCCACGCACGTGCACGGCTATCGGGTGTGCTGGACAAAGGAAACCTTTTACAGCAACCAGGAACTCGGCTCTCCTTCAAGCCCCCCCCCCAAACAAGCCTTCTGTTCTCCCCTCCACGCGTGGAGAATCTCTCGAAGTCTGCTCCACGTTCCTGTCCCCGCCAGCTCCGCTCCCCCTCTACGGCGCGAGCAAAGGTACTCCGGAGAGCGAGGAGGCGCAGCAGCTCCACATCGGGAGGCGAATCTGCGCGTGCCAGCCGACCGCGGGGAGGGAAACGTCCCGGGCGCCTCCACGCCGGGCTCCACCAGCCTTGCTTTCCTCTCCGTACCTGAAACTCAGCGAAGTCCTCGCAATTTAGAGCGGAGCCGGGCGCTGCCATGTTGGAAGGTCTCAACGCAGCCAATTGGAAGGCGTGACAGAGGAGGCCCGCCCCCTCCTGCTCCTTCGCCGCGCCAAGAGCCCGCTTCCGCGGGATCCCGAGCCGGGCCGGAAGTCGCCGGGCGTCTATTGTGCTGGCCGCTGTGCTTTCGGCTGCTACTTGGCGCTGATGGCCCAGAGCGCTGGGATGTAGATTGTTAAGAGATCTTGAACTCGTCACGTAGTGCTTCAGACCGATTTTAAAAAGCAACAGCAGCCGCGTTGGAGGTGAATACCAAGACCTGCAGCCAGTCTTTTTCTCGGGGCAGGTTTCTTGGGATGCAAAGTCGTTTTGAAGCTGTTGTTTAGGCAAGCCGGTTAGGAAAAATAGCTCATTTAGCCCATGCAGCCGATCTTGAAGCCATGTGCGAACCACGGCATGCCACAAAGGAGACTGAAGAGAGGTTAAAATACACCATTCCAAAGGGAATGGTGTATTTTAACCTCTCTTCAGTCTCCTAGACTTTTAGGGATAATATTCATTTAAAAGAAGCCTTGTCAGATGTTAAACTTCTCCTTAAAAGCTAGTTGGGCACTGGGCGTAGCTCCAAAGGCTTTGGTACCCTAGATTTCAAATATTATCTCAAACACTTGTAGGAATTCAACTTCATTTTGTTTAAGGTAATAGTGGGACAAAGATAGTAAAATAGAAAAACCCAGGAAAGAAGAAAAAGTCAACCCAGGTTGGCAGAAGGCAGTTTAAAATTGCCCAGTTAAAATGCTAGTTGGCATGAGATTACTATTACAGAATACTATTATTATTACTATGATAAATATTACTCAAAAGAATTGTAATCAGACAATACACCATCTATATGGATTTTGAACATGTTGCTCTTTCTGTTTATATTAATAATAAAGAAGTAGTTGGCAAGAGACAAGAAAAGGAATATTTGGAGATGTATATTGCAGCCAGGATAGAAAGTTCCTTCTACTCCTGCCCTCTGGATTCTAGTAGAGATAATGCTAAAGGCTCAGTAGTGATAGGGAAGGGATTGAGTGGAGGAAAGGAAGTCAGGAGGGAAAAGGAAGCAAAGAGCTAAGACAGGAACATGGAGGGGATTGAATGCCAGATTTGGAGGAGGCAAGGCAGAGGGGGAAAGAAGAGAGGAAGAGTATTTGGACCAAGTGAGGTGAAGAACCCTGCTAGGTGAGCAGAAAGATTGCTTGTGAACTTGGGGAAGGCAATCCAGGAAAAGCTTTTGGCTCTTTAGCCAAGGTGGAGCGGGAGCAGCCGCCAGTTTCCCAGCTAGGAGTCTGCAAAGTGGATGGAGCCAGTTTGGTCTAGTCTAGTGGTTAAGGCACCAGGCTAGGAAACAAGAGACCAAGCCTTAGCCATGAAAGTCAACAAGAGACCAAGCCTTAGCCATGAAAGCCAACTTGGGTGACTTTGGGCCAGTCACTCTCTCTCAGCCCAACCCCCCTCACAGGATTGTTGTTGTGGGGAAAATAGGAGAATCGTGTATTGGATATGTTCACCACCTTGAGTTGTTTGTAAAAATAAAGGCAGATACAAATGAAGTGGACCAGATTGTTTCTACCCACAATACCCATCACCTTGAAAGGTTTCCACCAAATACATTTTTAAATGAGTGCAAAAGACCTAGAAATAATCCTCAACTTATGACATTTGCTTCTGTGACCCAAACTTACAATCTGTGACCAAAGTTCTGGCCACTGTACACATGATCAAAATCCCAGAGTTTGGCAGCCCACCTGCACTTACAACCACAGGGGTGCTACAACTTCCCACACCTGCTTATCTCCCTCCATCTCTGCCTCTTTGGCCACCCTCCACCTATGAAGCCTTCAGAAAATTTACCAAGGCTTGTGGCTGGATGACACAAAGAATGGCTTGGCTTGACCTGGGTTTGTGGTAAACAACCAATGATTCTTGGTTTATAACTGCAATGGGGAGTTGCTGTTGCAAGTTGGTGCAGTCATTTCACATTTTGTTTTATAACCACACACAATAGTAATCCCAGTCACAACTGTGGTTTACCTATAATCAGTGTGCGATTCAACCGGTGTAACAACTAGTTTGGTGAGCGTGCACTCAGACCAGTTTGGCTGAACCAGTCCGAACCAGTAGAATCCCACCCCTACCTATAATGCCTTTTGAGTTATGTGTTTTGGAGAAGAGGTGGCATCAATGGTGGTAAGAAAATTAGTGAGACTGGGATCCCAGGCATATTCTTTCAGGTTGCTTTAAGGTGTATTTGCCTTCTTCAGGGGAATTCTATCAATGACAGTGACTCCTCTGTGGGAAGGGAAAAGAGACAATTTCAATACAAATTGAGTAAAGAGAGGCTGCTTCTGTTACATGATGCATCTCCCAAGCTGGAGGAATCCCCCAGTTTAGCTATTTCTTCAATCTGAGGTAGAATCATAGGGAAGGGACCTTGGAGGTCTTCTAGTCCAATTGCCCAAGGTTGCACATAAGTGGTGGATTTGCATTGTGACACACATTTAAAACCCTTTCATGGCAGATTATCTGAGGGACTGCTTCTCCCCAGAGATTTCAGCCTGTCCTATATTAGCTTAGGCAAAGAAGGCATGCTATAGATGTCAGCAGCTAGAGATCTACATTTCTGTATCCCAGGAGACATTCCCCTTTATAAATTCAATCATGTATCATAACGTTCAGAGGTCACTTTAATCAGACACCTCCCTTGTTCTCACATTTAAATCTCTGGTAGTCAGGGGTAGATGTATATAACTCAGTAGATATCTTCACAGTCCTCCAGATAAGTATTGTTTATTCCATTATCAAAAATCTTGCCAGGCTTGTAAATATGGAGCCCTTACAGCTGGTGAAGAATAATTTCTAGGCATCAACTTCTAGATTCTTTTGATCTGTTTTCAAAGTGACTCATAAACTCATGGTTCCATTTCAGTTTTGCACTAAGGCAAAAGTTATAGAGCCTCAGCTGGGGTAGACCAGTGGCTTAGAGCTACTGAGTCCAACTCTGTAAGGAAACAACAGTATTATGAGAGCAAATGAGTTTAACCAGAAACCAGAGGAGAGGTGACGTATCCGTGGGGAAAAACCAATAAATGCTGCTTGGTGCTGGTCACCTGACTTCCTCTCTGATGTAAAAGTGGGTAAAAGGTATCTTATACAGAAACACCTTACAGCTGTTGTTGGCTTGAAGGAGGAGTGGTTACAAAGGACTTCTTAAGCCTGTCTTGCTCATGGGATGGAGAGAACACGATAGTATTATTTTTATGAGTATGGCAGAAATAAGATGCTGCCAGGGTGTATTTGTATTTTATTTAGGTGCAAATGAGGATGGGCTCTGTGATTCTCTACCATGGAAAAATGAGAGGCCAAATGTCTACTTACAATGCAGGCATTTAAAGGTAGTCATCAGATTCTTATAGTAACATAGAGGGCCGTAAGGGGGATTGTCCAGGTTAGGAATGCTATGCCACTATAAAAAGTAGTTATTTCTGGTTGATGACCAACTTATATGGGCTATTATTACAATCCCAGATTTTTTGTTGGTCCCTCCCCACACTAGATCCATCATTCTAGTCTAAATAAAAGCAAGGCTATATTTTAGAGGGCATTTTTCTAGCTTGTCACTGTTATTCAGCATATATTTTACCTTTTCCAGTGAAAGAACCAATCTAAACATGTTGATACTGTATTTTTATCAGAATATATTGGCATCATATTAAAGAAATTATGAATTAACTCTAGGAAAGCCCCAAAGGGCAATGAAAATTATTTCCACCCCTGAAATAGTAGACATTTCATCACATTAAAGTTAACAAAAATAGTTTCTAGAGTAATGAAGCGAGCAGCAGAAATCCATATTATCCTAAGAAGCAATCCTTCTCCTCCTCCCTGCACTCCACTCTCGCTTTTATTTGAAGTTCACGCTGGTTCCACTAGTCGGCCTCAGCCACCCAACCACTCCCGCTTGGCAAGGGGCGAGCAGTGCCATCGAGCCAGTGCGCGAAGAAGAAGAGGGTGGGAGCAGGAGAGCGGAAGGGCCGGATACTCAAAGTCGGACCGCGGAAATCCAAGGACGGATCGCGATCATGTCTGAGTTATCGCTGGCCGTTGGTGGGTGCTTCTGTTGGCTGCTAGGCAGCTTTTAGGTTTTCTCGCCTTAGAAAACGGAGCCCCTTCTTTTCCGCTCAGTCTCGTGAAATTTACCCGATCTTTCGAGCTAGAGGAATCGGAGGCCAAGCGATTGGGTTACTTCATTTCTCGCTTTTAATTTAATACGCCTGCTTCTTTTTCGTCCAGGCAAAATTGTCAGGAGGTTGGACAAGAGCATTTTTTCGGTTGCACGTGCTGCTAAAAGACCGTATTCCACAACTAATAGGCTGTGTTGCAAACCTGAGAAGGCCGATGAAAAAAACCCGCATTTCAAAGGAACAGGTAAAGTGGAGCCTTCATAATTTCTTGACGAATCCTGTGTATGCTTCGTTGGGAGCAATTCACATGGTCTAGATTTACGCCCCAAAATGCAGGAAGCTGCTTTTTCAAACAGTTGGAGAGTTTGATTTATTTGTGAGATCAATAGCCTGTGCTTTCTAGTTCTACTAAGATCGGTATTGCAATTAAATTTGGTTTTGATCAGGCTTTTAACTTGGAACATATGAGAAAATATTAAGGGCCTAAAAAGTATGAATGGAAGTTGACACAACTGTGAGTTCACACAGTATGCTGAATCAAAATGTGATTGCTTGTTTTTTCTTTCTTGGTATGTTATGTGAACTCAACTACTGTTAGCAAAGAATAAAAGGGCCTTGGTGGCTCAGGCTGTTAAATGCCTGCATTTAAGTTCCAGCTGCCTACAATTACTGTAGGCTCGAATCCCACCAGGCTCAAGGTTGACTCAGCCTTCCATCCTCTCAGGGGTAGGTAAATTGAGGACCCAAGATTGTTGGGGGCAATTAGCTGACTTTGTAAAAATGCCGCTTACTAATAAGCAGGCATATACAATGGAATGAAGGCTATTGCTGAGCACACTGGGTTGTATCCCAAAAATTGTAAGCCGCCCTGAGTCTTCGGAGAAGGGCGGCATATAAATGTAATTTAAAAAAAGAAACCATGATTCTTATAGCTTGTGGTGTGTCAGTCCAGGTAATTGTGGTTTGTTCAGGTTAGATGGACCATGAGTTATGTTTTTGGATGAACACAGCCAGTAGATGACTACATTGTATGGTCTATTCCCTTAGTTTTAAAGCTGTATATGCAGAAAGACAAACTCCAATTTTAGGAAGTTGTATATATGTACCAAAACTCCCACACCCAAACCATTCAGAGCAAATTTTTAATTTGCCCCTCAGGGAAAAAAAAAGTCAGTTTGGTGTAGTGGTTAAGGTGTGAGGCTAGAAACCAGGAGACCATGAGTTCCAGTCCCACGCTGGGCAAAAAGCCAGCAAGGTGACCTTGGGCCTGTCTCTGTCTCTGTCTCTCTCAGTTGTAGGAAGCAGGCAAGGACAAGCCATTTCTGAAATCTTGGCAAGAAAAGTTCAGGGCCTTCTCCAGGAAATCACAGGTGTCAAAATCGGCTTGGTATTTTTGCTCCTTTTTTGTTTTGTGTTGTAAGGAATTCACGCTCCAAAAATATATGGAACTAAGAACTGTCTTAAATGTTGTACAAAAGTTGACATAGGGATATCAAAGCAAGATATTAAACATACTTAAAATTTAGTAGAACAGAGTGGACCAATAATATACAGTCATCCCATATATAGATTCTGGGAAGGATATGGAGTCACTCTTTTTGGAAAAGAGGGTATATTAAATTAGAAACAAGGCATTTTTTATGTTGGATTTCTGTATCATTCCCTTGACTGAAGTATTTGAGAATATCAAGGAAGAATAAATATTCTATTAATAGCTGATAAGAAGGGGCCACTTAGGTATACAGTCAAACTCTTTGCTGAATCCAAATTAAACATTCCAAATAGATAAATATGTCTCTGCTTGAACAATCTAGTAAGGGAAAACCATTATATCAATGGGTAATTGATTTAAATATTGAATTGCCCTATTAGCAGATAGGAGGAGGAAGGAGTAGTAGATATGTGTGCCAGCCTGAGTTATTTATAAAAATAAAGGCAGGCTATAAATATATAAATAAATAAAAGTTAGAAAGCATCAGAATCTTTCTTTTGATAACTTAAATCCATTATTTTGTCTCATGTGCTCTAGTTCAATAAAGAACAGATGTAGCCTTCTCTATATTACATCATTTCACATATTTGAAACATTCCTATATATTTTTTTCTTAAGATTAAAACTTTTCCATTTCCTACCATCTATTTTTATAAATTTTAGTTTGACAAGGAATCTTCAGCAAGAAATTGAGTTATGGCTTTGGAGCCAGTTACATATTTTTTAATTGTCATGCCATTCCCCTATTATCTAACTAGTTGAATAATCAGAATGTCATGATGTACAATATTTCCACAATTTATTAAGGAAGTTACTCAACCAAAATATGAGATAAAGTTAATTTGACTTTTTGACAAATCTGAACTGATTTATAACTGTTGCTTTCAAAATGTTTTCATGTAAACCACTTTACGTTTGGTCTAGAATCTTCTCATTTATTGATGGCAAATTGACAGGCATGTAGTTACATACACCTTAGTTGGTACCTATTTTGCTTATGATCAGTTTCTACATGCTCTTACATTTAAGCAAGCCACAGTTAGTATGTGAAGCTTCCTGAAATTAGGCTCTCTGCTTTAAAAGGGGATAGCCACCGAGAACACTTGAGACATTGATTATTAAATGAACAACTAAAACTTCTCAATGAAATGAATAACAGAGCTACTTGTAAAGGTTTAGAGTAGTATTGAGTTACCTGTGACACAGCAAAATCCAAGCGAGTTCAGTCCTTTGTTTGCTTATACTTAATGGAGACAAACTTGCGAAACTAAAGCTATAACCCTACGAATTTCCTGAGAGATTCTAGGGTGTGACTACCCTGAACCTCTTCCTCCTTTCCTCATCCAACTCAGGACTGTGCAGTTGTTTAATCTGGTCGTCTCTCTGAGAAAACACTCAGTTGCCAAAACTCTCCCCAGTTGCTCCTGATAGTGCATATTCCATTGCAGTTTGTGAGTATACAGCAGCACGGAATTGCATACTTGGTCACTAGTGGCATTTTTGCCAATCCCACTGTAGTATCAAATGAAACTGCACAGGAATTGTGTGCTGTTTTTTGGTAGACAGTAGCTCACAAGAATCAAAACAATGGACATGGTTGAATATTCAGATATAATAGTGAGAGCAGTTTTTCTCAACTTTGGGAAGTTTAAGCTGTGTGGGGAATTCTGAGAGTTGGCCCATGTAACTTAAAGTTGCCAAACTATAGAAAGAATGGCTTAAAGCATGGGTGTCAAACTCAATTTCATTGAGGGACGCATCAGGGTTGTATTTGACCTCGGTGGCCAGGTGCGTGTGGCTGGGTTGGGTGTGGCCAGTTCGATGTTACTCTTGTCGGGGACACCCCTTCCAGGCTCCATTTTCAGCTGTGACGGCTTTCTGCAGTGTTCTGTCACGTGGCCCTCCCGAGCTCCATTTTTGCTGGCAGAGCACCTACAGGAGGCCATCGCAGCCAAAAACAAAGCTCAGGAGGGTTGTGCACAGCCCTCCCGAGCTCCGTTTTGCTGGCAGAGGCACCATAGACTGGTCCTTAGCTGTTTCCAGGGTGGCCCTATGGGCCCTGAGTTTGATATCCCTGGGTTAGAGTGACTTGTAGAGTTTTTCCAAGGAATTGTCCCACTCTGTGCTGATGATAGAACAGTGCTAACTGCATTCTCCTTCTGGGAGATCTATGTACTATTTTGAAAAACTACATGCTTGTGATCACAGCACTGAACATTGATTTTCCAACTGTTTTGAATTTATAAACATATCTGATGGTTGGAAATATTACACTCATGGTGCAACCAAGGATACTGAGCTATTTTTTCTTTTTTTCTTTTGAGCCCTATTTTGGGGGATATGTTTTCTTTTCCTTGTATAATGTATGTCACTCAATTAATTCTTGTAGTTCTTTATGAAATGTTTCATCACTAAATTCTATCTTGCTAACAAAAGGTGCATTCTCTCAATTGCACAAGGCATGCAAAGTGGGTGGATTTAAATTGTATGTTTTGCAGAATTTATGTTTTCTGGCTGGATTGACAATAAATTTACCGTGAAAATTACAAATGTGCACTTACAGTGAGGATCATATCTTGATGATTAATGGTTGTAGCAAAATTAAATGATTATACGAGTGGCTTAAGGTTTCAAAATGTTGATTTCATAAAGTTTGAGAGAATGTAAGGCAGAGGTCTCCAAACTTGGCAACTTTAAGACTTGTGGACTTCAACTCCCAGAATTCTCCAACCAGCTGGTTGGAGAATTCTGGGAGTTGAAGTCCACACGTCTTAAAATTGCCAAGTTTGGGCACCCCTGATGTAAGGCTTCCCCCTTCCTGCATAATGAATATATAGTGCAATGACACCCACATAATTCCTTCTCCTAACTCTGATTATTCAGCAGTAAGACTTTTTTTCTAGGGAAGTAAGCAGAGGTTAAGTTGCAATGTAAACTTTTTTCAAATTAGCAATTGCAATATTAGCAGGTGTGCTACTGCTATTTTACATAGGCTCCATTCTCAGGGGAGTTATTATTATTATTTATGAGATTTATATGCCGCCCTATCTCCCTAAGGACTCAGGGCGGCTTACAATACTAAAAACAATACAATATAAATATTAAAAAGTAATTAAACCAGAAATCTCATAAATCAGTTAAAATTTAACTAGTTAGCAGGTTTGGTATTTTGAATCTTATTTTTAGTAATTTATGTTTTGAATCCAAAAAGCATATACAGGTCACCCTCGACTTAACCATTTGTTTAGTGACTGTTTGAAGTTACAGTGGCACTGAAAAAAGCGAATTACAACTGGTCCTCACATTTAAAAGTATTGCAGCATTCCCAGTTACAGGATCAAAATTTGGGCACTTGACAACCAGCATGTCTTTACAATGGTTGCAGCATCCAAGGGTCATGTGATTTCCATTTGGGACTTTCCCACCTGGCTTCAGACAAGCAAAGTCAATGGGGGAAGCTGGTTTCACTTAACATGCGCAAGATTCACTTAACTGCAGTGATTCACTTAGCAACCTCATGACCAAAAAACAAAAAAGATTGTAAAACTGAGTGCAACTTATTAATAACTGCCTTGCTTAGCAATAGAAATTGTTTGTGATTGCAAGGACTACCTATATGTAATACAGCCCTCTCTGTATTTTTACAGTCCTCACAGCAGGTTAGATTAGGATTAGATAAAAGGATGTACTCAGACTAGTTCGTGAGCCTTCTGCTGACTGATGTTTTGAATCCAGTTTAATCAGTGCAAAACCATGATAATTCCTGTGACACTTTATGGAAGTGAAAGTTGAACAGAAGCAGGAGAGGTAGATTGTTGATGCTTTTGATCTTTGGTGTTGGTCTTGAGTACCACGGGCAGCAAGAAAACTACAAGTCAACCCAGAGTTCTCACTTGAAGCACAAATAATGAGGTAAAATTATTTTACTTTGGATATATTACACCCAGCTCTCTAGAAAAGGCTGCTATGAAAATATCCTTTTGACCTGAATATCAGGAGAGAACAATGAAAGAAGGAATAATGGCAGGAGTCACAGAAGTGAAATGTTTACCTCTGCTATCACATAGGAGCGGGGGAATGAATGCCAGTTGCACAGTTGCTTCTCTTTGTTGTGGGCTAAAACTGTCTTCATTGTTGAAACTGGACAGCCATTTGTGCAGAATAGTATAAGAGCATGATGGTGAACCTATGGCACGCGTGCCACAGGTGGCAAGCAGAGCCGTTTGGGCAGGCAAGTGAGCCCCAGCCAAGTTTACCTGCACTGCACATGCACACGCCTCCCAGCTGATTTTCAGCTTGTTTGAGTTCTTTTTGCTCTCCCGGAGGCTTGAGGAAAGCCTCTGCAGCCTCGGGAGGCTGAAAAAAGGGCCTTCCGGAAATACCAGAAGTGCCCATTTTCACCCTCTGGAGGGCCTCTGGAACTCGGGGGAAGCCGTTTTCGCCCTCCCAGAGGCTCGAGGGAAGCCTCTGCAGCCTTGGGAGGCCGAAAAATGGGCCTTCCGGAAATACTGGAAGTGCTGAAACAGGCCCATTTTCAGGCTCCAGAGGCTTTGCTCGAGCCTCTGGGAGGGCGAAAACAGCCTCAAACGGGCTGAAAATCAGCTGGGAGGCGTGTGCATGCACAGTGCAGGTAAAGGGGTGGGGTGGGGGGTGTTACACTTGCAGGGGGGGACAGGGTGCATTGCATTGAGGGCGTTGGCGCGCATGCACTTTTGACACACCACAACAAAAAAGTTCGCCATCACTGGACTACAAGATCTCCAAGGTCTCTTCCAACTGTGTTATTCTCTATTCTCTGTCTATACAGTATATTACTATGGGGTTCCTTGGCTGTAATGCAAGAATTCAGTTCTGATGCTGCCTTTTGTCCTTGGGTTTTCAGGTGGTGCATTTTCTCTTTTATTTCTCCTGCAGTGCACTCCTCTCCATTCAGCCACGAAGTTTCTGAATGGGATAAGAAACTATTGCTGTGGTCAGGTCGCTTCAAGAAAAAAGAAGATATACCTCAGCATGTTTCGTATGTTCATTACCCATTAAAAATGATTGTTACTGACACCAATTGTTTCAAGTAGATACGTATTTTTCATGTGATAAAAAGTCAGGTGGTCATTGGGGGAGGGATGAGGACGTGTTAATACAAGAGCAGCAATCTGAGGCCAACTTGCTGTTTTCTTGGAAGCTCTGGTGCAGCTTTTAGTCTATAGTCACCTTTGGAATTGCTGTCAATTGAGCCAATTTGCTCTGTCTATAATGCAGTTTGTAAACTGGCTACAAAATGCATTCTGGACTGTAGATAATTTTGTCTACAAAATATTCTCATCAAGAACTAGAAGAATATTATCCTATCCTCATGAAAAATTTTTTCTCAAGATTAAACAATTTGCCCCAATCTCTCTTTGTAGGACCACTTTTCCATCTTCCTGTTCCAGTTTGTTTCAGTCTTGAAGTATTGTTTGTCCAAAGCTTGACACAGAACTCTAGATTTAGTCTGACAGATGTAGTAGAGTAGAACAGAATTACGGGCTGTGATTTGGAAACTCACATCAAATACTTGTCATTTCTTTGAGGAACTACCAAAGTTTGTCTGTTTAGTTTAGATAGATAATAAAGGCTTATAAAACGTAATAGACTTATAAAACATGTGTTCTGGGATATTCAGACAAGTGGATTTTCATCTGTTTCAGGCTAAATAAGGCCGAATACACTGTGGAATTACAATATTGATAGTTTTTGGTAGACTGGCTTAAATAGTGATTTTTTAAATTATATAATTTTTTGTGTAAAATTTATAAATTTTATAAATGAACAATTATTAGGGAACCGGAGACAAATGTGTATGATGAATGATTGCAAGAACTAGTCTAAGGAAGGACTAGGGATGACATGACAGCAGTCTTCCAATATTTGAGGGGCTGTCACAGAGAAGGGGTCAGTAGGGTAATCAAGTCAGTAGAGTGTCTCCTGCTTGAGCAAGGGGTTGGACTAGATGATTTCCAAGTTCTCTTCTGTATTCTGTAAATTTGGTGAGAATAATGCCTGTTGGCAGCTAAATGGAATGTCTTGTTCAGAGGACATCTTTGATCTGCAAAAAACTCTTGTAAAACTCTTGTAAGGATGCTGAACTAAAGAGTAATTGTAGGTATGATTCAATAAGCACTATTAGCTTTTCCCAGACACATCTTTGTCCAGATGTTTAGATTTCCTTAGTTAATATGAGCAATGAAAAGTCTGGAATTGATGCTCAAACATCTGGCTCACATTCAGATTGGAGAAAGCTGTCCACTGTTGTCATGCAAACATGCTATTTCATCTTTTCTCATAAGCCTGTATAGGAAATTGCAAACATCCTACTGTAATTAACAGGAAGTATGATTGCTTTTCAGTGACTCATCTGTGGAGTCTCTTCAAATGTTTTGTTTTAGCCACCTATCAGTATGCAGAAGAGAATTACAACAGAGACGACCCATCACATAGATTTGATATTTTCTCCTGTTGGAAATTGGCAAAGTGTAAGCATCTAGGTTCTTATCTCTCTAATTGAAATGGCCATCCAACTCACAATAAAGTAAAGTAGAATAAAAACAGAGCAAATGCTTTAAATTGTTAAACTAGTAAAATTTAAGTGTAAGTTAAAACCATGGGGGAGTTGCCTTCAAGATCGTACATACAATATAGCCATTTCCATGGGATAACATTATGTGTGCTTTTTAAAGGGCAAAGATGATGAGTGCAACAAGGAGCAAACTTCGTGTGAAAGTTGCCTACTTCGCAATGGCTATCCTGCTTATGGGTTTTGTATCTGCAGTTGTCATAGGGAAACAGGTTAGTAGAAAATTGTTACAGGGTTGAAAGTGGGAACAAAAGTATTAATAATTACCCATTATTCAATTATATTTCAAAGCTCATTGAAAATAGTGTGAAGACCCTCTGCAATAACTGACAATAAAATTATGACTTTCCTAGCCCCTGCCAATCAATCTGCAACTGTCCTATGGGACTGCATTATTTTCTCCCTTTTGTTTAAACATTTTCCATGGAGTAGGAACACTTAGTTTATATGAGCCAATCAGTCAAATCAATTAGTCAATCATCTATCGTAAACAATGCCCAACGAGTCTCTTGAGTGCTCTCTTCCTTATATACATAACAGTGACTTCATGATTGTTATTGTATCCATCATTTGTCCAAAAAACTCCAGACCACATACTTTATATCTCCACCCCTGGTGACCCAAGTGATGTTCTTGCTCCCCTCCAGTGTTGGACACTCTGGTGGCCCAGGTAGAGGACAACAATTTCAGTGGAACTCTGGCAAGACCAAATGGCTTTGGATGCCTGGAGCTTCCAAGATAGCAATAGCACTTAAGACTTATATACCACTTTATAGTGTTTTACAGCCCTCTCTAAGCAGTTTACAGAGTCAGCATATTGCCCCCAACAATTTGGGTCCTCATTTTACCCACCTCGGAAGGATGGAAGGCTGAGTCAACCTTGAGTCTGGTGGGATTTGATCTGCCAAATTGCAAATTGCTCCACCGAGGCTCCTAGATCCAGGACTCTTAACACATTTAGATCTGGATTTGGTTGCACTACCCCAGGCAGATGCAGTGTGCAACTTGGGATTCTCCTGGACTCTCGACTTCTGCTCAAAGTAATAGCCAGGAGAGTCTTTGCCCAACTTTGCACCCCTTGTGTGTCAGTTGCACCCCTTCCTGGATCAGGAGTCCTTGCACTCAGTCACTCAAGCCCTAGTCATCTCATGCCTGGACTATTGCAATGCACTCTAATGGGTTACCCTCGGAAGCTATACCTGGTGCAGTATGCAGCAGTGCAGGTAGTTCTTGGAGCCTCGACTGGCCTATGATATACTGCTGCTTCAAGAGCTTCATTGGCTGCCGGTTTGCTTCTGGCTGCAATTCAAAATGTTATTACCTTTAAAGCCCTGTATGGCTTGGATCCCAGGTAACTGAGGAACCACCTCACCCCAATGAGATTGGTTTCCCCCATCCATGCCAGCAGAGGGTGCACTCTACGGATCTTGTCAGGCAAGGAATTCCAATAGGCGGGATCCTGAAGAGACTTCTCTGCTGTGGCCCCTGCCCTTTGAAACATCATGCCCCCCAAGGTGAGATCAGCTGCACTGATCTTCCTGACCTTCCCAAGGGCCTGAAGACCTAGCTCTACCAGTGTCCATGGGTCCCCAACAAGGGGGCCATCACTGTGGAGGTGGTTAGTAGATTGAAGACCGTACCTCCCTTATTTATTTATTTATTTATTTATTTATTTATTTATTTATTTATTTATTTGACTTATATGCCGCCCCCTCTCCAAAAAGGACTCGGGGCAGCTCACAGCTAAAAAATACAACAATAAATAAATTAGTTAAAAACATATTAAACAGATTCAAGCCGAATTAAAGTTAAAACCCCATAGTTAAAATAAAACCGACCCCCAGAGAATCAGCACAGCCCGGATTGTGAAAAGAGCCAGGTCTTCAAATCGTGCCGGAAGGTGCGGAGATCGGGGGCCAACCGGAGCTCCAGTGGAAGATTTCACAGAGTGGGAGCCGCCACAGAGTAGGCCCTCCCCCAGGTTGCCGCCAAGCGACATTGAGTCACAGACGGCACCCCGAGGAGACCCTGTCTATGCTTTCTCCTCCCCCTTTTAATCAATTTTTAGTATATCTATGATTACTGTTAGTACTGTTTTTAATGTTTCTGGTTTTAATGTTTTAAAGCTGCCCAGAGTTGCCTCCAAAGAGATGAATGACACATAAATCCCAAAACTACAAAACATACTTGAACATGAAGGAGTAACCCAGTAAAAACATAGGCTACCTGCCTTACCTCTCTTCTGTTGCAGATTTCAGACTTATAGAATTATACACGTGTATATCCTTAGAACAATGAATGTAAATGGAAAAATGGTGACAATCGAGAGAGGTAATATTTGTTGCATTCTCCTAAGCCTTAGACCGAATTGATCTGAATAAGGTCTGTAGCTTAGAAAAATACCTCAGGCTTATTTTAGGAAGCAGTTGTTTTGCTCTCAGTACTGCTGAAGTTAGAAATCTGAATGTTTGCTGATTTACTCTGTGTTATCTAGTAGATAACCAAATTTATCTTCTGTCCACTCCTGTTAAGGATGTTTTCATAATTACAGATAAGTGAACATTAAGGCATCTATTTGCCATGCTGTAGAAATAATGACAGGATTAACTGTCTCTTACTTTCCATGTTATGATCATTCTGCTGCAGGATGTTCAAAAATATAGATCACTGCGGTATATGCACCAAAGTGTTGAGCCGATAGAAGAGATTGCTGAAAGTACTTCTGCCAAGCCATAATCAAAAAGAAGATTAGATCTGTTGGTGTGCGATTTTCATCATGAATTGGAAGAGCAACTTAAGGAAACATTTACTTCATTTTTTTTCACATTTCAAAACGAGAATTTACAATTCAATGGTAATTCTAAAATTTTCATTCTTTCTGATGGAAGATTCCATTTCTGACTAAAACAAAAGCACATTTTGTTTTTGAAAGTCTGAATCTATGTATTAGAATGTTTCTTTAAATCCTGGATGCTGGAGATGTATATATATATATATATCTTGAAAATCTTTGTAACCTGTAAAATACACCCTGCTCTAATAATAAATGGATCTATCCAGGATACTGAATTCATTTCAACTGGGTAACATATACATGAATGGTAAAATAATTCATACTTATTCCCACTTACATGTAAACTTAAACAGATAACTTGCCTTGTTAGTATAGCCCTAAAGTTGTATCTCTTTAGTATGTTAGTCTAGTAATTGTGGCAGCGATTGTATCCAAAGTTCTTTTTACTCTTGAGCATTTTTTCCATTTCATGAAATAAGTGTTATGTATGATTTAATTTCAAACCAGAATACTGAAATGACATAAGCCTTAAGAAATGAGGAATCACTTCCTGACATTTGAAGAAATGCATGGTATTTAATAAACAATCTAACAGCAGCTATCTAAAAGCTACCTAGAAAATGAAGGCCTTAAGAAACCATACAGCATACTTTAATTGCTTCCCAATACTGCTCATGCCAATATTTATTTCAAATGGGAACTCATTTTAATTAAATGGACATTTGAAAAGATGCAAAAGGCTGGAATTTAAAAAATAGATTCATTCCAAAAGTTGCTATTGAAGTTTAATGTGCATTTAAATATTAAATTAGATGGTATTGTATGTCTTATTTGGCTGGTAAGAGCACTGAATCTTAACCTTGTACTGTAGTTACAGCATGTGCAAAAGAACCAGCTTTGCGCACTGGTTATGGAAGTATAGTTGACAATATTGAAAGCAAAGCAGGTAGCATCAGTTGGAAAGGCCATATCTCATGGTTTTTGTAATATAAGGTGGGGAGATGAACTATGGTAAGAATAGAGTTGAAAAAAGCCTGCTTTGAACATCAGTTTTAATATTAATCTTGACTAAGGAAAGCTGGTCATGCCCAGTAGTTTCTAATACAGGTAATCCTCAATTTACAACCACAATCAGGCCCAAATTTTCTGTGGTTAACTGAAACATTTGTTAAGTGAGTTTTGCCCCATTTTACAACCTTTCTTGCCAGTTAAATTTATCACTGCAATTGATAAGTTAGTAACCCAGTTCTTAAGTGAATCTGGTTTCTCATTGACTATGCTTGTGAGGTCGCAAAAGGTGATCACATGACCCTGGGACATTGCAATGGTCATAAATATGAACCAGTTGCCAAGCACCTGAATTTTAATCACATGATCATACTGCAAAGGTCGTAACTTTGAAAAACAGTCATGTCACATTTTTCAGTATCGTTGCAACTTTGACCAGTTATTAAACAAATTGTTGTAAGTTGAGGACTACCTATACCATTTCAGAATTATGCAGTAGCAGAACAAATTGGGAAGAAGGCAGCATGTTGGAAACATTCTCACAAAATGACTTCCATGATAGGTATGGCCAATCATAAAGGACAAAGTGGAAGGGCAGGATACCATCCATTGCTTCATCTTTTTTTAAAAAGTAGACAATTGGGGATACACCCCCCACAAAAAACCCCGGGTGAAGCCACTTGCTTTTCCCCATTGCAAAAAAAAATGTCTATGGGTCTTATGTGTGCTGGAGCATGCCAATTTCAAAATTGGTTAAATTAAAAAGAATCTTTAAAAATGAAGTCAGATTGTCAGAGAACATGGCTGATAATCGACGATACAACTCAGATGGGATTCCAAGTACAATGCATAGGAAGATATGTTTAAAAGTTTGAAAAGTAAAGCATTAAATTTAAATTAAATGCAGGAAAAAACTGAGAAAGGAAACAACTTAAAAATAAGATGCATCTCAAATGATCAAAGGAGAACTGAATGGAGAAATTCCCATGTGCATTATTAATAGAATCATACAGGCTTTACTAATAAAACTTCTGTGCTTTGTTCAGCACAGAATCTGTATCTGGGGCACAAAAATGATTATCTGCAATAACCATATCTCTGTTGGCAACCTATGTTCAAATTCTTACTGTGTTGTGCTTAATAAGAATGATATATAGATAATGCATTTCATAAGGCAACATCCCAGGTGTTAAACTGCAGGTTAGTAACTTTTCATTTAGGATTTAGTTCAGGACAAAATGACATTTCATTAGGACACACAAGTGCTGTCTCTTCCTGACTGCAGAGAGATTTCCTTAGCTGTTAATTGCCAACAATTTGGCAGAACAGCCAATTTCCCATTGGAGGGTTGTCCTTACACAGCAGTTATGCTAACCATAGTGCTGTCCATGCGTACTTAGCAATGGCATTCTAGCAACTGGATAGCAACTTGAAGTTCAAATTCTCATTATTCTACTTGACATTTCTCCAAAAACTATGACAAAGATAATCTTATCTGCATTAATGCTAAATTAAAATCTCCTGAAGTGTCCTAATCTGCTCTTGCATTTTGGGGATTTGTCGATGATGTGTAATTATTTCTTTAAAATGTACACATTTTCTTAAGACAAAAAGAAAACATTTTATGAAATGTAATTCCTCACTTGAATAATACTGATTATATCCTGTAGTTTCGGCCAAGTTTGCTGGCAAAACCTGATCTAATTCTTCCTTTCCAGTTAAAAATGTCCACTGGAGTTCAGGTTCAGAAATAGATGACGGTACAGGTAATCCTAAACTAAGGATCAGTTGTTTAACAACCAAAGTTACAACATTCTCAGAAAGGGTGCTTTATGATCTCTACAGTACTTCTGGCCATTGCAAAATGTGACCCCCATGGTCACAAGAATGAATTTCTAGCAAAAATAATGCTCTTTCTGTATAATAGATTCAAACTTACAACCATGATTCACTAAATGATGACTGCAAAAATGATCTAAAATTTGGGTCCAATTATGTGGTATTTTGACATATAACTGCAACAACCTATGACTAAAATTCAGGTCCCAATTGTGGTTGTAAGTTGGGGACTATCTGTAGAATTATAGAAGAGGGTTAGCCTTAATTTTTGAAATTGGCCCTGAATTCATGAAGTGATGGAAAGTACAGGCTATCACGGAAGGAAAAGAACAGTTCATCCTTCCATATTCATTTTCCTTCACTCTTCTGGCCTATGTTGGAACTATTAAGAGCATGGGACCTTCAACCTCTGGACTGTGGCCCACTACCAGGCTATGGCCTGTTTGGAACTAGGCTGCACAAGCAGTGTGCGTGTGGAACTCCATTCGCGTGAGTGGTGGGCGCTTGTGTGAATGCACAAAGCTCTGCTCACACAAATGGAGCTATGCATATATGTGCGCCTGCCACTCACAAAGAATCATCCCATCCCGCTGTATTAGAGGAGTCTTTGCTACTGCCAAAAATCTTGTGACTATAACTGCGGATATGTAAATAGGATACTAAATCCAGCATTGGCTTTCCCTTGTAAAACAAAAGGTTTACAAGCTCTTCAAAGAAGATCTTTCCAAACTCTCCCATCTCCCCCTTTTTTGAATCACTTTAAGACAAGGTAACAATTACAGTCCTCTTTCACATTCCATTCAAGCCACCTGAAAAGTGTTGACACTTGTTTCAGGAGTTTATCTCCTCTCCTTGCTCCACATTAAACAAAAAAAACAAATAACTACCTTCAACAGGCTACATAACTAGTAACATTTTACAGCTTCATCTATCTAAAATACTTCAATTATACAACTCTGGACTGTACAGTCTATTTCTACATTTCACCTGTATAATAAATCTAACTCTTCTATAAACACATACACACTCCATTCATTTGAATATATGATTTAATTCACCCTTTTAAAGAGAGAACTGTCATTATTTACTAGAAGAAACACCAATGCACCATTATTGTTCTAGGAGCTTCAGAGAAAAACTTCCACTGTGAAGTTTGTGTAAATATACATATATACATACACATTAGCAATTGTCCCAGAAGAGTGTGTATGTGCATGTACAAACTAAATATGCACACACATATTAGTATTGGTGTACGTGATACATTTCAGTATCACATACACACTTCATTGAAGCTGATTTACAAAATACGTAGCTCTCTCTAGAACAACTATGCAATAAAGTACATGATTTAAAGCATATTATATAGAAATGACATGTAGTCAGAAATTTATCCTTTAAAAAACCCAGCCACCAAAAAAAACCGCTGTGGAAACAAAATGGACTTTTTTTCATCAGTGTTTCTACCATTCTTTAAGAAAAAAAGATGATTATATAAAATTAAAAATGTTAAAAGATTGCTCATTTACTTTTGAACTGCAAACTGTGTATTGTTTGCTTTCTTATGTGTAACAGATTTTTTTACCCATCTGACTTCTGGTATTAAAAATGGGGATCTCTTCCCAAAGCGATTCTAGCCAATCAGGAAGCATGATTGTCACATCATCTGGAGTCAAACTTGTCATATGTACACAACAATTAAAATGAGCCCATAAATTCCTTCTCTTACCTGGGGCCCAACAATCTGGACAATCAACAAAATGGACAATTAGTTTATTGCGAAATGTACCATCCTAGCCTTCTCAGCTCTATTTTTAATATCCCAAGATCAAAGAGGAAATTCAACTGACATTATAACCTATGGTGCACCTTCAGCATAAGAGAGTGCTATCATGAATACAGTAATTTGGATTGTGGTGGCTGCTGAAGAACAGATATCAACGGAAGCTATGTGGGACATAGGATTCGGATCAGAGTTTGACAAAGTAGTATGTTGTAGGTGATGTTAGTTTTCATTTGTAAAGTGTAAACAAAGGTCATGTGTTTGGAAAAGTTAAATTGAATGAAAATGCCACTTAATTCATTCATAGGACAACACTCCTGAAATAATTATATTATACTACCAAGATCAGAGAACATGAATGTAGGAGAAGATCAAAGCAACTGGTATTCATTTCCAAGGTCTTAAATCCAAACTTATTAGAGACCTCCAACCTCATCTTACCCAAATGGTATTCTTCAAGCTCTTAGCTGCTGCAGAGGCTGAAGTACTAGTTTTTCACTGGAGATAACTGTATTGAAAGCTAAATGAAAGGTGCAAGAGTGTTAAATGGCTGAAGTGCTTATACTTTAACCATGAAACAGATTATTATTTGGGTGTGATGGAATCTATTATACAGGGCAGATGGTTTCTGGTATTTTTTAATGAAACTGCTAATAACCAATCTGATTTGATTTAGAAACTGCAGTTTGTGAAAGCATATGCAAACCAGGGATCAAGTGTCCTAGCATCAATAATTTAGAATGTTAACCATACATACAGCTTTGTTTGATGGAGCTGTACAAAAAATTAAGTTGGAAGTTTTCATCACCACATTAGTGATGTGAAAGTACGCTTTAAGAGAGAGTGCTAATTTAGACAGTGTAGAGAGGTTTTCTCTATCAATGGCCCAATTTAGAACACATCAAAGTGCTATATTTTAAATAGAAGGATGAGCTGATTCCCTGTCTGCATTGAAGAAAGGGAGGAACTCCAAATCCTATGCAGTCAAAATGGGAGCACTGAAATCAGCTTGCTGACAATTAGCAATATTCCTAAAACCTGAAGAAAGGTATTCATGGGCTGCCATAAACGCAGGGAATAGAATAATTCTAACCATATATGCTTATAAATTAACAGGAATCCAGGCTGCCGCACAGAAGAATGCCACTCAAATTCTGAGTCTGCATTAACTATTTCTCTTAAATTCTTTGAACAAGGCAGGCACCTAAAGGAATGCATGGGAAGGAAGAGTCTCTCAAAAGTCTCAGTAGACAGTAAAGAATGCTCCACATGGAAATGTCCTTGTTTTTGAGATTCTAGGGTTACGTTTTCAGTGTATTAGGAAAATAGGAAAAATCAGGAAAAACTGTATCTTTACAGAAGTGCGCCAGTTCCGAACAATGGGCTCAGTATTTAAGATAAGCCCTTATCAAAGTGGCATCCTACAACTAAGAGCCAAATATTTTTCCAGTTGTGTTTAAGGTAGTGTATGTGCAAAGCAAGCAAATAAGCTCACACATTTATGGTAAATGAGACCACTCAGAGCTCTACATTAATGGCAGACAGGAGCACTTCAGAGCTGGAAACCTTCCATGGGAGCCTCACACTGCTGGAAGATATATTGTTGCTGGCCAATATCTACTTGTGGGACAATGTTGCTGTCTTCTTCTTCTGTCCCAAAGTAATGCTCAATCAGGTCAAAGGCCTTTTGATATATTTCTTGGTTCTCATGACTTTGCAGGAATTCAATCTTATCCAGGCCTGCAAGAAAATACAGAATTTCCATCAAATTTTGAACTGGAAGATATAGTTGCTCTATTTCAACCTTTCCCTAAACCTAGAAACTGAACTAACAGACAGCCTGAACTCACTTATTCTTATGCAAACTGTAAAAAAAAACTAGCACTGCACTATTCAAGATGCTATAGGTCCCTTTGGCACTAAAGTTGGTTGAGCCTTATTAATTAATGTTCTCTTTACTATCTTAGAATCTGCAGATGTCAGTTAGACAACTAGAGAATGCAGTATACAAATAATTACATGTTCTCCAAATCTCTTAATGTTCCAGTTGAAATAAATATGATTTGTTTTACCCAATGTAGCCAAGTATAGCTTAAATGGCAAGACATGGCTTCCACAACCTTTTGTTGAGAACAAAAACCAGATTTATATTTGTACTAATCTTTTCTATGGCAATATACAAATATTATTTGAAATGGAATATAGGAGCATCTAAAAGGAAGAATATAGCAAAGATGAAGTCAGAGGTTTATAATAACTGCTTTAGACAGGGACTGAAAGAATAGGCACACTGCACTAAAATTCAGATTAAAATAAACAATGGAAAACAAGCAAGACCAATCTACTGGATATTATTACTTTTTTATCCCACCTTTTTATGTATGTTAACTCAAGGCAGCAAGCATAAATACTCCTGCCAATTTTCCCCATAGCAACCCTTTAAGGCAAGTTAGGCTGAGAGGGGGGCTGACCAACTGGCTTTCCTGCCAAGGCAGGCTTAGAGCAAACTCAATCTTCTGGTTTCTAGCCATCATTCTTACCATAGGCTTCTTCGATAAGCGCACAGTATGGATTAATGCCAGTGCCATTTCTTCTTGCTTCTTGCTCACCCAGCCTCAGAATGTTTTCCAGTCCATTAAGAGCTACCTGCACAATCTTTGAATCCATAACGGTAAGGAGATCGCAGAGTGGTTTGATGCAACCAAGTTCTACTAGATATCTGAAAACCATACCAGTTGGAAGTCACCCAGAGGTTTTTGTTGATCAACATGCACATCATAGTTGTATCACTTATAAGGACAGATAATCACTTATAAGGACAGATAAAATTAATATGGCTCAAATGTCCTAAATACATAAGGAACATTATTACTGATAAATAATCAATTTTCTCTGGGAAAGTATTCAGTCAGTAGTAAAATGAATAGAAAAACTGCTAAAAAGTATTAAAAGACCAACCTAAAGCATTAATGAAGATATATCAAATAAAATGAGTTGCAGGCCAGACAAAATAAAACATGGAATCGGCTCTTACCACAATTCTTCTATATTAAAGTATCTTTGGGAACAATTACAGGAAGGGCAGGCAATTGCTATGCAATGGAGATAGGGTTTGGTTGATGTTCGGGGTTTTCTTGGGGGAGGGGAATTGTCTGGTTTCTAAAGGAACAGAAGGAAGTTGGCAGTGATGTCATTGGAAGATGGAACCAAAATTGGTTTTATTTATTTATTTATTTTTATTTTATTTTATTTTATTTTACTTTATTCATATGCCGCCCTTCTCCGGAGACTTAGGGCGGCTTACAATTTTTTTTTGGAGTGCAACCCAATGCGCTCAGCAATAGCCTTCATTCCATTGTATATGCCTGAATATTACTAAGCGGCATTTTTACAAAGTCAGCTTATTGCCCCCAACAATCTTGGGTCCTCAGTTTACCTACCCCGAGAGGATGGAAGGCTGAGTCAACCTTGAGCCTGGTGGGATTTGAGCCTGCAGTAATTGCAGGCAGCTGGAATTAAGTGCTAGGCATTTTATAGCCTGCACCACCAAGGCTCTTATTTTCATTTTTTGAAAAGTCTGGGAGATTTAAATGTAAAATAAGGCATTAAGCACTGTAGAATCTTATTATTTTTCTTCTGCATGTTTAACCACAATAATATAAATATCTGCACTGTCAAAAATGGCACTCCGATGAATTTCAATAGCATGATTTTTGGGGGTTGTTTTATTGGGTCAAGAACATGCAGCTCTTGGACTTCCGGTGGCATTTTCGTCGATGACGTATCAGAGACCGCAATCGTGCACAGCTTTGATCTGTGTTTCCCTTGTTGGAAGGGTCCCTACGGGACCGGAGTCATCTGACCCACCTTGGAGGGGTGGAAGAAGAGGGGGAGACCGCCAGCTGGGTTTATTTATTTATTTATTTATTCGACTTATATGCCGCTCCCTCTCCGAAGACTCGGGGCGGCTTACAATTAAAATACAATAGTAAATAAATTAAATTAATTAAAAAGATATTAAACATTTAAGCCGAATTAATGTTTAAAACCCCAATTAGATGAGGGGAGCGACATCTCCCCTCCCTAGCTAGATATTACTCCCCTGGAAGACAGGGAGAAACGGCAGTCTAAAATGGCTGCCCTGAAGATGGAAAGCTGCCAGGACCATAAGTTTTGGGCTGGAGCGGTGAAGTGGTGAGCAACGTGTAACCAGATAAAAGAACTGAATTTTTTCTTAACAACCCCAACAAGTAGAAAGGAAGTGCCCTCGCGCAAGAGTATCACAGCGGCAAACAGAAAGAGGAAAATATAAGGTAAACAAAATTGGAGTATAAAAAGTTATAACAAAATTAGAGACTAAATTTTGAATAATATAAATTGGTATTAATTAGGCATTGGATAAAATGCTGGACTTGCCTGGAATTGGTTATTATTAAGAAAATTAATTGTGGAAATGGTTGGAAATTAATGTTTAACATAATTAAAAGAGAAAAGAACTTTGAAAAGTGGAAAGTGATACAGAGCGCCATCTAATGGTCAAAGACTTTTTTTCCTACAAAATTTTATGGAAATTTACTGGACTCATAACTTTTAAAATAACAAGAACCCCGGATTAAAAAAAAAAGGAGAAACTCTACTAAGAGGATATACAAATGCAATTTCCTGGGACTGTTTGGTGTTGATTGTGAAAGAGACAGAAGGATTAACAAGAAAAACAAAGATAAAAGGAGACTTTTGGCAAGGATTTCAATAAAAGACTTTGAATATTAACAACTTAACTGATTATAAAAAATGGAAGAAATAAGCAAAGACTTTAAGCTAGAATTGCAAACTGTAAGAGGAATGCTGAAAGAAAGAAGGGAATTATTGGAAATATTGGAAAAGAAAATAATGGCGATGGCAGAAGAACAAAGAAATTCTAGTGAGGCAGAGTCAAAGGAAGAAGAAAGAGGCTCAGATAGACATGGAGAACAAGAAACACTGCAAAAGACACAAAAAGAATTAAAACTATGACATTGATGACAGACTCAATAAATAAAACGCTCCCAGGATTAAACAAAAGAAGAAAAAATTATACAAGAAGAAATTTCAAAAAAGAGAACAGAAAAGGGGGGGGAGAAGATGTGCGAAATGTTAGAAGGAAAGAAGGAAGATCAGGGAAATTTAGAAAAGGAAAAGTTGGTTAAAATTAAAAGAAATAATAAAGCATGAACTGTATATAAAATGTATTGTTAACGTATTGTTTTTCTTCTTCGAGGATTAAAATAAGGGAATGGAAACGAATTAAAAATATGATTATTAATGATTATAAGTAAAGTGAAGATAAAATGAGAGATATTAAGAAGTTATTTTAGTGATTTACTGGAGGGGATATACAATTGACTATATATACAGTTGATTATTTAATGGATATTAGAATTGTACAATGAGAATATTTTATTATGATTAAAGTAAGGGAATGGAAAATACCATGTGGATCCTAAATATATTGGTTTTATTATATTTTTACTCTTTTTAGATTATTTATTATATATTGGCTTAGAGAAAATTAAGGACAATAATGATGTGTAATGTAAAATAAAATAGGTGGTAAGCTGAAAATGGAAATTGAAATTGAAAACTTATGTATCATGAAATATTGATATTGAATTAATGAATTGAAACATGAATTGCAAATTTACTTAAAGATGAGTGAAATGGACAATAATATAAGTTAATATTATGTAAGATTAATGGAAATGAAAATATGACTATGTACAAGTGTTATAATCTGGAAACATGTTGCTCATGTGAAAAGATGTATAAAATTTAAAAAATAAAAAACTTTTTACAAAAAAAAAAGAACATGCAGCTCTTGGATCTCCACTCTTAATGTTTCATAATGGTTCTCATCAATCATCTATGAGCAATTCACTACTACTTACTTTATTTGTTCAGCTGAGCCACCTGATGTTGCATTAGTGATAGCCCAAGCTGCTTCTTTTCTTGTCCGAAACTCAGCAGTTTGCAAAATATTTATTAGAGCTGGGAAAATGTTGGCATCTATGACAGTCTGAAAAACAGAGTATTTAATATCAAATAAAATTATAGACAAAAAAACCCTCTTCCTAGAGTTAATTTAAATAAGAATTTAGTGGTAGTCATAGCAATGTGCATTTACTCCTATTTATGTCTACACTATATTATTTGACACCAGGTAACTGGTAGTCCTTGTTTAGCGACTGCCTTGTACAGAAACCATTCACAATTACAGTGGTGATGAAACTATCTTTGCAACTAACCTCACTTTTATAACTTTTGTGGGTGTGTAAAGCAAATGAAAGCTGAAGTAAGATCATAACCCCAATTATGGTTTCACTTAATCACAGCTTCACTTAACAACCAAGTTGCCAGTCCCAACTGTGGTCGCTAAATGACTACTTGTATTTCCAAAATGTCAATATAGCTGGAGTTCACTTCTCTTAAAAGTTTCTACTTAGAAATACAATATAACATTTTTTGGATTACCAGGAGAAAGTTACATCCTTTTCAAAAGCTTTATAAAGATGTTTCACTTTGCCCTTGCAAATATGTCCCTATTTCTCCCGCCCGAATATGTTAATTACTTGAATCTGTGCTCTGTTTCCGGCTGTAATGTTTGATATTGTCCAACATGCCTCCTTGTTGATTGATTCTTTAGGACTACTTAACAAGTGTAATAAACTTTGCAGGGCTGCACAGTTCAGTATTACCTAGAAAAAGGGAGAATAGATTTTAGACTATACTCAGATGATGTATTTACTTCAAAGAAATAAGGATAATTAACAGAAGCACAAAACATCATCAGAAAGTATGGTCCTAGACTTCAGCAAGTAATTTAAAAAGAACCTTAAGAAAACTTTCAGAGAGAAGCATGGCAGCAGATGGCTTATCCAGTGAGAAAGGACTGGAGGGATGGTCAGTGGAAACAATATGAGCAATGACTACCAAAAGCTAAAGGAAACTCTCCCTTGAGTGGAGCTCATAGCAGCAATATGGGCCATTCACAAGTTCTGTGATGCTTCTTCAACTATAGCCCTGGGATCCTCTTACACTCCCCCAATTCAAGTACTAACTAGGTCCATCCACAACGAGACTTTTGAGATTAACCAAGAATGGCTGAGGGTTATCATGCTGTGGCATCAGAAGCAGCACTCTATGCTGATGTGTTTCTGTTTCTTTTTGCTGTTTACTAGTGGGGGTTTTTTTGTATTTAAGTGAGGATTTGGAAATGTGAAATTCAAAACAATGGAATAATAAAGGGTATTAAAGGGAGATAGCACTCAAGCTGCACATCAGATTGATTCCATGTAGTTCCCTGGTTTTACTGGACCCTGGATGGAGATCTCATGTAGGTCACTTGAGGGGACCTATCTGCATTCACATATGGCTAGTGGGGGGCTAATGGCCTTAATGCTGCTGGGCAACAGTCCCTGACCAAGGCAGGTCTGAAACGGTACACTTGTTTTGTAAGTCTACGACACACATGCATCACGGAGCCAACATGCTGGCAGCAGATCAGAGCCCAGACTGAAGAAACCTACTCTGCTCATAGCATCATGAACATCTTCATGGATGTGCAGGTCTGTGCCTTCTAATACTATTTTTTTAAAAAAGATTAAGTGTAAAAAAGAAAAGCAGCAGTCTTGCCCTTTTCTTTAATCCAGCTTTTGCCAGTGTGTATGTAATGATAAAAATATTGGGTTAGGACTTCAGAGACATTTGGGAATGTAACTTGCACAAAAGCTCACTGAGTTATTTTGAAACTCTCAGATCAATCAAATTCAGATGTTGTTCTGAAGATAAAATTAAAGCTGAATATGCCATGTAAGCCATATTCATAACCAATATGTTTTCAAAGAAATTCTCAGGGAAGTATTAACATAAGCAACAACTGAATACACAGTTTTATTTTCTAACAGCCATCCAACACCAAGTTGCCAGCAATTCTTTCAACATACTAAATCTGCTGCTTGAACCTGAACTGTAGATCAATGGCAGGTTATGCTGACTGGCATCTGCCACACAAGTTTTATTACAATAGAGGAAAGAGCTGTGGACTAGAATTTTGAGCTTAACTGATTTTTAGGTAGCCTAAACGTTTTTAAAAAATGCTTGTATATATATATAGTTTTGAATGGCAATCATAATCATAAGAGAATAGAAACACATATACTTGCAGATAACTAGCTAAAGTCTTTGCTACATCTGCCTAAATAACAGGATAGGAAAGAATCTGAAAGCAAAACCATTCAGTAAAATCAATTTACATATCAGACTGGTGGCAGGGGATTATAGGAGAGCCGCAGATTTGACTGGTTATCTGACAGCTATGCTGAGCTGTATAGAACTTTTTATGTTGCCCTGATTCTAACCTGAATTAAGGGATTACAGGATCATAAAAACATAGTAGCCATAATTTTTAAAAAGGATTTAGGCAAGATCTGAGAAACTGAAGAGCAGTTGGCTTAAACGTCTTCCAAGCAAACTAGTAGAAATGGTAATTAAAAAAAAGCTGCTACATAAAGGAAAAGTCTCTCTCAAGGAAAACCTAAAATATTTGGAATATCAACAGACATGTGGATGGAAATGTACCAGAGGTGGGATTTTACCGGTTCGGACCAGTTCGGGAATACCGGATTTTAAATGTGCATCTGGTTTGCTGAACCAGTATTTGAACTGAACAGCTGGCCCCGCCCACCCCACCCTTCCCAGGAGTCTCCACACAGCCCATTTTTGATGCAGGTAAGTGCGGACCTCGTGGAGGCTCTGGGAGGGGGAAAAACAGGCCTTCTGGAAGTCTGGAAACGGGCCTGTTTCCGGAGGGCCTCCAGAGCCCGGGGGTGGCCGTTTTCTCCCACCCAGAGGCCTGAGGGAAGCCTCTGGACCCTTGGAAAGGTGAAAAATGGCCCTCCTGGAATTTCCGGTAGGCTACGCCCACCCAGCAACTGGGCAGCAAACTGACTGCTGGGATTTTTGAATCCCACCCCTGAGATGTACCAATCATCACAATATACTCAGATTTTCAAAATGTCTTTGATAAAAATTCCTCACTGACCTATCCTTTAACGCAGCAGTTCCCAACCTTTCTGGCTCCATGGACCGGCAGCAACAGCAGCGGCATTGTGTGGGGATGGTTTCCCGCATGCAACCTAGATCCTGCGCATGCAAAATCTAGATCCCGCACATGCACAAATGAGGCTCCATGCACTCGCCCGCTGCTTGCACGGCCCAATTCACAGCAGGCCATGGACCGGTATCAATCCTCAGACTGGGGGTTGGAAACCCTGCTTTAATGGATGATTTATGGTTAAAAAACAGAAAACAAAGAGTAGAATACACGGGCAATTTTTCCCACTGGCAACTAGAAAACTCTGGGAAAGATGTGGTGTCAATTCATGTAAAATTAAGAAGTATTTAAAATGTACTAGTGTAGCAGATCCAATGTAGTTCAGAACAGAAGTTAAGCTGGAAGATCATGGGAAGTCTGGGGATATGTTTAAAAATGATCCAATGAATCTAATAAAAAGGGTCAGCCTTATTCTCTTATAGAATATATGAACTATTAGCCAAAAATCATCAATTATAGAAGGCCTAGCACATAATAGCTTTTCATGTAGCTGATAATCCTTGGACATTTTTATTTTCATCCAAAGTAGTATGTACACTTACTGTCAAACCATAAAATCAATGCTTAATCACTGCTAATCAGAATATCATAGAATATTTTATCAAATGCTTGGAAAAATGCTTGACTCAAATATTAATAAATGCATACAACCAATAAAAAACTGATAATAATCTATGTTGCTCTTTGGCAATTATTGGCTATTATGATTTAAGGATGGGGTTAAGGTGATGGAGGATACAGAGTGAAAAGGAAAATGTTAGCCTACACCAAAGACTTATACTATTCCTCAACATCTAAACAGATTTTTCTTGAAGCCTAAGCATGCTGCATTCCCTCCTTCCCAACCATCTCAAAACCCAATGATTAGAATAAAATTGGTTACAGGACAATCGACTAAGAGAAACCAGAACTATCAATAATATTGATTGATTGACCAACTAATGTACTTCTAGCTATTAGAGGACCTGATTTCCCAGTCTTGCACTTGGAAATAACAAGCATTTTATGGATACAGATCACTATATTATTTGATATTCAACCACTCACCTATTTAAACACCATTAAGATCAGATTATTTACATTTGTAGATTCATTTTGAGGAAGGAGAACATGTTCAGAACCAAATGTGAAATAACTAACATTCCTGTGTTCAAAAAAGCAGCTATCATCAAAGGAACACCTACAAATGTAGGTAGGTTTACCCTGAGACAAATGGTTGGGTTCATTTCAACAGTACTGTCCAATAACTTTCCATTATTTCAGGAAGTTTTTAAAGTCCTAATACAAGATTAGGAGCTTATTGAAATGTTTTTGTTTAAATATTTCTTCATCATTTTATGATACATGATGGATCTCCAGGCATTACAGAAAATTCATATATAGATCTGGTTGAAACCATCTGCTCAACCACTCAGCAATGGACTCTTTTTAATACATTAATAAGCAACAATATGTGTGACCCTCACAAAAAGAAAAGCACATACAGCAAAGAGTGAAGAATGAGCTTGGTCCTTCCTCCCCCAGCTCACATTTTTATACCAGTTTTTATTCAAATTCTATGTTAAAAAATCATGTTCTTCAGGGATAAGTATTAATTCAACAATTTTGTATTCTGTTACCAAGAGTTGAACAATAAGAATTAAAAGGCAATAGATCCTATTTCTAAACCTTTAAGAAGGAATGTACCAGATCATGTGAAATTATTTATGATCTAAAGATTTAAGTGCATTTCAAATAGATAAAATTAACAGGGAGACACATACCTATTTAGAAAACTATGTGTCTCAGACCCTGTAAAGTAACTTTCAGTAAACCTCAAAACACTGAAATCTGAAGTATGACAAGGGAACCATGTTGGCTTTTGGAAAAAAACTTGTTTGAAATGAGTACATTAAGTTCCTGTATGAAAAATTAATACCTGGGTCTGGATATCATCTCCTGTAACAATATTCCCAACTGCTCGCAAGGCAGGTGATATCACTTTGTAGTCATTGTGCCTAAAACAAGAAAAGGGTGCAGTTTAACAGAAGTAATGCTCTGCAGTAATCAAGAAGCACAGGAAGACTCCAAAAAATCCAAACCTGATACCACAGAGAAAATTATTACTAGATTGTAAAATATACACAAATATTTATTCAAATATAGATATTTTGTAATGATTGCTATGTGGTGTCATTGTTTTAATACTACCTTTTTTCAATGAATATTCATGAACATATGACATTGTAACATTTCTGGCTGTGTTTTGCTTTTGGGTTGTATGTAACAGTAATATTGAATATTCCTTATTATAATATTGCTGTACAGTTAACAAAGGCTGAAACCAAATTTGTCACATTTCTTGAAAATGAGTCATGAAAGGTTAAAGAAAAACTGCTTATCAAAGTAGACAGAGCTACATCACAGTCTGAGAAGGGACCATGTGAGTCCATATATGAAAACTATGTACAACTTAGATATTTAAATTACCAATAATTAAAAAATACAAGATGGAGAATGAATAAGAATCTATCTTCTAGTGTCAAATGGATAAACCATGTGTAAAAGAAGTAACATCTCTGAATTCAGTACTTTTTAAAAAAATACTATTTGGCACTTTGGGGGGGAGTCACTGAATGAAAGAAAAATATTACCCTAATGGAAGTCCAGAGTGAACACAAATGTTAGTAAACAAATTCCTGTTCTTTGAATTTTCACTACGCAGAATCTATAGCAAATTACTAAAAATATAAACAACGCTCTATACTTCCCTAATTTATCAGTTCACTTGGGAGCAAAGTAGATTTTTTCCCCCTGGAATGTATAAAAAGTTTTAACTCAGTGTCTTTGTACGAGACTACACTGCATGTATAGTTCATATTTGTTTAGTGTTATATTTCAGAATGTTAAGCTATGTGATCCAGCATTAATTACACATTATGAACATAAAGTCCAGAATTGTTCATATTAAATTTTGTAATTTTGGGAGATCAGAAGAAGCTATCAGATGAGGGGAGGGAACCATATATATACAAAACCATATGAAGCTCTAATTTATTACTTCCACTCTCCTTGGCCAATTGTGGATGTCTGTTGTTTCTGTGTGGGAGTGAAAGGTATGCAGATATGAATCCGCTTAAGCAAAATGTGACTATATTGTCCTCATTAAAGCTAGTGTTAACCAAGGATTCTTTCCATGCTGTTCTGTCATTTAGTATAGATAACCCAGTCATCCTTAATCCCTCTGAGTTTACTATCTCACTGAGATGTGTGCAGTTCCTCACGAAAGCCTCCAACTATTAATCTTGGTTACATGTCCAGCAATGTCAAGATGCCCCTTCCCAGCTGTTCATGAACTGTGAATCCTAAGAAGGAAGAGTTGGTTATATAGCCCTCAATGAGTGGCAAAAGGAAGACTGGGCAACTAAAAGAGATATTGCAAATGGGCAAGTTTTACTTCCAAATAAACACCTTACTCTGAAAATTATTCTTCATCAAGATCATAGCTAGATCATAGCTAGATAGAAAAATGTGCTGTAAAGCCAAGTTGACTGCTTCTTTGGATGCTATTCAAAAAGGAGGCACTGGAACCAGATGAATCAATCACTGAATGTGAAACAAACATTGATTCAATCTTACACTGATACAGGAAACAGAATAACTCAATTAAAAATCACATTTACTTGATCTAAAATCCTTACATCAACAGTTCTACAAGTCTTCTACACACTCCGGCATCAATCACAGCCTGAATTTTATCATTCGGTCCATCAGACAAGTAGGAGAGAGCCCAACATGCATCTGCTAGAACATCTGTATCATTAACAAACAGCAGCCATGAGAGGACACTCAGACATGGTGATACCTACAAAGGAAGAAAGAGGAAAATAATTAATCAAATGGTTTCTATTAAAATGACTCAAGAAATGCCAAAATTGAATTCTTATGTATAAAAGGAGTGCTCCACTATACATCAAGTGTAGACTGTAAAACTGAACTAGTCCAAAGATTAAATAATTGGAGTAAAAATATATGTAACAAATGGATTATCGCTGTTGATTTTAATGTTCTGAAGTTAAGAAGAATTTCACAGTTTGCACTGAAAAATAAAACAAAAATTTAGAAACCAATTCCTCTTTCAGATTTTACCCAAACTGAAATATGTATTACATGACAAATTGCTGGCCCTTAAAATGTCTGCCCATTTAATGATACATTTGCATTTTATATTTGATTTTGCATAACATTTGGAACCTTACAGAGGTAAACAAACTTTTTGTTGGGAAAGGGCTCCTGCTTTCCATGCACATAGAAATTACTGACTTCCTGCCTAATTCCTAAAGGATAATTGTGGCTTTAAAACAAGCCAAAGATATAATTACCAGTACATGTCAATGAGAAAGAAAAAAGATGTATCAACATTTTCTTTTTTTTAGTCTCTTGGAGAACATTTTTTAAACAGTAAGAATGGTAGAGATTTGAATGCTTACTCTGGAGTAAGCCAGAGGCAATAGAGAAGGAGATATTCTGACCCTCACACTAGAACAGCAATACAGCTTCTAAACTTTTCTTAACACTATATAAATTCACCTATTTAAAATAAAATAATGCAGCTGTTCATTAAGACAGTTACTCTTATCCCTTGACCATTAGGTTTACTCAAACACTTTTGAAGAGGAATTCTGTCAAATAATTTTTGAAAATCTAAATGATTTAAGGCCATCTCCAACCATGTTCCTCTTGACACTCTCAAATGTTTTGCTGATGAAATCAAGATATACTGTAATTACATTTACAGTATTCCCACAATGGGTTTTCCCATTCCCCAATAATATACAGCAGCTTATCTGTAGTATTTTCCTCAAGGAGACAAATTACCATGCATTCTATACCCATCACAAACTCCTCCTGTCATCAAATCATCTACAACTAAAAGCCTTCAACTATATGGGGGAGTGTCCTTGGTGTGAAAGAATATGCATTCATTATCCAAGGATTAGGACTCTCCTATGGGAACATCTCAGTCTTCTTTGAAATTATTGTCCTGCTCCAGCTCACATATTTTGGACAATTCAAGAGGTTTACTGAGGCTTTCCATACCCTTCCAAGAGTCTTCCACAGAAAATCCCCAATAGGATTTTCCATGAAAACCCCATAGGATGTCAAAAGGATGTCCTGTGCAATATACCAAAAATAAAGCAGATGTTGTTGGCAAGTCTGGCTTTCTGTTTCTTTAGAAAAGTTTTTATTTAACCATAGGAGCTATGTTTTACCTCCTATGATATATTTCTATAGAGTTTGGACCCCTGTTTTCTTCCATGTAGATCTCGTTTTTCACTCTGAAAAAAATCAATGGTTTTGAGTAAGTTTGCAAAAAGGGAAAGAAACTTCCTGTTGTTTCTCAACTACTGTACTTGAAGTGCTTTGTCCCCTCTACTATTAATAATGAGAAATTAGCCACTTCTTCTCTGTGCAGGAGCTGGTTGCTATTCCAAAGAAATATTCCAGAAAGATTATTTATAGTTTACAGAAACATAGCAATAACAGGTACAGCTGAGAATGAGAAAGTAATTGTGAATGAGGCATTCTGGGAAAATAAACCTATTGTGAACAACTTTTTCCACAAATAGAAAAAGTAACAGGGAAAAAAAAAACCCAGAAAAAAATGAGAACTGAAGATGCTTCTTGGATGAGAAGTAAAATGTTTCCAAAGAAAAAAACTCAAGAAAGTCCAGTTGCCTTTTGGAAAAAGCACCTTTGGGACATTAACTCTTCTTGAATTTTATTCTGTACCTTAACAAAATCTGGAGGAGGGTTCTTCCCTCTGCAAAGATTAGATAGTGCCCATACTGCATTCCGAGTCATGGTAAGACGATTTTGTTTGGAAAGCAATCTGAAAATAGAAATAAGAGGTTTGCAATATCATTTTCCTGCATAGTTGATTGACAGTATATTATATATTTATTTATTGTTCAGGCTTATGGGATGCATTACTTATAAACCAACTGTGTCTTTTTATTGTTAATGAGAAATTACCAATTTGTGAAACACTTCCTTATTTTATCTACACTGCACTTTTTATTTCATTTTCATCACGGAAATGAAGGTGGCATAAGTCAGTTTCCCCTGTGGTATTCCATCCAAGCACAGAACAGATCCAGATTATTTAGTTGTAGGATGGCCTGTCAATTCATTAACTGGAATTATTTTGATGCACTTTGCTAGTAAAGTTTCTTTTCACAAAGACTGTATCACCCTTACTGAGTACCATTTGTATCACTTACTGTAATAGAGGGGGCAAGATGTTGCAGTCGAGTACATAGTCTCTACACATGGTACTATCACCTGCAATATTACCTAGAGCCCAAACAGCCTGAGAAAGAAAGAAAAGAGTCAGTATTAAATATGTTTAGTAGACTCTTCAGTGTCCTGTATTCCACTACAGAGATTTTTCTAATATTATATTATCCATCTAAGAAGATTTAAAGACTATACCTTCAGGCTAACTATCAGTAAAACAATACAATTTAAACAGCAATAAATCATAAAGTCACAGCAAAACAAGACACAACATAGCAATCTAGTAAGATAAAGTAACATTATAAAGACAATTTTCAGTTGTGGGGAAATCCATACTATTCTCCTTTTCCCTTTTTATTTTCTGAGAACCTAACTAACCTGTTCCTGCACATCTTCAAATTCTGAGCTGAGTAGTTCTATGAAGATAGGAACAGCTCCTGCTTGGATCACAATCCGAGTTTGAAGGGAATTTCCAGAGGCAATGTTAGTCAGAACCCAGGCGGCTTCAAACTGCATTAGGAGATAGAAAAAGCTTCAGCCACTGATTTTTAAAATATAACATTAAATTCCATTAGTTTATACTCATTTGAATTTACAAGGTCACATATAACTTACCAATAATAACAAGAAATACAAGGATGTCTTTAGTATCTGAGTTTCTAAGTATCTACGGTTTCTCCAGTGATATTATCTAACTTAGAGAGGTAGATCAAGATAAATCTAAAGAAAAGGTTTTTGTTTTTTTTAAATTCACATTTATATGCCGCCCTTCTCCGGAGACTCAGGGCTGCTTACAATGTTTGGAGCACAACCCAATGTGCTCAGCAATAGCCTTCATTCCATTGTATATGCCTGCTTATTACTAAGCGGCATTTTTACAAAGTCAGCTTATTGCCCCCAACGATCTTGGGTCCTCAGTTTACCTACCCCGAGAGGATGGAAGGCTGAGTCAACCTTGAGCCTGGTGGGATTCCAGCCTGCAGTAATTGCAGGCAGCTGGAATTAAGTGCTAGGTGTTTAATAGCCTGCACCACCAAGGCTCTTAGATAAAGAAGGTTAAACAGAAATTGCTGCTTTCATTCACAATATAATTCCAAATAACCACCTTTCAGTGTCTAAACCAGCCTATTTATATCATATCAGTTCTCAAATTTAGGAGAGTTTTATCTTTAGCTCAATTTAATACTCTCCCCAGTTTCCCGGAAGGGAAATATAGAAAAACTCCATATGAAACTCAATATTGCCGTTATTATATGGGTGCCATAGAAACCACAGCCATGTTCTTCTGTATTACCAGTTCTAGAGAGCCATTTGCCACCAGTTCATTACCATTCTTTTCTTTAAATTTCCTGGGCACACTGATAGCTTTTAGTAGTATCATCTGTTAAATAACCACGAGAAATTTCTCTAAAAGTAGCAATTTTTTTCTAATTATGTGTAAGCTTCACCCACAAATCGCTGCTAGTAGTTCTAGTAGCTGTTGTTCATTTTATTGATTGAATATTCATTGGTCAATGACCAAACTAAAGTTCTGTATGTCTGTCTATCTAGTAATCTATCACAACTGAGAGTCCTTGCTTATTGACCATTCATTCAGCAACCAAAGTTACAGCGGCAATGAACAAGTGATAGTAACACTTGATCCCCAAAGTTGCAACTGCAAAGCCCCAGCCATCCGTGCAACACACAGAGGACCTTTATCATCTTCCTCCCACTACTGACAAGGTGCACCGCCCAACCTGGTCCTCTGTGGTTGTTGGCTGTGCCAAGCCCTCCTCCTGAGGCTGCTTGTGCCCTTCTCCAAATAGTACGCTCCATTCTCACAATGCTTCAAAAAGCTTCTGAGGCCTTCCAAAGCATTGCAAGATGGTTGTGCACACCAGTCTCCAAATTATGCATGTCATTCCTCCAATGCTTCTGAGGCCTTCTGATGCATCACAAGAAGAACATGTGCAAACTGAGAAATGGTAGGCACAGTCTTCTTATGAAGTTTTGGATTTCAGAAGCCATTCAAAGCATTAACAGAACAGGGCACATTATTTGTAGAATGGGTCACGCTATTTAGATCATTTGTCTTAAGTACCACTGAACTCACATTTTATAAACAAGCCATAGTGCAAATTGTGGTTTAAGGCACATATACGGTGATTAATATGGGGAAAACACATAAAAAGGAAGAGAAAGAAACTGATTTGGCTGCTTAAAGCCCACCATTTTAAAATGAGCATCGTGGATGAGATTTTTAAAAAAGGGGTGGGGGAGAAATCTCCAAAACTATCTGTCTTTATTTTCATATCTCCAATTATGGATACTAAAATATTTGCATCCAAGCTTGCAACCCCTTCGAGAGAGACAGGCAGAAATTCATAACAATAGGAAAAGCTTCAGGGAAGGTAAACAGCAACCCTTAGTCATCAGTCTACTACCTGAACAACATTACAAGACTCATGGACCAAACTAGTATTAGTTCAAGCTAATACTGATCCTTTGGACAGATTTGTGCAAAGAACTCTATCAAACAACGCAATGTAAATCGTGACAAACCCACATATTCCACTTTTGTAGCCTTATTGGTAGGTAACTTTATATTACAAGTGTTGCTGACATCTATTAGATGTATTCCCTAGTAAATATACCAATGTAACTGATTAACATATATGTATGATTAAAACATGGAATCCTAAGAGTAATATAAGAAAAATACATTTGTTTTAATATCCTTGGGAGCAATAAATGAATTGATACAGGTAGTCCTCGGCTTACAACAGTTCGCTTAGTGAAAGTTACAACAGCACTGAAAAAGGTGACTAACGATCATTTTTCACACATGACTATTGCAGTACCCTATGGTGTGATTTACATTTGGATGCTTGACAACTGACTCACATTTATGATGGTTGCAGTGTCCCAAGGTCATGTGATCATCTTTTGCGACCATCTGACAGTCAATGCCGGTTGGTGGCCCCCCGGGGTAGGGCTTTCTCTGTGGGAGTGCCCACCCTGTGGAACCAGCTGCCCCTGGGGTTGTGGCTGGCCCCTGACCTGTGCTCCTTCCACCACGATCTAAAGACCTGGCTGTTTTTGCAGGCCGGCCTGGATTGAGGGAGATTGGGGTCTTTAATTGGGGCCTTGGTGGCTCAGGCTGTTAAATGCCTGCACTTAAGATCCAGCTGTCTACAATTACTGTAGGCTCGAATCCCACCAGGCTCAGCCTTGACTCAGCCTTCCATCCTCTCGGGGTAGGTAAATTGATGACCCAAGATTGTTGGGGGCAATAAGCTGACTTTGTAAAAATGCCGCTTAGTAATAAGCAGGCATATACAATGGAAGGAAGGCTATTGCTGAGCGCATTGGGTTGTGCTCCAAAAATTGTAAGCCGCCCTGAGTCTCCGGAGAAGGGCGGCATATAAATGTAATTAAAAATAAAAAAATAAAAAAATATTTTAGTGTGGGATTTTACTGTTTATTTGGATCAGGTTTAATACTTTTTAAAATATTTGTATGTTATACTTTTATGTGAGCCGCCCCGAGTCCTTTGGGAGATGGGGCGGCATATAAATCCAAATAAATCGAATCAAATCAAATCAATGCTGAAACCAGATTCACTTAAGGAAAGTGTTACTAACTAATCAACTGCAGTGATTCGCTTAACAAATGAGGCACGAAAAGTCGTAAAATGGGGCAAAATTCACCTAACAAATTTCTCACTTAGCAACATAAATTTTGGGCTCAATTGTGGTTGTAAGTTGAGGACTACCTGTAGTGAGAAAATGCCTTGATGAATTCTGTCTTCCACCTTAATTTAAACTCGAGGGATTTTGCACACAAACATCTCCCTAGTAGAGGGGAAGATGTCATAGTACATCAAGAATGTCATTACAGTTTATTAAACATGCATTTAGTTCTATATTTATGCAGTGGTGGGATTCAAATATTTTTACCACCGGTTCAGTGGATGCGGCTTGGTGGGTACACTTTGCGTGCGTGCACTTTGTACGTGTGCATACTTTGCGTGTGCACGTGCACCAAATGCACACTTCTTGCAGACGCGGAGGCGTTCTAAGTCACCTCCTGCAAGCCTGCACGATCCCGGTCGCTTCAGCAGCTGCCACGCGGCACTCTTCTGTGTCGCGCAAAGCAGCTGTGCTTCAGATTCAGAGGATACAGGTGAGTATGGGAGCCCGGACGGGCGGGCCCAACAGCAGAGCGGCAGAGAGAACCGGTTTGGTCTCCACTGCTTATCACTGCTACTGGCTTGGCATAACCGGGCAAAAGCGGTAGAATGCCACCACTGTACTTATGCATTCATTTGGGAATTTAAACAATTTATAAGCAAAGAAATAGGAAATAAAAATTAACATTCATGGTTTCACTGAGTGGAAATAAACTAAAATGAAACCATGTTCTTTGTAAAAATAAAATTTTTAATGATAAAAGTTTTTGAGTTATCATACAGTACCTTGACTTCAGTGAGTTTAGATTTTTTAAAATTATGTATGAATATCCATTTTACAAACTAATGAGCACGCACAAACATCACACCTGTAATGTGCAGTTTTCCTTCCGTTTCAGGAACTCCACAAACCTCGCAACAACTCCTGGTGTGCTAATAACTTCATCTATAGGAGGATTTGGTTCTGTTTGAGATGATACAAAATGAAAATATATTAAAACAACACTGTTATTCTTTGAATGTGAAGCAATTTAACATTTGGGCAGATAGCTATAGTATGGTCTGTATCATAAATGCAAAACCATTCTTTTAAGATATGGACTGAATCATATTTTGAACCAGGTACTATTTTCTCAAAAAGGGAGCAGGGAAAAATGAAAATTAAGGTAATTAATTGTTAATTAAATGATAAACATAGTTTCACTCACCTCCAACTTTTAACTGATTTTAATTATAAAATATATGATAAAATTTAGTATGAAGTGCATAGATTCATGTTAAAGGTGTCAACTTATAAAATATTCCTATGCCTGTTTTAGTAGTTGCCATAAAAAAAGGGGGGGGGAGGAAATCTGGCAGTTTGAAATCGACAGTACATTCCAACAGTTGCCTTTAAAAGATTGTAACTAAACTACCAGAGCTTTTGCCTACAAATATATTTAATTACCCAGCCTGTGAACATGCTTAATTGGAGAATCTGGTTTATGAGACACCCAGGGGAGAGAGGGGAAATGGGGTCACAGGTGACTGTAAACTACATATGCCAGAGTTGGCTCCATACAGGGCAATGCCAGTATGTTGCCTCTAATAAATCCTTTGAGGTTTTTTGAAGTTTGGCTTGAGAATCATGATTTAATTAGGGTGATTGCTAGAATCCTGACAAAAGGTTTTAAAATATTTGTTCACTCACATATCATCCAAACTATTTCTTTCTCACATACACACAAACATAAATTACATAATTTAACTTTTCACCAATTGATTTTCTGCTCCTATAAAACTGAACAATTCTAGGGCAACAAATGCAGACAGGGAATCTATCCTTTATTTTTTTCCTTTTCTAAAATATTTATTTTGTTTGTCTCTAAAGAACATGCCTCCAGTTGGGTAGACTGAAATTCTCCAGGCTTCCTTCCCTTCCCTTCCCTCTCAGTTCAATGTTCTTTCTCTTCCATCTCTGGCCTGTTCTTATTGGATAGGCCTTTTCTCCATAATAGAGAAAAGTACATTAGAAACTGTAAGCTGTAAAAAGACTTGAAAGAACCCATTTTATCACTATGTTATTTCCTTAATAAACCTTACATTTTATTTTTTTTTCATGCAAGTGCCTGCTTCAAGACTAGGAATTTGAAAGTAGTCATTGTAAGAATGGAAAACTAGTCTTCACCCATCTGCTCAATGTCACGGTCCCTCCTCCCATCTAATGGCGACAACAAATATGCAAACAAGTGTGTAGAACCAGGTATGGTTGGAACTTCAATAGTCTCAAACTGTAATTTAGCTATCTGAATGGTTCTAGAAACAGGAGTGTTTGCTGAATGATTCTTTGTCTTTCACAGTGAGAGGAAGAAAAGGGCAATTTTTAAAAAGCAGAACATGGGAATGATACAACAAGTGACTCTAGGAGAAACAGGCTTCCCAATTTCTACTTCAATAAGAGAAAGCAACAAAAAGGAGTTTTTGTTATATAGTGCAAATACAGAGACAGAAGATAAGCAGCTGAAATTCAGCAATTCTATTTGTGATCTATATATTTCATTCTACAAGGCACTTTCCTGTTTATATGTTTTCTTCAATTTAATGTTATTGGATTAGCTTTCAATGCACTTTTTTTTTGCACTTAACTGTAACTACCAATAACCCAGCTATTTTATGCTAAATATCTGCATCTTTATTTTAATAAAGATTTTATCTAAACCTGTTCAACAGTTTTTCTCAGAAATGTGACTTGACTCTACTCCCTAAAACAGAAATGTAAGATGCCATCTTTTTTATGTGGCATTTTGAAATGTTTTCAATATTTTTTATTTTGTATTTTAAGTCTAACTTTTCTTTGTGTTGATTTTGAGTATCTTTGGTAACAGGTTGGAAATATTAAATAAACGAATAGCGAATACTCCACATCTACTCAAAAATTCAACTGAACAAATCTAATAATCGTGTAGAGAACATCTGGGTTAATATAAGTGGGGCAACAAATAAAAACTACTATTGTTGGTGTCAATTACTGTTCGCCCACATAAGGAAAAGACACTGCAAGTGTATCTAAAACCAAATTCAAATATTTTTTAAAAGAGGGGTTTAATCATCCAAATCAACCACTGAGAAAAACTCTGTCAAGTACAGTTCTAATCAAATTTCTGACTTGTGTCAAATTACCTTCAGAGGGTGAAGGAAGGTCAGCTATTCTTAGCATGATTCTAACAAAAATATTAATAGTCAATTAAATTTGACTATAGTCAAAAACATACTTTAAAGTTCAAAAAGTGGATTTTAATAAATTTAGAGCAATGATCAAGAGGATCCTGTGGCAGAATATTCTTATGGGAAAAGGAGCTTAAGATACATAAGAATTTCTTTTAAAGGAGATACTAAAAGCACTATCACAAATAATTCCAGTGAATATAAAATGAAGGACAAAAAGAAGCCCATATGACAATTAAAAAGCATAGGGCTATTGAAAACTAAAGTTCAGAATTTGTGAAAGATGCTGAGTATAAAGATCAGTGGTGGTATTCGACCGGTTCTGCCCACTTCTGGAGAGCCGGTAGGAGCGATGAGCAGCAGAGACTGAACTGGTTCTCTCCGCTGTTCTGCTGGCTCTGCTGTTGGGCCCACCTGCCTGCCCGGGCTCCCATACTCACCTTTATCCGCTGAATTTGAAGCGCAGCTGCTTTGCGTAGCACAGAATAATCCTGCGTGGCAGCTGCTGAAGCAAATGGGATCATGCAGGCTTGCAGGAGGTGAGTCAGAATGCCCCTGCGCCTACGCCTCTGTGCCTGCGCAAAGTGCGCATTTGGCATGTGCATGCACACAAAGTGTGCAAAGCATGCAAAGTGTGCCCACCAAGCCACGCCCACTGAACCGGTGGGAACAATATTTGAATCCACCACTGATAAAGATGAATGCATTAAGCATAGAATTATAAGAATCAGTATTATGCCCTAGTACTTTTTGTTATTTTTAACAATTACTTGATTTAGGAGGCAACAGTAACGCTTATTCATTCTGTAGATGGCTTAAAATTGGATAGGATAGTTGATATTCTTACTAGAAAGAGAAATGATGATGATGTAGCTGCAAAAATGACAAATACATCTTTACTCTGGATCAAAAGAATTATAACTTCTAAATCATTTTGCATTGGTCTAACTATCCGAAATACTGTGTTTCATTCTGGGCCTACATTTTAAGAATTCAGGAGAATGGATTCAGGATTCAAGAGTACTGGAACATGTTCATGAAAAGTGATGAGGATGATCAAGGGACCAAAACCTAAGTTCTGTGAAGTGGGTTGAAGGAATTATGCAAAATCAAGTCTTAAGGACTGAATATTTAGAAGAGAATAGGAAAGCCCTGTTCAAATATCTCACGCAGAAGGTATTCTTTGCTGTTGCAGAATCCAAATTGAACAATGGATTTAAGTTGCAGGAAGGCAAATTTCAATTAGATTATAAAAGTGTTCTAATTGTAACAGTAATTCAACAGGTGGGAAATTTGAGTTTTGACAAAGTGTGAACATAATTTAAAAAAAAGAAACATGATAAACTAAGCAGTAGCAACTGGTTATATTCAATATGCTAGTAGTCAGATATTAAACATTGCTTTTAAGTATTATTAAAGACCAAGAGTAGCATTTAGATCTTCATTTTGTGTTGCAGAATTAAGAAAATGATTACATAAATATAAGAAAGGTGTGTGAGGGCGCGTGTGTGAGGGTATGTGAGAGAAGATATAGGAAAACTACAAAAAATGTTGTGAGCGTTAAGTGATTTACAAAACAAGAACCCAACAGCAAAGATGCTATGCAAAATCTACTAGAAGCCAACAATTCCTTGCAATTTCCATGAAGATCCGTTTTCCTTCAGTGGATAAGAGGGAAACACTCTTCTGGGTTGCTCCTCCCATTCAGTCTCTTAGGTACAACTAAAGATTTTGCATGCTCCTACTGTGGAAGGAAGCAGCTCTTCCCCTTCAGTTTTTGTGATAAACTCCTTCAGAATATAGAAGGATGAAAAATAAAAAAACAGGAACAGGTGTTTTCTCTTTCTCTGCTGGGTGAGCATTCACCTGAAAAGGATAGATGCAGTCTATGCCCATCAAGGTGGCAACTTTTCTCTTCCTCAAGATATTGGTTGCATCACTTATTACACAGAGAGGAGGTTCCCTGTATGGTAGTGTAGTCTCCTTTGCCATTGGGGGAAATGGGCCATGAGGATTGGGTGGGGAGAAGTCTGCCAAGGTTACCTGGTGCATCCAATGGCAGAAGTCCAGATGAAACGCCGATCACTTGGTCGTGGGAGATGGGGGATTGGCTGCTCGTTGTCTCTAGGCTTAATCCCTTCCTACCCCATGGTCTCTCAGCTCTTCATGGGGATTGAGTGAGTTCTGTTCACCTGCAGAGGTGACACAAGTGGAATCTATTGACTCAGCTGTTGAGCCAAGAACTGCTCCTGGGAGAGTCTGTGGAAGGGAGGCTGCTGCTGAGGGGTCGGGAAAAGACTTTTAGGAAGACCGGTACCTTTTCAAATCTGAGACCCACTGTATATTTTGATCCTCCTCTTAGGTCGAGTGGAGAAGAGCAACCCAGGCAAACAAAATTTCCTCCACTGTGAAACACTGGATCCCTAGATGCACACTGTTTTATAAAACTGAATAAATTCCAATCTTGTAGAGAAAGAGAAGAGCAGACTTCATCTACAGAAAAATCTACATATTTAACTTTTACGGACAGCTTATGCACTAGGTTATTCTCTATTTTCTGACTTTGTGCTTTCTATGACATCATCCCAAAGTATAGAGTAGTAAGTATGAATACATGTATATGAATGAATGATGAATGGAACAGGAAATTAAAATATATTATTATTTAGAATTAGATAAGATCATTTCATCCACTTGTTTCTCTATATATTTATCCATAAAAGTCATATAAAATGTGAATTACTTTACACTGTATTCTACATTTCTTTCCTCTACAACCTCTTTGGGATGGTGGGTATTATCGGGTATTCTGAAAACCCACTGTGAGTGCAGCTGCAAAATGATTATTGAGTGGGCATATAGTTGAATTGGAACAAACAGTTACTAGAGCAATGCGGTGATTAGGACCTGAAGGAAGAAATATTTTGGGATATACATGGAACACCTGTTAGGAATTCCTAACTAAATATAGCTTTTCTTCAGAATCTATTCCTGCTGTGCCAGCCACAAAAGACCAAGAAAAAAATGCAGCTGCTTTAAATTATTTGAGTCAGGTGCAATGCACATATCTATGAATGCTTTGGATTACATTCTGAATTCACCTCACCGTATAGCTTCAAGGCACCAGGATGCTAACTACAAACCTTTACCCTCCACCAAGACATGAGCTATGACCTCTATTTACCTTTGTCTATTTTCTGGACATATGAAACAGAAATACAGGGAAGCAACCATTCAGCTTGTATTTTCTAGGAGAATTTAGGGATCATAGGCATTCTCGGAAATAATGAAATCGCTGCACTTTTGTTCTACATTTTCAAGATGCCATCCATCCAATGTTTTTAATTTTTTTTAATGTAGGAAGTTGAATGGGAATGAGCCTGATGAGCATCCAGGGAGGTTTCTTTGGCACTGGTACTCCTCGGCTCCTTATCTGGCATCCTGTTGATGTGTAGTTACTGCTAATAATAGGACAACTTCGATGGAAACCCACAAGACACGCCTGGGGCAGCAACTTTCCCTGGTCCTCTTGTACTCACCTTTTGAAAGAAGTTTTCGGAACTTTTGGGTAGCTGAGAGCTGCTGCTCTGGGCTATTGGAAAAGATCATCTCAGTCATGTCGGAGGTGATCACTGCATTCTACAATTCCACATGGAAAAAAAATTAACTAAAAGACTGCTTCTAAATTCAAAAAGTTAAACTGACTCATTTAACAACTGCGGCAAGAAAGGTCGTAAAATTGGGCAAAACTCACTTAACAAAAATGTTGAACTTAATTATAGTTGTAAGTCAAAGACTACCTATACCACCTAATAAAGGCAGTCCTCGACTTACAACAGTTCATTTAATGACCAAAGTTACAGCTCTGAAAAGTGAGTTATGACCATTTTTGACACCCCTATGGTCACATGATTAAAATTCAGATGATTGGCAAGTGCCATGTATTTATGACAGCTGCAGTGGATCATGAGATCAACTTTTGTGACCTTCTGACACACAAATTCAATGGGAAAGCCAGATTCACTTAACAACCATGTTACTAACTTAACAAATGCAATGACTTACTTAACAACTGTGGCAAGAAAAGTCGTAAAATGGGGTAAAACCCACTTAACAAATTTCTCACTCAGCAAAATAAATTTTGGGCTCAATTGTGGTCATAACTCAAAACAGGCTAGGGTTTTCCCTCCAGCATTGCGAATATCCTGCAGAAATACTGAAACTATAGAGATTGTTTCTCCTATATAGAACAGAATGACTATGTCACTATGCAACATAAATACCGTGTACATTGTTTATCTGCAAGAGGCTTAAAACTACTGAAATAGCTTATAAATACAATAACACACATATAGTACATAGCCCAACTGTTATTTATCTGGGGGTTTTCCCCCAAGGCAAGAATGTAGCATAAAATATACAGTGGAACCTCGGGTCGCAAACGCTTCTGGTCACGACCAAATCGAGTGACAACCAGAATTTTTGCTTCTGTTTTGCTTCTGGTCGCAAACAGATCTTCGGTGCCTAAAAACCAAAACCGATTTTTTCTTTTTTGCTGTATGATTTCCCCTTCAGCGCCAATTTTATTTTGGTCCGTGCATGCGGAGATGGACATGCTTCCAGGCACGACCAAATCAGGTTGCGACCGTAGTCCTGGAATGGATTATGGTCATGACCCAAGGTTTCACTGTACTTATTTTGAGACTGTTCATGAATTAGTAGATACCTTGATTCCAGAAAACTGTGTTTTGCTTTACAGCTTTCAAAATGATCAATAATGAAATTATTACAATGGCTGATCACACAGTCAGCCAGACGTTCAGACTGGATTTGACATTTTATTATGGACTTACAGACGTCATTTCCATGTTATTCATTTGAGTTTCATGGAAACCACCATCTGACATAACTTCCTCCTCTGTCTCTTCATCAGCTGTAGCAACATTTCTACGTTTAAATAACTAGAAGATAAATGCAATGATATTAAAATTAAAAGTATGTAATTTAGAGAATAAAACAATTCACAATTTATTGAACAATCATAAGGTCCTAGACTCTATAACCTCTTCAGTAAAGTTTGAAAAAAAAATGCTAGGAGGGGCACAAAATAATATAACTGTTCAAGAAAATGGTGATTATACAATCAGCTATATACAATGGATATAGAAAGTCTACACATCTGTTAAAGTGTCAGGTTTTTGAAATGTAAAAAAAATCAGACCAAGATAAATCACTTCAGATTTTTTTCCAAGCTTTAACATAACATAAAAGCTGTACTATTCAAAACAAATTGAAATCTTTTAGGGGGAAATATAAAAGAAAAGTACAGTAACTGGTCACATAAAGATGCATAACCTTAAACGATTACCTGGTTGAAGCACTTTTGATTTTATGACAGCAGTCTTTTGGGGTAGGAACCTGGCACATCTTGCGTTCGGAATCTTGCCCCATTCTTCCTTGCAAAAGTTGCGCCCCATCTGGATCAAGATGCCCTACGTACGGTCACTCATGTGCTCGTTACTTCCCGGCTGGACTACTGCAATGCTCTTTACATGGGGCTGCCCTTGAGGACCACCTGGAGGCTTCAACTTATCCAGAATGTGGCGGTGCGGGTTGTGATGGGAGTGTCCCGATACTCCCATGTTACACCCCTCCTGCATGAGCTGCATTGGTTACCGGTTGCCCTCCGGGTGAGATTCAAGGTGTTGGTATTAACCTACAAAGCCCTTCATGGCTTAGGACCGGGGTACTTGTGGGAGACCCTGCTGCCAGCAACAGCCTCCTAACGTCCCGTGTGCTCTCACAGATGGGGCCTCCTTGGGGTACCGCCAGCCAGACAATGTCAGCTGGTGACCCAAAGGGGTAGGGCCTTCTCTGCGGGAGCACCCACCCTATGGAACCAACTGCCCCCTGAGCTTCGGACGGCCCCTGACCTCTGCTCCTTCCATCGTGGCTTGAAGACATGGTTATTCCAACTTGTCAACCTGGACTGGGGATGGGAGTTTTAACAATTTGTCTCATGATTTTAAATTTGATTGGGTTCTAGTTAGTTTTTAACTGTGTGATATTTGTATTGTACTGTTTTTATATGGTTGTACGCCGCCCCAAGTCCTTTGGGAGATGGGGCGGCCTAGAAATCCTAATAATAATAATAATAATAATAATAATAATAATAGTAGTAGTAGTAGTAATAGTAATAGTAATAGTAATAATAATGCTCCAAAACTGTCAAGATTTCAAGGGCGTCTCCTGAGCTTTTCAGGTCATTCCCCAGAATTTTAATTGGATTCCAGTCTGGATCCTGGCTGGATCATTCAAAAACTTTGATCTTCTTATGGTGAAGCCATTATTTTGTTGACCAGAGGTATGCTTCAGGTTGTAGTCATGTTGAAAAGTGAAATTCCTCTTCACTGTCAGCATCAGAGGCCTGAAGGTTTTATGCCAAAACTGAGTGATATTTGGAACTGTTCCTAATTCCCTCCACCTTGATTAAAGCCCCAGTTCCAGCTGAAGAAAAACAGCCCCAAAGCATAATATTGCCACTACCATGCTTCTCTGTATGGTGTAGTTTGATGTTCAGTGTTGTTTTGTGCCAAACATACTTTTTAGAATTATGGCCAGAAAGTTCAACCTTGGTCTCATTACACCATGGGTGTCAAATTCAATCATGTCACATGACATATCGCTACTTTTTTGCCTTTGCGGAGCCTGGGTGGACGTGGCCTGCACATGACGTATCTGATCTGTGGGCCGCCAGTTTGACAGGCCTGCATTAGACTGTAACGTTTTCCCACATGCTTTTGTCAGACTTGACATAGGTTTTTGCAACAAGTTTGTTTTTCTCTGTAAGAAAATCTTCTGTCTTGCCACCTACTCCACAGCCCAGACATATGAAGAATTCAGTAGATTGTTGTCACATGAAATACACAACCAGTATTTGCCAGAACTTCCTGTAGCTCCTTTAATGTTGTTATAGTCCTCTTAGCAGCCTTTTGGACAGTTTTGTTTTTTCATCTATTTTGGAGGAATGTCCAGTTCTTGGTAATGTCACTGTTGTGCCCTATTTTCTCCACCTGTTGATGACGTCTTCACTGTATTTCATGACATATCTAATGCCTTGGAAATTTTTTGTACCGTTTTCCTGACTGATACCTTCCAACAATAAGATCCCTTTTATGCTCTGTAAGTTCTTTGCAGACCATGGCTTTTACTGTAAGAGGCAACTGAGTAAGTGCCAGAAAAATCCTACACCTGAACTTTATGTGAGCTTGATCAGAGTCACTTTAATTGATGGCATGTACTGACTACTATTTAACATCAGTATGAATGTGACTGGATAATTCTGAATATAGCCAGATCCCTACTTATGAGGACGTGCAGACTTATGCAACCACGTTATTGTGAATTGTTATTGTTATTTTTATCCCTAAAAGATTCCACTTTGTTTTTTCAATTGAATTATACAGCTTATATGTTGTATTAAAGGTTGAAAAAAAGATGATGTAATTTATCTTTTCTGATTTTTTTAACATATCAAAAATCTGGCATTTTAACAGGGATGTGTAGACTTTCTATATCAATTGCATACTGTGGAAACGAGTATAAACTGAGGCAAAATATATATATTGTGCAATGTACTTGAAAAAGCCTATCCCTCCCCCACTTTTAGCTGTCATGTCTATCTTTATCTAGCTCAGGGCTGTCAAACTCCCGGCCTGTGGGCTGGATGCGTCATGCGCTGACCACACCCACACCCAGTTTAGTGAAGGGGGAAAAAGTCCTGATACATCACATGATGCTGCCGTGATGATGTGAGATTGACACCCCTGATCTAGCTGAAAGAGTGTGGATATTTTGCTGTACATCCATAACAGAATGACTAACAGCTACTAATATCCTTTAACCTAAAGTAATGTTCTCTGAATTTCAGTTTTGTTAGTCCACTTTAAGTGGGACGTAACAGTATAGAGGAGCAGGATCATCTAGCTGCCTGTACAACAGCTTTAAAACATGAAATACTAACCCTTCCAGAAGATTATCAACTAAATCAAAAGTTTCCAAACTTTCTTAGTTGCTGGCTTCCTTAATTTATTTAGTTTGGGAGTCACAGAGCTACATATTGAAAGGGGCTCACAGCTCCTAATTAAACTATTTATTTCACATATTTTAAAATAATCAGTGACATATTTTCTGTTAAGTTGGAGAGTAGGTAATAGTAAGCATAAACTGACATCCTACTAATTTTTTTGGCCTTGGGGTAGAACACGAGATTTTCTGAATTTCAATAGTTTCCAGTAGCAGAATACTCAACATATTTTACATTATTTCATATAAAATATAAAGTTCTTTAAATAACTGCAACACAACTATACTTAGAAAATTCATGTAATGTTAGAAAGAACATTATGAGTAGAACTCTTTTATCCAGCACTTGAAACCAAAGAACACCAAAAGCATGTCCAAAAGCTCATATTTTCTTCTTCCATATTATTTCACAAGAACATAATTACAATTTAAGAAATGTAAGTTTCTAAGTAATAGGGAAGAAAAAATATGTATTATGTTCAATGAACAGTATATAATAAAATGTATTCCAATCTGAAACTTGTTACATGTACATGGGAAGCAGTAAATTTTGTATAACACATAACAAAATTTAGATAAACTTTGAATAAGAGAACCATGTCCTTTTGAAAGGAAAAATTATAAACAGAGCCAATAAGAATGACCAGATTTCTTTAAATGTGGTGTTATCCATTATGAATGTGTGCCAGCCTAAAAGATGCACTGTAATAAATGTATTTTATAGTTTTGTTAGCCCTTTTGTCACATGAGCAAAGCCTTTGCCAAATGGGACGCCCTTTTATCTCCCTGCTGTGGGGTGGCCATTGAACTGAGCTAGGGAAAATGATTTCTTATACTAAAGGGTTGTGATTTGGTAAATATTTGGCAGGATGAAGAGGCTAGTCAAAAAATATCTTTGGGAAGAAATGCTAGTTTAATTGGCTAGCAATATCCTCAGTTCACTGTCTCAAAGCTGTTGCTTCATTCTCGTGTTTGAACATGCAGGGCTGATTTAAGGAAATTCCAGGATACATCAAAATTATCAATAAGAATCCAGGGTGCCAGACTTAAAGGGGCAGTATGTGAAAATTTTGGCCCAGTATGTAATAATGTATAAGTAAGTGTTGGTCTTAATTATACTGCCAGCCTCATGAGAGAGAAAAAACCTGCACTTGACACACAGCAAGAAGCTTGGAATGTTCCTTAGAAATTTAATTTGAATGCTTTCTCAAAACAAGGAATTGTACAAGCTTAGTTGGGTACAAAAAACAGCTGAGCTCTAACACTTGGAGTATACAAGTAATAAATAATGCCCCTTTAATATATAAGAATGATAGCAATGCTGCAGTAACTATCTCAACTTTTATTATTTTATTTATTATCTATATATTCTCTGCATTTTCGGTGAAATCACAGCATGAAAGGCTATGCCTATGCCTTGAAATTGAAATCAAATGAGTCTTAACAATATATGTTCTTAGGAAATCCATGCTAATTTCAAGTAATCACTGAATGTTTTTCAAATGTTTACAGATCCATCACTATGAGCTGCACTAGCATCTTCCTAGGTATCAAAGTCAAACTGATTGGCCTTTAGTTCCTGGAACATTCTTTTTCTTATTTTTGAAGATAAAGTCAACATTTGGCTTCTTTTACTTAACTGGCCCTTCATCACCCAGGAAATTCATAGATATGGCCACTGCCAATAAATTATTTCAAATACAAGTACTACTTTTAGTAAATAATTACATCATTTTACTGTTTAAATTTCAAAGATTTCTAAACTTTGAAACTTTTCAAAGTTTAGAAATCTTTGAAACAAAGATTTCTAAACTTTTATGTGTGTGTATGTTATCACACATACACACACATAAAATGTCTTTATAACATGCCAAAAAGTATGTCTTCCTTAAAATCAATTAAGAATTCCATTAAACCAATTAAAATTTTGGGAAATCCACTGGCTTAAAAGAATTAAAATACAGGAACATAAAGCATTAGAAAATTTTACAATTAGAGAGGATTTTATTCATTTCTGAACTTTATTAACAGAGTTTTTAATTATATTTGAACATATTACTTTATGGGAAGAATATTTTTCTTCTGTTTTCCCCTTTCTTTTGCTCCTTGATAATTTGATTTTCCACTAAATATTTAATATATATATGTATGTACGTATGAGTGTATGTGTATGTATATGCATATACATTTTCAATGTTCACAGAATTTCATCCTACCTGCTCCTCTCGTTTTTGCTTCCGCAATTGAAGGCCCTCTTCTTCCCGACGGCGACGCATTTCATCAGGGTTCAGAGACTTGTTTTTATAACTTTTGAGTCGAAAATTCTCTTTTCCTGAAGATGTCATGGTTTCTAAACAATGAAGTATTAGAAAGGAAATCTGTGTCAAGTGACATGTAACTTCATGTTTTTACTCCAAGTGTATTCTTTAAAATCAATAATGAAAAGGGTTTAGAGGAATTATCTTGTTTGAGAAAAAAAAGTTTGATAAGCTATTTTTATTCTTCTTAATATTGGCCTCATTTGTCTAATTATTACTAGAGATATTTCTGAGCAACTATCTTGCCTTAATAAGAAAAACAAGCAAATTAAACATAACCTCAAAAATAAAAAAAAGAGAAGAAAATGCAAGCAAACTGGAACAAGCTAAATCTGAAAAAAGGTGCAATCAGAATAAATTTACCTGGAAAAATGAACCAAGAATCAGTGTGATTTCTTCCTCTTTCTTTAATAAATGGACTAAAGCTAGTTCATATCTTTCAAGTTTCTACAACTTCCCTTCTCCTTCACCTAATTTACAGCCACTATATAGATATGTTAAAGAGACACAAAGATTTAGGTTTCTGACTTGCTTTTTTCCCATTTTTATTGCTCATTCTTCAATTTTTCTTGACCACTGAGAATCTAACCAAGCTAAAACCACAGCCCAAAAAAGTCTTACCCAAATAGATTCTTACTGCAAGTAACCTAAAAGTAAGGTATTCTTCAACTCAAGCTTTACTTGAATTTCACGGCCATATCTATATACGTAATTCTCAAATACTGATCAGTCTTAGTTTACAATTCCAGACAATGTTGGCCCAAAATGTTCACCAGGAAATAATTTCACATATACATAAAAGAGTTTTTTAACAGGTATGGCTCTTGTTTTATTTTAATCTCATGTTTATCTTAAAGATTTATTTCACCTTGATACAATCAATAAACCAATTTTGCTCAGCAACTCAACTGTAGATTGGTTACAAATATTGCATATAGTTCTAGGCAAGAAGAACTCGACAAACAGGAGCATATCCAAAGGAAAGCAGACAAATATTAGTGTTCAGGAAAGACAAATCTATCAAATATAGTTAACAGAACAACAGAACTGGAAGGGACCTTGAAGGTCTTCTAGTCCAATCCCTTACTCAAGCAAGAGAACCTATACCATTTCAGACAAGTGGCTATCCAGTCTCTTCTTAAAAGCCTCCAGTGGTAGAGCGCCCACTTCTGAAGGCAACCTATTGCACTGGTTGATTGCTTTCATTGTCAGGGAATTTTTCCTTAGTTCTGGGTTGGAAAAACTGGATATGCTTAATCTGGAAAAAATGGTGGGGAGATATGTTGGCAGTCTTCAAAAGCTACTGTGTAGAAAAAAACCAGAATCGTTCGGTTGTTCCAGAAGACAAGAAGCAATGACTTAGATTACAAGGAAATTGATGTTTTATGGACATTAGAAAAAAATCCCTAATGGTTACGGCTCTCCTACAGTTAAGCAGATTGCCTTATAAGGTAGTAGATTTTTAAACAGAGGATGAAGGAAAGCTTTGTACTATGATACACCACAGTAACAGAAAGTATTAGAATAACTATTTTGGCAGTCAACCCCAAGCAATGCAGCTGTGAATTAGGTAGCTTAATAAAGTACAAGTTTTCTATATAAACTGCTAAAACAAGATTGAGGCTAAAACAAGATCTGAGGAAAGAATTTGAGTTCATGGACCTTCACTGCACTCTGAAAGATATTGCCAATGGGAAATGTTTGGCTGGAAAATAAACCAAACTCCGCAATCACTTCTGGCTTGAAATACAAAGGGTGGACTATAGGTAGTCCTTAATTTGTGAACGTAACTTAGCACAGAATCATGATTATAACTATTTTTGGTTTGTAAGTCAAGGCATCACATGACTGGACCCTATTTTTTGGCATTTTTTGCAGCAGTTGTTAAGCAAACACCATGGTCATTAAGCAAGTCAATATTCTCAATGGGCATTTTTTTTGCTGGAACCTGTAAGTAAATGCTGGAAATCAGCAAGAAACATTGCTAATTATGGTCATGTGGTATAAGTTGAGGACTACCTGTACACTGCAAAGTTTTTTGCAAGCTACTCAGCCACAGCCTTTTATACTACAATATAGGAAGAAGTGAATACATTGGAATCAACAGGACAATTTATAAACATACTTTTTAAAAACTGAAACCAATATCTTTTTTGATACAAAAAAGTTAGAGTATGAACTCCATCAGAAAACTGCTTTCAATATCAGCAATTCTAAAAATCATTTATTTCTCAAAATATTTATTCTAATTGAAAACACTCATTTCTGCTGTGGGGAAACAAAAAAAATAAAATGACTTAACAATAAGTCATTTTCATATTGTAACAAGTTAACCATATAATTCTACTTATAAATATTTCTGTACACTGTACTTTTTCAAATTTATATGCTGCCCATCTCACTAACAACACTATCATCTTCCCCTTTCAGAAAAGAATAAAAGGCAGAAGAAGGCTTATTTTCTTCTTGTTAGGCAAAACTTTTATCTAAATTGCTTTTTGTTACCTAGATCACAAAAAAGGGCAAGAATGTCAGAATGCAGTACACAAATGTTTCCAGTCTCAATTAAACTGAGGCTTCAACTTAAGAACCACTCTTGCCAAAGTGAACTTACATAATATTACAATCACTATTCTTTTGGCCAATCATTATAAACTACTATATTTGATTATTGGCCCTTTGGGTTGTGGCACTACAATTGTGGAATTCTTTAAGGAAGATGATTTAATTAAATATGAGATGCAAAAGAGACATGACAGAGACATCCCTTGTCACACCTTTATATTTTATTTTAGTTCTGGAAGTATTAAATAGAGACATAAGAGAAGTTTGAAAAAAAATAAAGAAAGACAATTAAAAATCGAGAGCTTTTGCCAATGACTTGGTTTTGGTATTGCCAGATGGTATAGAACATGTTTTATTTTGAAAGTTACTTTTAACACTACTGGTAGGGACTTTTTTGTTTTTGCTTTTAGGCCAGAAAAATAAGAAATACAAATGAAGTATATCACTCATTACATTTCTATTGCTTTTAAAATTTCAAATTATTCAAGGGGACGGTCCAAATGGTCTTTGGCACCAAAACTACCGCTACTCCTAAGCAACCCCTAATGTAAACAACTGGAAGGATTTGATCATTTGTTCTGAAGGCTTCTTTATCTCTATAGGCAGAAGCAGGGGTGGGATTCCACCGGTATAAACAACCAGTTCAATGATTGCGAGCTATGAAGTGGTATGTAAGTCTAAGTGCTATTGCTTTTGTTATCTGATTTCTACCCAGATACTTTCTCTTTCTCATTCATATGTTCATGGTTGATAGAAAAGTCTAAATTTGTCTCCTTTCCCTCCAGCATTATATTAAACAATGTATTCCCAATATCTCTGCAAGCTTACAATGTGCAATCAAGAACCCATTCTCTACCAAAAACTAAATATTTTTGCATTGAATGCCAGCTTTCCTCTCAATTCATCTACAAATTTGCCAGTCTCCTCTATAAACCTGTATTTGAATGCCTGACTTGTCATCCAATTCTATAAACATTCATTAATTAGGCTCATCAGTTCTCCTCCTTTTATTCCTCTTATTGCTTTTCCATAGACAGAATTAAAAATGCATTTGTGTATCTGTGAATTTCTCTCAAAGGTAAAACTGACTCAACTAAGAGGAGTTTTTTTGTGGCACAGTTCACAATTCCTTAAGAAAATGATTCCATGTGCTTGGAGAATAATGACAATATGTTACTTGAACAGGCATGGTCAGTTCTGGGGGCATTTTGTATTTTAATAAACATACTGTAATCAAACTGCTGTAAACAAAATCAAAGACACTGACATATATAAATGCAGACACTAAGATGAAATGGACAATAAGCTTCATGTTGAGCTGACAGTAAGACATGGTGAGGCAGGCAGAAAGAAGGTAGTTGGGATCAGCTCAAATCTGGTGATTTTATAACAATGTAGTATAAGAAAAAAACAATTCAGAAAAGTAACACATATAACAAACTAAGAGAAAAATATGTACATACATTATTGTAAATAATTAAAGGAAAAAACTCCTGGAAAATTGTGTCAGAAACAGAAAAATTCCAAAAGTGTATGCCAACTTGCTTGAAAATCCTCTTATTCATCCTTCTGTCCAGAGAAAAAAAATGAAAAAGAGGCTATTTCCAACACTGATAAGCCACACCTTTCAACAATCCTAGTATATATGTATCTATTATTGTATTTATTATTTTGACTACTTTCCCTGTGCAAGAACTCCACAATTCTTGGTGCTTTGATAAATTCCAAATTTATAAAACACAGCCAAGGATGCATATGCACCCTTGCTAAGCAAGATCATTTACTTATTTACTAAATTTGTGCCCTACCTTTCCTCCATGGGGCTGAGCTATCTTGAGAATTTCTCCTTATTTTAATCTTTATATCCCTCCTAGGAAGTATCCTTGGTTGCAGGAAACTCTGAGTTTCCATGAGAGTGTACCATTGAATTCTCTACAATATTAAATCACAATGCCACACAGGCTTTCTATTAATAATTGTGTAAATAGTATCTGGAAAATAGTCCAAAATATGTCAATCACAGGATAAGCTGAGACCATGTGAGTTAATCTTCTAACTACAGAAATGCATTGCCAAATAAGGTAATTATGACCAACCTTTGTTAAACATTATCTGAGATGTCCTATAAATACAAAATGTTCTGTTGTATTACCTTTATTTTGAAATAAATTTTATTAATTAAACTAGCAAAAATCTTCAGCCTGTATAGCATTCATTGAGCTGTCCATGAAACCTCTCATGGTACAAGTAGGAGAGATGTTGCTAGGGCTTATAGCATCAGTTTCACGCCAAACTCTCAAAAAACAGATCTATTCTGCCTACTGATAGTTCAACCCTATGATATAAAATCCTCAAGCTGACAAAAGTTGCACGCCTTGCTTTAAAACAAAATTTACCAGAACAGGGTACTTGCACAATAATACCATGACAAGACAGATAATTAAGAATTTAGGAAATTCAACAAATCTTCTAAAAAGATTTTAGAAGCATCCAGAAAAACATTTGCCATTTACTTACTAGGAAGTTCCACTTACATACTTTTATATAAGCATGGACAGAACTAGTATGTTTTGGAATAATTCCAGTGGAGGGGGGAAACCTAAGAGACTACCATTTCAGAATCAAAGTACTTAATATAATGACCAAGAACAGTAAAGAAAACAGAAACAACTTCCCCTGAGCTTCCCCTTATATTCCAGAAATATAAACCATGTCAGTTGAGGGAAAATAAAAATATGATATGCTCAAGTAATGAGCTTGGAGAAAGTCCTTAGTTAAGATTACACCTATTTAGTCACTTACAATAGATTTCACTGTGAATTAGAGATTGATATATAAAAAGAGAAAGTTACAGCTAGAGAGATAGAATAAAACATCTAGTTAAACCCAAAACATATTGCAGGAATTAAAAACAGCAGTCTGAAGAATTCCTTCATGTCTCATTGGCAATGCTCCTAAAATAAATAGCACAAGCCCTCTGACAAATACTTCAGCTTTATATATACATAATGCTTGTACAATATTGAAATGGAAATTGATTCCCTTACCCCCAAGTAGCATTTCAGACGTATCTATGTTGAACATAAGGGCAGGGATCAGTATATGCTATTATCATTATCAAAGAAAATGTAAGAATTGTAGCTTTAAAAGAAATATTCCATATTTCTCTGAGCTTGAAGTATTTTAGCATGCATGCAATAATCTTTATATGTTTTTATCCACTGAGTCAAAGTTATCCTTATATGCTTAATATAAGCAGGTGCCGTAAATTATCAGGTGGTTTAAACTTTATTTGGATAAACAACTCATCTGCAACTTTACCTGGTGCAACAGCCACATTTGGTTCCTGAGGAATATGCAGGACAAGCAGGTACAAAGATACAATTGATGTATGCTTGGTATATGTACGTCAGTTTACATGTATATATATATCACAACTTAACATAATTTTAAAATCCATGTTCTAAAATAAACTGATTCTCCATTCTATATCTTTAAAATGAAGCAATAAAACAATCTAGAAGTGCTAAAAGTTGCTAGAATAACTGGAAAAATGTATGGTACCAAAGTATCATAACAAAGATTATAAGTGATCCTCTTGGATTCCTTATGAAGCAATACCAGGGAACAGAATATTTCTGATTTATCAGGATAAGCAACTCAGAGGAAGAACTTAAGGTCCAAGTAGATAAGTACCAAAAGAGACGTACCTCTTGTAGCTTGAATGTAAACTGTTTAGGATTTTGTAAATACCAGTATGTTGAATTTCACTTGGAAACAGTACAGGGTTAGAGTTAGTAGGGGAATCAAAAATATATCAATCATTCTCCTAGTGATTTAACTGTCCTCCTTTGAATCGGAGAATACCTAAACCATGTACTTGATCTTTTATGGAAGTGAAATTCACTTTGTAACAGAATGGGTGCAACTGGACAAAACACTCATCTACAATTATAATCCATCTTTAATATCAATATATCTAACATTTCTCAATCCAGGATACCAATCCTTTTTAATTGGTTGGCTAAGCGATCATATAGTTTTGATTCTGGGAAGAATCCAAAATCAACAGCTAGAAAGAAGGAAACTAAGGCATCAGGAAGAAAGACGGATGTGAAAGGATATGAAGTTCTGTGTGTATGGAATTTCACTGACTGACCTCTGAACTTCACAAGAATGGTTATTTGTAGTATCTCAGAAATCCCTAAAGTTATGTCAACAGGATTTACTACTTACAATACTGTTATCTCCCAGAAAAACAATTTGGTAAATTGTCTCCTCTGAAACGGCTACACTCTGGGTCTAATGATAATAATTAACAGAAAAATAAAGATCTGCATACTCTTAAGTATCTGGGCAAGACTCGCTTTGTACAAGGAGGGGAAGGAGCAATTTACAGGGATTGATTCCCACCCCACAAAGGAAATAAGACTGGTGTGAAAATTCTGTTCAGTATTTTTTAAAAAAGGACCAAGCTTCATAGAATGGGCAAAAGGTACCCAAATCTTCCACAGGTGCCAAGCTGAATCCTTGGCACTATCAAACCATCCCAGGTAGGAAATGCCAAGGCGAACTTTCATTCTAAACCCTGGAAGGCGAAGATAGGCCGTGTCCAGCTACTTCATGCCTTCCGAGTAACGCTCTACCTTCCAGCGCCGCAAGTCACCACCTCAACGCCCCGCGAGTAAGAAGCAGCAGCCCTGCCGACTTCTCGAGGGGCCCCTCGCCCCCTCCAGTCCGCTCCCCCTTAGGGGGACGCCAGGCTCAGCCTGCGGGCGCCCCCAATCAAAAGGCCCCGCACAGTCCCAGCCCTCCTTTTCCCTCCTCTCTGGCCTGCTCACAGCCTTAGGCGAAACGCAGCCCTGCGGCCGCTCTCTCTTACGCAAGGCCGCCCCCTCGGATCAGGCGCGCACACCTCACCTACCACCAGCACCCCCAGTACCTGCGGTTGCGGCCGGCTAAACAGCCGGCCTACACGGTACCAAAATCCTTCTTGGGCCCAAGGCGCGCACAGGCGCCTCTCCCTCTACGCAAGGCGAAGCCGGGTGCGAAAAGCTACAGCGCGCAGGCGCGGTTGAGCCAGCCATTTGGCGCAGCTTCCGGTCCGCCTGTACGTAAATAAGTCTAGGGAGAGAAGCGGAGTGGGAAGAATTAAGTTTCCGACGAGATCAGGAGCGGAGGTTTGCTGGACTAACCTGCCGCGGGGTGCAAGAAAGATCCCATGTAAGACGCGCGAGATGCGTAACGAACGAGCCGTTTCTTTAGCTGCTTCCAGGGCGGAAAGTATAACCGGCCGACATCCATCGTTTTGCTCAGCGAGCCACTGAACGACAGGAGGTTGCAGCTTCTTTCTTGGTGTTTGCGCACCTTCGACGGGGTAACTAAAGCCAGCAGAGTTGCCCACGGAGAGGAATTCACAAGGAAATAAAAAAAAAGGAAGCATAGGCCATGAGCATTCCTAATAACGATGATTTTAAACAGCTGGATTTTATCATAGATTTTAATTGTTATTTATTATTTTATGGTAGAATTTTACTGATATTTACTGAGTATTTTTATTTGTTCTGGTCTATGGTCTATGGTCTATGACTGTAATAAACTGAGTTGAATTGATTTAAAAAAGGAAATCCAAAAAGAACCCACTTTTTGGATACCCTTGGTGCAGCTCGAACACTGAACATGCACATTTCCTAAAATGATCCCTCTGCAACTTTATCCAACAGATCTTGGAAAGAGGTAGATTAATTGGGAAGTCCGCATCATTTGTGGGAAACTTAATAAAAGTTCTCTTCAGGAGATCTGACACAGAACTTTATTTCATGTGATTTTTCCCCCCCAGGTTCCATGGGAAATGATGGATTGCATCTTTTTGTACAGAATGATTTGGTTCACTCTCACAAAAACACGGACCATCATTTTTATGTAGGGTCCACCGGAAGCCATCTCTTGGCACAAATAACATCATATTATACCCAAAACAAAGAAACATGGAATTTTTATTTTATGGCATTAGTAATACATTTCCAACATTGACTTCTTGGGATAAATCTTAAAATAATCTACAAACTAATAAAAACATTGGATATGAAAGCTATTGGATGAAATGATCAGTTTCTAGTGTCTCCGGGAAGGGGTGTTTCCTCTCTGAACATCCTGTAAAGCAGTTCCATGCTGTGTTATAAACACAAAAGGTGTTTGGGATATTTTTTTTTACATCTAATCCAGAATACATTGTTCAATGCTCAATGCTTGAAATCCCAACCATAAAGCACACTGTTTGGTTGTTGGAGGCACAACCCCCAGTTTTATCCTAAATGGTAATATTGCTGCATCATCACTATGCATCAGCCACAACACATTTCCCTGCCCTATGCTAAGAATTGAACTGGTTATTGTAAGAGTGGGTGATGATCAGAACAAGATGGAATTCTGTGAAACATTAGAAGACAAGAACTGAGATGCTAATACAATCTCGCAGCATTATCTTCAGGAAAGACTGTATGTAGCTACTATAGCTTGCCAGACAGTCCAGAGTGTTACATCCTGTGGTCTCAGTACTAATATGGCTGTACTTTTCCCATTCAGCTCCTGGCTGAAAAACTCATCTTTATTTAAAACATTTATTTAGCTGCCCATCTTATAACAAACTTTGTCAGCTTCCAATTTAAAATTAAAATAACCATATTAAAATGATAACCCAACACATTAAAGAAAAATCTGGTATGATATCCACTCATCTTGTCCTAGCAGTTGTGGGAAAAGCCAGGTCTTCAGTGCTATGCAAAAGACCAGGAGAGTAGAGGTCTGCCAAACTTCAGGAAGAAGGGCAGGGGCTGGTTTTTGGCAAGCCACTGACACATCTGGTAAGTTGATGCCATGGTGAAAGATCTGAAGAGCTGTTCTATATGAGTTATCCCAAGCCTTTCCGCAATGAAAAACTTTTGAAGTCTCAAGATCCTATAGATCTAGTTAATACAGTAATATTAAATAACATTATTAGTATTATTATTAAATCGGATACCAACCGCCCTGTACGAACGCACAGGCAGGGACTTCTCGGGGTGCCATCTGCGACTCACTGTCGGTTGGCGGTATCCCAGGGAAGGGCCTACTCTGTAGCGGCTCCCGCTCTCTGGAACCAACTACCTCTGGGGCTCCGCCTGGCCCCTGACCTCCGCACCTTCCGTCGCGACCTAAAAACCTGGTTGTTTGAACAGGCTGGGCTATGCTGACTCCTTGGGGAATGGGTGTTTTATTTATTACGGGCTTTTTAGTTTAATTTGGCTTGTAATTTAATCCTATTTTAGTTAATCTAATTTATTGTGCTGTTTTTATCTGTGAGCTGCCCCGAGTCCTTTTGGAGAGGGGGCAGCATACAAGTCGAATAAATAAATAAATAAATAAATAAATAAATAAATAAATAAATAAATAAATAAATAAATAAATAAATAAATAAAATTATTTGCTGCCCATTTCACAATTCAGTTACTATGAGTGGCTTACAGCATGATAAAATGTACACATATCCAGACAATTATAAGTATAAAAATATTAAAATTAAAACTGACTAAAAAACCATGCAGTAGGGGTGAACAAGCATGATATTAAGACGTGCTTTCTGTCTTAATGCACCAACCACTTCCAACCCAACAGCTTCTCGTTCAGAACTCAATGCCAGCCAGCATAGCCAAGTTTTAAAATTTTTCCTGAAGGCTAAAAGGTGTGCGGGGGGGGGTCTTACCTCCTGCAGCAAAATATTCCAAGGGGATCTCACCAGCTACACAGTAGGCCCCTTCTGCCAGCACAAGTGGGGTGGGCCCATCCCGGTGGGGAAAGACGGTTCTGCAGATATCCTGCACCCATGCCATACACCCATTAAAATTCAATTTTAATTTGAGTGTTCTGTGCTTGTTGCTTTTATCTTATTTCTGACTAAGTAAAGCTTTTCCAGTAAACTTTTTTTTAATTAAAGAGTTTTATTAATGAACAACAAACAAAAAAACATTAAAAACAATGAATGTAATGCATACATAGCGAAAAATACAAATTTACATATGTGCATAAATATTAATCATCTTAGCTAAAGTTACTCCTTTCTTTTTTTTTTAAGCCAGTGGTAAAACTTCTCCCAAATTCTATAATAATAAGATTTGGTCTTTTAATTCTTGAGTTATTCTATCCATTTAAGCGCACAACCATATTTTTCTAATTATTTCCATCTCTTCTGGCATATCATTTCCTTTCCATCTCTGGGCAAAAGCTAGTCTCGTGGCAGTGGTGACATGGATTATTAAATATATTACGTCTTTATTTTATTTCCCCACATTGATTCCTAATAAGAAAATTTCGGGTCTGAGCTCCATTTTAATTTTACACATCTCTTCTAACCAGTTTCTGATTTTCAACCAATATATTTGGGCTTTTTCACATTTCCACCATACATGGTAATATGTTCCGATTTCTTTATTGCACTTCCAACATTTAGGAGATACTTTCGGATACATTTTTGCTAATTTTGATGGGGAGATGTGCCATCGATAAAACATTTTTAGTAAATTTTCTTTATATGATGCTGCCAGAGTAATTTTCCTGTTCCTATCCCATAACATTTGCCAATCTTCCAAATTTATACCATATCCAAAATCTTTCATCCAGGCCAGCATCGTTTCTTTCACCTTTTCTTCTTCAAATTTACATTCCAATAGTACTTTATAATTTTTTTTAATCAATTTCTCGTCTGCTCCTAATAATATTTTATCTAATTCTGTTTTCCGTTTGCTAATACCCCATTCTTTCCTATCTTTACTTTGCTGATTGTAATTGTGAGTAGGCCCACCATTCTATCTCAAATCCCAACTCTTTCAGCTCCTGTCTTGTTTTTAACTTTCCCTTCTCATCTAATATATTCTCATATGTAATGACCTGTCCTCTTCGCAATAAATGTGGGTACATTAACGCTTCCAATGTAGATAGCCAAGTTGGTATTTCCACATAGAATTGAGATTTAATTTTGTTCCATGCACTTAGTAAGGTCTGTCTAATTTTGTGCCTTTGAAAATAACCATGAATCTGGTGTTTGTCCTGCCACAAAAAAGCATGCCACCCTGCCTGAAGATTATATCCTTCTAATGTTAATATTCTTTTGTTTCTAACACTTATACAATCTTTAATCCAGGTCAGAGTGGCTGCTCTATAGTATATTTCCCAGTCCGGTAAAACAAGTCCTCCCCTTTCAATAGCATCCTGTAACAATTTCAGTCTAATTCTGGGCTTCTTTCCCTGACAAATAAATTTTAACTTATCCAATTGATTAAAAAAAAATTTCTAATTTTACCGGAGCATTTTGAAATAAAAATAGTAATTTTGGTAGTATATTCATTTTTATTGATGCAATTCTCCCCATAAGAGAAAGTCTTAGATTACTCCATTTTCTGAAATCCTCAGCTATTTTTTTTAATTCGTGGGGTATAATTATCCTCTTTAAGCATTATACATTTTGTCGAAATTACAATTCCCAAATATTTAATTTTATTTGTCGTCTGGATGTCCATTATCTTTGTTAAATTCTCTTTTTGTATATTTGTCATGTTTTTAGTAAGTATTTTAGTTTTTTCCTTGTTAATTTTTAGCCCCGCTACTTCACCAAATTCCTCTAATTTCTCTATTAGTTTTAATCCCGAATTTTGCAGATCTTCTAAAATAAAAACCAAATCGTCAGCGAAGGCTTGCAGTTTGTATTCTTCTTTCTTTATTTTTAGTCCTTTTATTTCTGGTTCCTTTCTAATTATTCTCGTTAGTGTCTCTAAAGTCAAAATAAATAATAACGGTGATAATGGACATCCCTGCCTCGTTCCTTTTTGTATTTCAAACTTGTCTGTTGTATGGTCATTTATCAATATCTTAGCTTGTTGTTTATCGTGTATGGCAGCTACTACATTTAGAAACTTTTGCCCGAAGTCCATATACTTGATTTGTTGCTGAACAAAACTCTATTTTACATTATCAAAGGCCTTTTTAGCGTCCAGGAATAATAATGCTACCTGTTCTTCACTACAGTCTTCATAATATTCTATGGTATCTAAAATTGTCCTAATATTATTACTAAGATGTCTATGTGGAAGGAAGACATTTTGGTCAGTGTGTATAAATTTATTTAGTATTTTCTTGAGTCTTTCTGCCATTATAGCTACAAAGATTTTATAGTCCATGTTTAGTAGAGATATTGGCCTATAATTTCCTATCCTTGTTAAATCATTTTTTTCTTTTGGTATAATCGTAATTGTTGCTTCCTTCCACGAGTTTGGAATTTTTGCCTTCTCCAGGACTTCATTAAATAATTTAAGTAATCTATCGCCTAGTATTCCTTGTTGGGACTTGTATAGTTCAGCAGGAAGTGCATCTGGACCAGCCGCCTTATTATTTTTTTTGTTTATTTATTGCCCAGATCACTTCTTCTAAATTTATGCTTCTATTCAATAAGCTTTTTTCCTCTTCCGATATTCTCGGAAGATTCGCTTTCTTAAAATATTTTATCGCTTTTTCTTCTGTTACAAATTCTTCTTCTTTATATAGGTCCTCATAGAATTTCTAGGCTATATCCCTCTTCGTTTCTGCTTGATAACATATTTCCCCCTGTTCATTTTGTAGTTTAGTAATCCATCTTTTTTCTGCTTGCTTTTTCCATTTCCAGGCTAGCCATCTTCCTGGTTTGTTGGCGTTCTCAAATACATTTTGTTTTCTTCTTTTCATTTTTTTGGGCTAAATCTTCTTTTTCCAACAGATTTATTTCATGTTTAATTAAATCCATTCTTGTTTTAATCTCTTTCTGTTTCGGTTTTTCCTGTAGTTTCATCTCTAGGTTTCTATATTCTATTTCTAATGCCTTTCGCTGTATCTTCTTTTTCTTATTTTTATTCGTCATATAGTTTATCGCTACTCCTCTCATAACTGCTTTAGCTGTATTCCAGGTGTTTTGTAAGGATGTATCTTCTTCTTTATTTTCTTCAAAGAAGAGTTTCATTTCCTTTTCCAATTTAATTTTAAATTCCTCCTCTAGTAAACTTTTCATATCTAGAGATCTGGTCTCACTGATTTAAAAATCAAACATTACAGTTAAACTATAATTACATGCAAGGCAGCACAGAACTATCCTTGAATTTCAAGAGAAACACAAAGTTCCTTACAAAGTTTGTTAATTCCTGAGCTTTGGGCAGGAGGTCCTAAAACTTTTCTTTTGCTATTTTTTTAATACTGGACGAAAGGAAGAAGCACTAAGAGCCCCCCAGCAATACTAATTATAGTTTGTCATGAGTTTCAGTTTTAGTAGCAACAACCCCTCATAATTATATGATTACCCTTGGGAATGGGTGAACGGCTAGATCCCTTCTCCCAGTCTGTAAGTCATTCTCCAGTGTGAGTGGAAGAAAACAATAGGCTGTTAGGCTGAGAAAGTCAAATTAGAAAATCTCATTTCAGAGCCATTTCTGGAATACAAATCTATTAATGGAAGAATAATTCTATATCTCAAATTCGTGTGCTTGAGTTTATATTGGAATCTAAAATATACTGCATATTACTTTTAAAAAATAGAATGGAAAGGTACCCTGTTTCCCTTTTGTTTTGTGAAATTACTTTCTGTTACCACTTTTGCCCATGAAAACAGGCTGGTGAATGATATACATGTTGCCCTTCACCTATGACCACATAGCCCAAAATTTATATTGCTAAGTGAGACAGTTATTAAGTGAGCTTTGATCCATTTTAGTTACTTTCTTGCCACAATTGTTAAGTGAATCACTGCAGCTGTTAAATGAATCTCACCTCCCCATTGACTTTGCTTGTCAGAGGATCGCAAAAGGTGACATTACCCCAGGACACAGCAACCACCATAAATATGAACCAGTTGCCAAACAGTAAAAACAATCCATGAAACTACAAGTCTACTGAGTGTTGTTAGCAAGTTGTATGCTAAACACCTAAACCACAAACTTCAAAATTGGATAATCTCAGAGGGCATAATTAAAGACAAGCTGGATTCAGGGAAGGGAGATCAACAGTTGATCATATTTTGGTACTTCACCACCTTGTACAAAAATATACATATAAAAAGAAATTCTCCCTTTTTGTAGCCTTCCTTGACTTTAAACAACCCTTTGATTCGATATCCAGAAGTACCCTCTGGAATAAACTAAAAAGTACTGCTATTGATAAATCCCTCCCCTATCCCATACAAAAACTATATTCTAACTCCACCTTAAAAGTAAGGTGTAACCCACAAGGGACTTTATCTGGCTCAATAAGAGCACAAAGCAGAGTATGCCAGGGATGAAGACATTCAAGTACCTTGGGGTGGTTTTCCATAAGAAAGGTATTTGGAAGGCACATCTGAACCACACAATGCAATCAGCGGTAGGTCTTCAAAGGCTATCAAACACTTTTTTTTTACCTAGGTGGAGGACAATTAGTTCCTGCAGCCTTAAAACTCTTTGAGGCTAAAACACTGAGGCAAATTCTCTGTGGGGCACAAACAGGATTTTTTTAAAGAAAGAAACCATACAAACAAAATTCCTGTGATCCATTTTAGCTGCACCTAACATGCCATCATATGCGCAGTTGAGAATTGAGACAGGAATGGCTCAAATTCAAATAAGAGCCTGGTTGAAAATTCCATTCCTCCCAGTGGATTTGCCCCTTTTAGTCCTGACAGACAACTTCCCCTCCCCCTGTGACCAAGCGATGGAGCATAAGCTGGCCTTCTATGGACCTTCCCCACTGTTTTTTATATCCCTAGGATCAAGCCAAGCAAGTGGTTACCAATAGAATAGGAGGCATACAGTTCCAGCTAGAATTTAACAGGATATCTCTCCACAGCAGAAATCATATTAAATGGGATGTGTGGAAACCAGCCAGATCTAATAACCTCCCCTCAGCTTTTCTTCAGGCCAGGTATGATAAAACTCCAATAGCTGAGCGAATGTATACATTTGGCAATGGGGAAGTTGAAGATATCTTATATGACCTATTGTATTGGAAATTCTACAGGGACATCAGATATATATCAGATATATCCTCCCTCTATTGGAGAGATTTTAGGGAAATCAGATAATTTCTATGTGCACCATCTCCTACAGGTTTCAAATCCAGTTACCATTCTTGCAGTAGCAAAATTTTGTGCTGCTGTAATTTGTTGAAAGAAATATCTTTCTGGGTTCAGTTCCAATTGGGGAAAAAGACACTGGAAACATGGAGGCTGCTTGGAAAGTTTAATGGTGAACAGGACCACATGGTCTGGAGCTCCAGAGAAAGATGATCACATACTTCAAGGTGAGATCAAGAAAAAAAAGGGCTGAGGTGCTGAGAGTGCCTGGGTTTTATGACCTCTGCTGGGATTTGAATTGGAGCTTGTATTCTAATTGGTTGTCAGACTCCCATGAGGGGCAACTCTGTAGGATGTCCTGAGTTCCAGGCTTGGTTGACCCTTGCTGGATGATTTATGCCCTTAAAAGGGCTTTTGGCAATTGCTATAGCTTTACCTGGAGACCTTTCTTATGTAAAGTATTCTGGCCCAGGCCTTAATGGCCCACCCATTAACAAAGGTGGGGGTGAGATTCTGCTTCTGGGTTTCTACTCTTTTTAGAGGAAATATTCTGCCTTTTTAAATATTTACTAGAATATTTCATTTTTCTAGGAGGGGGGTGGGTACTAACTTCCTACAAATTATGATAAGGAAAAAACACCGAAATAACTACCAGTAAATGATCCTTATTCATATTACTACTTTGCTTAATTATTTTCCAATATTTTTAGAGAACATATTTATTTTAATGTTTAATTTTTGTGCTGGTCTGTGACTGTAATAAAGATTGATTCTGATTCTCCTAAACGTCTGAATTCTGATCATGTGACTTTGGGCATGCTGCAATGGTCATAAGTAAAAAAAATGGTCAAATTTTTCAATGCTGTTGTAACTTCAAACGGTCACTAAATGAGCGGTTGTAAGTCAAGGACTACCTGTATATAATTACTAAACAGCTAGAAACAGTGATGAGATGGGACAGAGAACCGGGAAAACAATTAAGAAGGGAATGGCAGGTTTAAACACAATCTGCTACTGACGAATTTATAGTCAGATTGGGATTTAAACAAAGTCTATTCAATTATCAATATTTTCTCATATTGTGATCTCCATTTTAACAAAACTTGGAAGTTTATCCAAAAGCAAACTGGCCACAATGGGAACTATTTCAGTTTTGGACATGATATGTATGTAGTGATCATTTGTCCTTATTATAGAGGGCAGTCCTTTATTTCAGAAAACCATTGTTTAGATTATTAATTTTTAAATGCACTTTTGTGCTTTAAGCTTTTAATCTATAAAAAGTACCATGCAGTCTTTAACATTCATGTAAAAATAAGGAAATTGAATTGCTTTTTAAAAATAAATGTACGTATACTGTTTGATTTTAGATATTTTTCTTAGAATGTACTTTTTTGTAAAGCTTTCCTTTACTTTGCTCTTTAAGTTTTTTTTGTAAAGCAAAGTTATAAATATAGCAAATAAATATTGTTATTCTGATGAACCCCTTTTAGATTTGCCCTTTTTCTGATTTGTGCTTATTTTTTCAAAGAAAATGTGGTTACTGTAGATACGCTTCAAAATGAGGTTAAAAATAAGTTTGCAAGGAGTTGGATAGTAGGATCCATGCATTAGTCAAAATTCATGCCTAATACGTTTCTATAAATCCAGAATAAAACTCATTAGAAAATGAAATGAAAAGCTGCTGCTAAGATGGAAGAAAAGAACAACCATCCTGTTATGTATGTAGGTTTGAATGTTATTGGTTTATTTGAACTGTTCTTGTAAAATGTCAAATGGTATTGGTTTAAATAGTGCGGGAAGAAACCCTGCACTCCCATTGGCTGACAGCTACGGCTGCAGGCTATAAGAAGCAGCCGTAGCCAAGCCAGGACGGGTCCATTCGAGCTGTAGTCACTAATAAAGTCTTTGCTGGAACTCCTCGCGTCTGACTCTTCATGCAAACTTAACACTGGCGACGAGGATGGGATTTCCCTGAAGAGAAGACGACGCGACGAACAAGCAACTGAGCGAGATGGCTGCGCTGAACACGCCCCCAGCACCGTTCGATCCGGCGACGGAAGACTGGGAATCGTATGCGGATCGTTTCCACATGTTCCTGGAGGGGAACGATCTCGCCGGCATCCCGAGAGACGGAAGAGGGCGGTCTTTCTTACGCACTGCGGTCCGGCAGTCTTCAAAATGGCGAAGGCGTTGGCGGGAGCAGCAGAGCTGAAGGTAATGGAATGGCCCGATTTAGAAAAACTTTTGAGAGCCCATTACGCCCCACAAGTATCGTGCCTCATTAAGAGACACGAATTTTACCGTCGGGATCAAGGGGATAGCGAGAATGTTAATGACTTCGTGGCAAGTTTAAGGGACATTGGGGGTGCTTGTGACTTTACCAACTTAGAAGAGGCCATGCGTGATCGGTTTGTTTTAGGCCTTAAAGATAAGGTCTTACAAAGCAAACTATTAATGAAACCTAAGATCACGTTTAAAGAGGCCATTGAAGAAGCTGTTTCAGCGGAAGCCACCAAGTCCTCAGCAGCGGCCATGAAAAAGATTAACAAGGCCTCAAGCCAGGCCTCAAGCCATTCTGATGGGGATTTTTAAACTCAGAATGGAGAAGAAAAGAAAAGACTCTGGGAAGAACAGGCAAGGGTTCTATTGCAGAGGCTGTGGGGGGCCACCCCGCACTGATTGCAAGTTCTTTGACTCCATTTGCCTACGTTGTGAGAAACGGGGTCACATAGCCAGAGTCTGCAAATCATCCAGAACTCCACCAGCTAGGAAGAAATTCCCTGATAGAGACTTTAAGCCCAACAATTTCCTTGAAAAAATGGGGCGAAATTTAGAAGCAAATGGCAAGAATGAAACTCACCAAACAATCACTATTGGTCATTCTTCACCCTTAAAAAGCAGAAAAGTACATGTGAAGGTGTTTATTGAAGGAAGGCCTTGCCAAATGGAAGTGGACTCAGGCTCTTATTTATCTATGGTGTCATGGGACACTATCCACAGACTTTTCCCAAAATTCAGAAAAAGCATTTCCAGAAGCAAGCACTGACTCTCAAAGACTACCAAGGGAACAAGATTCCAGTAGTTGGAGCGAGAGATTTCAACGTGCAGTTTAAAGGCCACACCAAGCGTTTGCCCCTGACCATCGTGGACAAGGATCGCCCAAGTTTGCTGGGACTTGAGTGGTTCAAGCCACTTGGCATCGAGGTGACTGGCATCCATCACGTGAGCAGTTCTGACTGGGAAGAGTCCTTGAAGTCTGAGTTTCCAGAGGTCTTCAGCGAAGGACTGGGCAAGTATATGGGGACCCCTATTGCTTTCAGCCTAGACCCCAAGGTGCCCCAATTTGTTTAAAGCCCAGGAGGGTCCCATTTGCTTTAAAGGAAAAATTGATGCACAATTAGATAAACTCATTGCTCAAGGGGTTTTAGAGCCTACTGACCACTCCAGATGGGAAACACCCATAGTCACACCAGTCAAGGCTGATGGGTCAGTGAGAATCTGTGGTGACTACAAGGGGACACTTAACCATGCGCTGCAACAGAGCGCATATCCTGTACCAGTTGTGCATCATCTGCTCCATTCCCTTGGCAGGGGTACAGTATTTGCTAAACTGGATTTGGCTCAGGCATATCAACAATTAACAGTTGATGATGCCACTGCAGAGGCACAAACAATTGTGACCCATAGAGGTGCCTTCAAATGTAAAGACTACAATTTGGAGTAAGCGTGGCACCTGGCATTTTTCAGAGCCTTATGGAAAGAATGTTGCAAGGACTGCCAGGGGTAGTACCTTATTTTGATGATGTATTAATCTCTGCTGAAAATGACACTCAGCTTCAAGAAAGACTCAGAGAAGTCCTTACCAGATTCAGAAAAGCGGGTTTAAAAGTCAAGGAAGACAAATGTACACTCAAAACAGACAGAGTTGAGTTCCTGGGGTATATGATTGACAAGCATGGCATCCATCCTACTGATGCCAAGGTTAAAGCAATCAATGAAGCCCCTAAACCTCGATGCAAGGCAGATTTGCAAGCCTTCCTTGGACTTATTAACTTTTACCACATGTTTCTACCTCACAAAGCATCTATTGCTGAGCCCTTACATCGCCTACTTGATAAGAATGCTGTTTGGATCTGGGGGCGGAAGGAACAGTCAGCATTTAACAGTATTAAGAGACTAATCACGTCTGATGCTGTGTTGATACAATTCTCTGAGAATTTACCTGTTGTTCTGACTTGTGATGCATCCCCTTTTGGAGTGGGGTTTTTTTTGAGTCACAGGCTTCCCAATGGACGGGAAGCCCCAATTGCATTTTACTCTCTCACGCTGTCCAAAGCAGAGAGGAATTATAGCCAATTGGACAAGGAGGCTTTAGCAGTTGTTGCAGCTGTTAAGAAATTTCATGAATATCTGTATGGCAGGTCATTCACCATTGTTACAGATCACAAACCTTTACTAGGCATTGTGGCAGGAGACAAACCTACACCTAATATCCTGTCACCAAGAATGCTGAGGTGGACTGAATTTCTTGCAGCCTATTCCTACAAACTGATTCACAGGCCTGGCAAGGACATTGGACATGCTGATGCACTGAGTCGTTGCCCACTACCTTGCCACAAGGAGGACTTTGAACTTGAAACTCACACCTTTTTCCTGGAGACTGTTGCTAAGCTTCCAGTCCATGCTGCTGAGATTGCCAAAGAAACTACCAAAGATGCTGTGTTGGCACCTGTTATGGGCTGGATTAAGAAAGGTTGGCCTCTTCAAGATCTACCTCACCTTGCCCAACCTTTTAAGTCCAGGCAAACTGAATTATCTGTATTAAGAGGATGTATTTTGTGGGGTAACAGGGTGGTTATTCCTGCAAAACTGCAAAGGGAGGTTTTGGAAATGTTACATGAGGGTCATCCTGGGATTGTAAGGATGAAAGGTTTGGCCAGGAGTTATGTATGGTGGCCAGGTATTGACAAAATGGTTGAAAACTGGGTAGCATCTTGTCCCAACAGGCCTGCCCCACCTCACGCCCCACACAGGAATGGGAATGTCCTAGGGGCCCATGGTCTAGAATCCACATTGATTTTGCAGGCCCTACAAGAGGGCACACTTTTCTAGTACTAGTAGATGCATACTCTAAATGGCTAGAGGTAATTCCCATGACATCCACTACAACTGAGGCTGTCATCAAGCAGCTCAGAAAATTGTTTGTAACCCATGGATTACCAGATGTCCTTGTTTCTGACAATGGCCCTCAATTCACATCTAACATTTTGAATCCTTTCTAGCTCAACAGGGCATCAGACATGCCCTCACTGCCCTGGGCACCCTTCGGCCAATGGCGGGCTGAACGCATGGTACGCTTTACCAAGGAGAAGCTTCAGCAGCTGGGTCCTGGGGATATCACTGAGAAGCTTGAAAAACTTCTTAGTGCTCAACACATCACTCCTAGCCCATCAAATAACTTGTCCCCAGCAGAGTTGTTGATGGGTAGAAACTTAGGTCTTCCCTTGACCGCCTTCATCCCACTTACGCACCCAACGCACCACTGGATTCCACTTCCAAAGTTCGTTCTTTTAGTGTGGAAGATTCTGTATATGCTAGGAACCTTATAGGTGAACCTTGTGGATTCCTGCTGAAATAACTCACATCACTGGCCCTCGTTCTTACAGGGTACAAACAGAGGATGGCCTCCTCTGGAGCAGGCACATTGACCAACTTAGATCCAGGTTCCCTCAGGAACATCGCCCCTCTCTCTGGGTCCTTCACCTAGTGTCTCTCTAGGGGAAGGGGAGGAACAGGAGGAAAATCAGCAAACAGGAATCAACCCCATGTGTAACGAGCCATTGCGACAGGAACCATCCCGAACCCTGTCACAATGCCAAGATCCATCCTTAGAAGTAGAGCCATTGCGACAGGAACCATCCCGAACCCTGTCACAATGCCAAGATTCATCCTTAGAAGTGGAAGATTGCACACCACCACCTGACTTGGGTGCTGATATTGGAATGGAGATGGGTTGGGAGGAGAGACCAGATTCTAACAGTCTAACAGGGTCTCCTTTCACAGGAAGTCCCAACAGGGAAATGTCAGCAGACACATTTCCCCTCTCACTGGGTGAGAACGTTAAAGCTTCTGAACCACGAAGGTCTCAACGTACACGTAAGAGCCCCACCTATTTAAAGGAATACATTAGATAGGTTGGGGTTTGGTATGGACTGAACCTAGTGGGGAGGGGTGTTATGTGTGTAGGTTTGAATGTTATTGGTTTATTTGAACTGTTCTTGTAAAATGTCAAATGGTATTGGTTTAAATAGTGCGGGAAGAAACCCTGCACTCCCATTGGCTGGCAGCTACGGCTGCAGGCTATAAGAAGCAGCCGTAGCCAAGCCAGGACGGGTCCATTCGAGCTGTAGTCACTAATAAAGTCTTTGCTGGAACTCCTCGCGTCTGACTCTTCATGCAAACTTAACACATCCCATATCTGCTTTCAAGCATCTTAACTATGATTTGGACTTGGCTTTATTACTTAACGTTTAATGTCAGTAAGATTCATAAAGATAGTTTAAACTTTATGTTTTCAGATAAGAAAGCTAATATTTTGTACTGAATAAAGATTTGTGATCTGGCTGTTAAGTATGGAAAAGGCTGCGGAAAAATTTTGTAGTGAAAAATAAAAGGCAGAAGGAATGCAAAACTTTATAATACAGCAAAGAAAATATCATTGTCCTTTACTGGTAATAGTGTCCTTTATTAAAATATGAATCACCTGTTCAACAGCAACTCTGTTAAATATCACTCTAGCAGTAGTGGAGAGAAATACCATGAAAGGACAGTGTTCCATAAAGTGAATCATGCTGCTGAGTACATCAGTTTTATTTTTAACAGTCCATGTCACATGGATCCATTTCAGTTATTTTATTTCCTGCCTCCTCAGATTTCTTTGTGCAGTGTTTTGCTCCAAGCATTCTCCAGCCATTTCAGCTCAACTGGATAAATCCAAGAGAACTTTGTGTACATGAAAAGAGATTGTACATTTAACGGTAAGGCTTTTTTTGTTTTTAAACCCTTTCAAACAGAAGCTGAAAGATAAACACTATATTGTTATGTCAAAATCATCATAAAAAAGAATAACATGCAGTAAATTTGCAAATTGTTTTGTCCAAATATTTAGACTATTTTGAAGCTTGAAGGATTGATTAAAGTTGGGACTGCAGGCTTACCTACTGTACTTCCACTAGAAAATAAGAAATATATATCAAGTTAATTAACTGAAGAAAGATATTAAGCATTAACCTCTTTAACTGCTTCAGATACTTACCTCCCTAAATCCCATGAGCACTTGCACAGTTTATGTATAAGTTTACATGTAGTCTTAAAGTTTACTTATCTTGGTTACTTTCTTTTCTGTCTTGTATTTATTCTACTTCCGTCAACAGATGATAGTCAGCCTAAGATATGATCTCATCTTTAGAATCTGTTTTCAGTGCCAGGGCTCCCTCCCTTAGGACATTAAATGAAAAGAAGGCCAGGAGTGCTCTTATTTCTCTTCTGATAAGCTTAGAGGCAGAGTGGACAGAATGATAATGTAATGACATCACACAGTTGTTGGCACTGGAATGTCAGTGGCTGTGCATTGTTTTTGAAGTGTGTTAAACCTAACTGTGATTTATATAGCATTCTTGTTTTATGACAAATACCATGGGGAATTGCATTTTATTTTTCAGGAATTTGTTACCACTTATCTAAGATGAAATTTCTGGGAGGAAGTGGGCTGGGGACATTTTAAAAAAGAGCTTTTATAGCTGCATATAGCCCTCAACCTGTCTATCTTTGTATGAAATAATAATGAGGAATCTTAGTAAATGAAAAAAAAACTTTGTAGTAAGTAATAATGATGATTTATAATAAATGAAGGGCTCAGCAGTTAAAGACATTGAGCTTGTCAGCTGGAAAGTTGACAGCCTGGTTTCGAGACCTGAGCACTGCACAACAGGCTGATCTCCTATTACTTGCCCCAGCTCCTGACCACCTAGCAGTTCAAAAGCATGCAAATGTGAGTAGATAAATAGGTAACACTTCAGTGGGAAGGTAACAATCACTTAAGTATGAGTCAGCAGTGTGCTGCAGATGCCAAAAAGGCCAATGGAGTCATAGGCTGCATCAATAGAGGGACAGCATCAAGATCACTTGAAGTTATAATACCATGTTATGTTGCACTGGTAACAGCAAACTTGCAATATGTGCGGCGGAGCTGAGCTGGGGCGATACGTACCATAGGTTCACCATCACGGATATAGGGCTTCCTGCCTTGAGCAAGGGCTTGAATTAGGAGACCTCCAAGAATCTTTTCAACTCTATTACTCTGTTATAGGAAGGCTATTCTGCAGGCTAGTAGAACTTTATGCAGACAGAGGTCTGAGCAACTAGGAGTCAAAAGGAATGTAGTAGGTCATTTTTAAAAAGTTTTTTAATCCCACCTTTATTATTTTTATAAATAATGCACACACATATTAATACTCCTTCCTCTGTTTTCCCCAATAACAACCCTGAGAGATGAGTTAGGCTGAGAATTTGAATGGTCCAAAGTCACCCAGCCGGATTTCATGCCTAAGGCATGACTAGAATTAAGTCTCCTGGATTCTTTCCTGAAGCCTTAAGCACTAGACCAAACTGGCTCTCTTTATATAGGCATTTATCTATGAATGCATACAATACATACAATACACCCATATCCAGACCTGTATACCTGTTTGTGTCTGTGTCTATACAAGTATTCCTCGTTTAGTGACAGTCTTGATTAGTGACAATTTGTAGTTATGATGGTGATGAAAAAGCAAAGGAAAGCTGAAGTAAGATCATAAGCACAGTTGTAGTTTTACTTAGCAGCTACTTTGCATAATGATTATTTGCTGGTTCCAACTGTAGTTGCTAAGCGAGGACCATCTGTATTAGAGTTTCTGTCTTTGTTTGATTAGAATAGTGGTTGAGTAGAGGTAAACTACTTCATGATACACATTGTCCATGTTTTCCAATGCCAAACATGATTGTTCATGTTGATTTCATGAGAACAGAGTTTGCCAAAATAAATGACAATTTTCTCTCTGTTTTCTGTCATCGCAGAATAGAATAGAATAGATTAATAATAGAATAGGTAGAATAGAATAGAATAGAATTTCTTCATTAGCTAAGTGTGAGATTTGATCACTTAACAAGGAAATTGTCTTGGTGCATATGCTCTGTGTAAAAATCTAAAAAGGCAAGACACATTTGTCAAGAGTCAGAATCAAATCATCTAGCACTTAATAACAATCATAGGGTACAATAAGCAATTAAATCATACTAGGAAACTGTTAAGTTTGCATGAAGAGACAGACGTGGAGTGCTTCAAGCTCTTTGTTTATTGACTACAGCTCAGAACGAACCCACTTTGGCTGCTGCGGCTGCTACTTATAGCCAGCAGCTGCAGTTGCCAGCCAATCAGAGTGCAGGATTTTCCCGCACTTTTTAAACCAATCATTTCTTACATTTTAGAAGAACAGTTCAAACTAAACCAATGACTTTAAACCTGCATACATAACACCCCTCCCACTAGGTTCAGTCCATACTCAAACCCCAGCCTATCTAATGTATTCTTTTAAATAGGTGGGGCTCTTACTGTACGCTTGAGACCTACGTGGTTCAGATGTTTTAAGGTTCTCACCTTGTGAGGGAGGAAATGTGTCTGCTGACATTTCCTTACTAGGACTTGTAGTAATGGTAGAACCTGTTTGGTTACTACAACCTGGTCTCTCCTCCCAATCCATCTCCAACCCAATGTCAGCACCTAAATCAGGTAATGATGTGCAATCTTCCATTTGTGAAAATGGTTGTTGGTATTGTGACAGGTTTTGGGATGGTTCCTGTCGTGTTAGCTCGTTACACATGGGGTTGATTCTTGCTTGTTCATTACACTCATGATCCTCCCCTTCCCCTAGAAGAGGTATTAGGTATGGGAACTAGAGAGGAACAATTGCGATGTTCCTGAGGTAATCTGGATCTAAGCTGATCAATGTGCCTGCTCCAGAGGACACCATCCTCTGTTTGTACCCTGTAAGATCGAGGGCCTGTGATTTGGGTTATCTCAGCAGGAATCCATAAAGGTTCACCCATAAGGTTCTTAGCATAAACAGAATCACCCACAGTGAATGTGAACTTTGCTAGTGGAATCTAGTGGTGCATTGGGCGTAAGTGGGATGAAGGCGGTCAAGGGGAGACCTGAGTTTCCTACCCATCAACAACTCTGCTGGGGATAAGTTAGTTGATGGGTTGGGAGTGATATGCTGAACACTGAGAAGTTTTTCAACTCTCTCAGTGATATCCCCTGGACCCAATTGCTGAAGTTTTTCCTTGGTAAATCGTACCATACGTTCAGCCCGGCCGTTAGTCGAAGGATGCCCAGGGGCTGTCAGGGCATGTCTGATACCCTGTTGTGCTAGATATGATTCAAAAAGGTTGGATGTAAATTGAGGGCCATTGTCAGAAACAAGCACATCAGGTAACCCGTGAGTTACAAAAAGCTTTTTAAGCTGTTTCAGTTGTGGTGGATGCCATAGGGATAACCTTTAGCCATTTGGAATATGCATCTACTATAATAAGGAAGGTGTGCCCTCTGGTAGGGCCAGCAAAATCAATGTGAATCCTGGACCATGGGCCCCTAGGACATTCCCATTCCTGTGTGGGGGTGAGAGGTGGGGCAGGCCTGACTACCTGACAGTTGGGACAAGATGCAACCCAGTTTTCAACCATTTTGTCAATACCTGGCCACCATACATAACTCCTGGCCAATCCCTTCATTCTGACAATACCTGGATGACCCTCATGTAACATTTCCAAAACCTTTTTGCAGTTTTGCAGGAATAACCACCCTGTTACCCCACAAAATACATCCTCTTAATACAGATAATTCAGTTTGCCTGGATTTAAAAGGTTGGGCAAGTTGAGGTAGATCTTGAAGAGGCCAACCTTTCTTAATCCAGCCTATAACAGGAGCCAATAAAGTGTCTTTGGCAGTCTCTCTGGCAATTTCAGCAGCGTGTACTGGAAGCTTGGCAACAGTTTCTAGGAAAAAGGTGTAAGTCTCAGGAGCAAAGTCCTCAGTGTGAGAAGGAAGTGGGCAGCGACTCAAAGCATCTGCATGCCCAATGTCTTTGCCAGGCCTGTGGATGAGTTTGTATGAATAAGCAGCAAGAAATTCAGTCCACCTCAGCATTCTTGGTGACAGGATAGTGGGCGTAGGTTTGTCTCCTGCCACAATGCCTAACAGAGGTTTGTGATCTGTGACAATGGTAAATGTTCTCCCATATAAATACTCATGGAATTTCTTGACAGCTGCAACAATTGCCAAGGCTTCCTTGTCCAGTTGGCTGTAGTTCCTCTCTGCTTTGGTCAAGGTGCGAGAGTAAAATGCAATAGGAGCTTCCTCCCGCTGGGAAGCCTGTGGCTCAACCCCCCCCACTCCAAAAGGGGATGCATCACAAGTCAGTACAACAGGCAAATTCTCAGAGAACTGTATCAGTACAGCATCAGACGTGATTAGTCTTTTAATATTGTTAAATGCAGATTGTTCTTTTCTGCCCCAGACCCACGCAGACTTTTTGTCTAATAATCTGTGCAGTGGTTCTGCAATGGTTGCCTTCTGAGGTAGGAACATGTGATAAAAGTTAATGAGTCCAAGGAAGGCTTGCAAATCTGTTTTACATTTTGGTCTAGGGGCTTCTTTGATTGCCTGAACCTTGGCATCTGTGGGTGGATACCATGCTTGTCAATCATATAGCCCAAGAACTCAACCTTGTCAGTTCTAAGAGTGCATTTTCTTCCTTGACTTTTAACCCCGCTTTTGAATCTGGTAAGGACTTCTCTGAGTCTCTCTTGTAACTGAGTGTCATTTTCAGCAGAGATTAACACATCATCAAAGTAAGGTACTACCCCTGGCAGTCCTTGGAGCATCCTTTCCATAAGGCTTTGGAAGATGCCTGGTGCCACGCTTACTCCAAACTGTAACCTTTACATTTGAAAGCACCTCTATGAGTCACAATGGTTTGGGCCTCTGCAGTGGCATCATCAACTGTTAATTGTTGATATGCCTGGGCCAGATCCAATTTGGCAAAGACTGTACCCCTGCCAAGTGAATGTAGTAAATGATGCACCACTGGAACTGGATATGCGCTCTGTTGAAGCGCATGGTTCAATGTCCCCTTATAGTCTCCACAGATTCTCACTGACCCATCAGTCTTGACTGGTGTGACTATGGGTGTCTCCCACCTGGAGTGGTCAGTGGGCTCTAAAACTCCTTGAGCTATTAGTTTATCTAATTGTGCATCAATTTTTCCTTTAAGGCAAATGGGACCCTTCTGGGCTTTAAGCGAATTGGTGGCACCTTGGGATCTAGATTGAAAGTGATAGGGGTCCCCATATACTTGCCCAATCCATCGCTGAAGACCTCTGGAAACTCAGACTTCAAGGCCTCCTCCCATTCAGTGTTGCTCACGTGATTGATGCCAGTCACCTCGCTGCCTAGTGGATTGAACCACTCAAGTCCCAGCAAGCTTGGGCGATCCTTGTCCACGATGGTCAGGGGCAAACGCTTGGTGTGGCCTTTGAACTTCACGTTGAATTCTCTTGTTCCAACTACTGGAATCTTGTTCCCTTGGTAGTCTTTAAGAGTCAGTGCCTGCTTCTTGAAATGCTTCTTTTGAATGTTTGGGAGTAGTCTGTGAATAGTGTCCCATGACACCATAGATAAATATGAGCCTGAGTCCACTTCCATTTGGCAAGGCCTTCCTTCAATTAGTACCTTGACATGCACTTTTCTGTTATTGATAGAAGAAGAATGACCAATAGTTACTGTCTGATGAGTTTCATTCTTCCCCTTTGCTTCTGTGCTGCGCCCCATTTTCTCACTGAGGTTGTTGGGCTTGAATTCTTTGTCAGGAAACTTCCTTCTGTTGGGTGGAGTTCTGGATGATTTGCAGACTCTTGCTAGGTGTCCTCTTTTTTCACAACGGAGGCAGATGGTATCTAGGAACTTGCATTCAGTGCGGGGTGGCTTCCCCACAACCTCTGCAGTAGAAATCTTGCCTCTTTCTTCCCAGGTCTTTCTTTTTCCGCTCCATTCTGAGTCTATAAATTCCTTCCTCCACCTCACTACAGTCTGACTCAGAATCTATTTGCTCACAATGAGTTGTTGTGGACTTTTCCACATCAGGATGGCTTGTGGCCTTGTTAATTTTCTTCATGGCTGCTGCTGAGGACTTGGTAGCTTCTGCTGAAGAGGCCTCTTCTATTGCTTCCTTCAGCGTGATCTTAGGTCTTAGTAATAACTTGCTCTGAAGCACCTTGTCTTTAAGGCCCAGAACAAATCGATCGCGCATGGCCTCTTCTAAATTGTTAAATTCACATGCACCCCCAATGTCTCTTAAACTTGCCACAAAGTCGTTTATGTTTTCGCTTTCCCCTTGATCCCGATGGTAAAACTCGTGTTCTTAATGAGGCACGATACTTGTGGCGAATGGGCTCTTAACAACTTTTCTAAGTCAGGCCATTCCATTACCTTCACGTCTGCAGCTCCCGCCAATGCCTTCGCCATCTTGAAAACTGCCGGACCGCAGTGCGTGAGAAAGACCGCCTTCTTCCGCTTCTCGAAATGTCGGCAAGATCGTTTCCTTCCAGATACATTTGGAAACGATCTGCATACGTCTCCCAGTCTTCTGCCATCGGATCGAACGGGCTGGGGGTGTTCAGCGCAGCCATCTCTCTTCTTCTGTTCCACGTTGCCTTCTTCTTCAGGGAGATCCCACCTTCGTCGCCAGTGTTAAGTTTGCATGAAGAGACAGACGCGGAGTGCTTCAAGCTCTTTGTTTATTAGTGACTACAGCTCAGAACGAACCCATTTTGGCTGGGCTGCGGCTGCTACTTATAGCCAGCAGCCGCAGTTGCCAGCCAATCAGAGTGCAGGGTTTTCCCGCACTTTTTAAACCAATCATTTCTTACATTTTAGAAGAACAGTTCAAACTAAACCAATGACTTTAAACCTGCATACATAACAGAAACTGTCAATAAAAATCGTTAGGATACAAGCAACAAAGTTACAGTCATACAGTCACATGTGGGAGGAGATAAAAGGAAGGATGGGAGGATTAATAGTAATAGTAATGCAGACTTAGTAAATAGTTTGACAGTGTTGAGGGAATTAAGTCGAATAAATAAATAAATAAATAATTTGTTTAGCAGAGTGATGGCATTCGGGGAAAAAACTGTTCTTGTATCTAGTTGTTCTGATGTGCATATAGCGTTGTTTTGAGGTTAGGAGTTGAAACAGTTTATGTCCAGGATGTGAGGGGTTTGTAAATATTTTCACAGCCCTCTTTTTGACTCGTGCAGAATACAGGTCCTCAATGGAAGGCAGGTTGGTAGTAATTGTTTTTTCTGCAGTCCTAATTACTCTCTGAAGTCTGTGTCTGTCTTGTTGGGTTGCAGAACCAAACCAGACAGTTATAGAGGTGCAGATGACAGACTCAATAATTCCACTGTAGAACTGTATCAGCAGCTCCTTGGGCAGTTTGAGCTTTCTGAGTTGATGCAGAAAGAACATTCTTCATTGTTTTATGACATTTTTGATGTTAGGTGTCCATTTTAGGTCTTGTGATATGATAGAACCTAGAAATTTGAAGGTCTCTACTGTTGATACTGTGTTGTCCAGTATTGTAAGAGGTGGTAGTATGGGAGGGTTTCTCCTAAAGTCTACCACCATTTCTATGGTTTTGAGTGTGTTCAGTTCCAGATTTTTCTGGTCACACCACAAGGCAAGTTGTACAACTTCCTGTCTGTATACGGATTCGTCGTTGTCTCAAATGAGACCAATCACTGTTGTATCATCTGAAAAACTTCAGTATTTTAATGGATCGTTTGAGATGTAGTCATTGGTATATAGGGAGAAGTGGAGAAAGCACACAGCCTTGAAGGGGGGGCTGTGCTAATTGTATAGGTATCAGATGTGATTCTGCCTAGCTTCACCTGCTGCTTCCTGTCTGTTAGGAAGCTTATGATCCACTTACAAGTGTGTTCAGGTACCGCTAGCTGGTTTAGTTTAGTTAGAAAAATGTCTAGAATGATGGTATTGAATGCTGAACTAAAGTCAGAAAGAGGACCCTTGCGTAGGTATTTGGAGATTCAAGGTGTTGTAGGATGTAGTGCAGAAGTTAGGGGAGAAAAAGTACTTCAGGAAGCAGTTCAAAGGAAGAGTTCTGAAGAATAAGTACCATCTTCAGGCTGATCTTGTCTCCTTATCACCATTTTGAACATGATCCTGTTTTCTTTGCAATATAGGAGTGCTGCCTTCTGGGATGTTTTTTCAACTTCCCACAGCCCCGGTGTAATTTGGACATCCAAGTACTAATCCAGGCCTATCTTTTTCTTCCTTCCCAACCCTGACAAAGTCAAGCAGTTACTGAAGATTACATCTTCAGATCAGGGAAAAGGAGAGCAAGTAGCCCATCTCTGGTTTGCTCTATGTCCCTAAGTGCTTCTTATATTCAAAAGAATAAAAGTACAAAGAGTCAATGTTTTTGAGTTGCAACTTCAATGCTATATTTATTTAAAAAGGTAAACCGATGTAATATATAGCATTTCTGTACTAGGTGTTTACAGCATTATTCATATATTGCTGTAGTGATATAAAGCCTGTCTTTGATCATGATATATTGCCACAACAATGGCTGGAGTATGTTATAAATCACTAGTACAGTACTTGTCATATTTCAAATATAGAAGCACTGCACATTAATATAAGTAAGTTTATTAGCAGTAATTCAGTTATATGGCATTTACAAATAAGCCTTCTGTGAAGAGCAATAAAGATAATATTCAACAAACTACAGAAACTTCTACATGTTAATCACAATTACAAGAATCTCTATGCCCTTTTCTTTTTGGAAGACTAACCATGTATCTACATACTGAAATGAATACATTTTTTCCCAGGGATTTCCAACCTTTCATGTTTACCTTTCCTCCTTGCAAAATTATCTTGTGTACATGTGAGGGGGAGGAATAAACCTGCTTCTAGATTTGTTATATCTACTGGTAGCATAAGAGAGTCTTTGGTAAATTTTGCACTTAGGGCAATTTTAAAAATCATTTTTTAAAAATTCTTCACTCCTATTGTCATACACTGAGAGACTTTTATGACCCTCATAAACTTAGACAAATTTTCCTAGTAAAATTGTGTTGTATAACCAGGATTTGACAAGAGACTTATGAGAAAGAGCATTGGTGCTCTTCTTTCCTTCATTTAGTGGGAATGTTCTGATAACCCAGGAGAATCGGTCATAACCTCAAATAGCACCCCAGTTTGCATAGTGCCTCTTGGCAGCTTAGAGATGCAAGGTCAACATGAAGATGAGGTTAATAGTTTTTCTTTTAACCCTTTTTTCTATTATTGTGATGAGTGGAAACTAGGGCACCCACTAAATTTTATCAGTGGATGCAGTCTCAGCGTTCATAGAATTACATAGGCTGAGGAGGGAAAGCAGAGGTGGTATTCAGCAGGTTCTGACCAGTTCGGGAGAACCGGTAGCGGAAATTTTGAGTAGTTCAGAGAACCAGCAAATACCACCTCTGATTGTCCCAGCCCCCATCTATTCTCTGCCTCCCGAGTCCCAGCTGATTGGCTGGGTCTTCTTTTGTTGCCCTGCACAGGAGAATGGAGCTGGAAAGCAGGTTAGTGGGGTGGGGAGGGAATGGGATTTTGCAGTAACCTTCCCCCAGGAGTGGGGTGGGAAAGGAGATTTTACAGTATCCTTCCCCTGCCACGCCCACCAAGCCACACCACACCCACCAAGCCATGCCCACAGAATCAGTAGTAAAAAATGTTGAATCCCACCACTGAGGGAAAGGCAGGAAACAATATTGCTAAGATTAGGTCCTTCTACTCTTCCAATAGACCTTGTTAAGGAAGAAAAAGAGTAAAATCATTCTTACACCTGTTGCAGGAGTAAAGAAAAAAAGGGGGATTCTACTTCCTAACCCATTTTTTTCCGAAGGAAGTTTCTCAGTTAAGACAGGGTCCTCACTTAGCAAGAGATAAAAAAGTAAACTTAAGCCTAACCCTGTTGTTCAGTCACTAAGTCATGTCCAGCTCTTTGTGACACCATGGACCATAGCATCCCAGCCCCCACTGTCCTCCACTGTCTCCCTGAGTCTTCCCAAACTCGTGATGTTTATCCATTGTGTTCGAAGAGGATCTTGACATCTAGCGGGTTTTGGGCTGTCCGCAGTGTGTCCACAGGTGGCTGGTAAGGCCTATATGGGCACGGAATGTTCTGCTACATGTTGTGCAGACATGTGTGGGAACCACTGTTGCAGCATTTGCAACTCTGGCTTTGTGGAGTGCTTGCTTCTTTTGTGCTTTAGTTGTTCTTCTGTCTTCAAATGTCTGGCAGCCAATATTGAACTGGTTAAATGGCAGAATCTCTGGCAAATAATAAGAAATTAACAATGGCCATGGCTTATAAGGAAAACCTTTACAAGATGTTTTACAGGTGGCACCTCTCCCCAGCGAGGCTTGCCAAAATGTACAAAAATTTATCCCCAGAATGCTGGAAGTGCAAGGACTTACCAGGTACGTTCTACCACATGTGGTGGACGTGTAACTATGCAAAAAATACTGGAGATTGATACAGACTTGGATGGGTTAAATGGTGGGAGAGCATATTCCATTTAAACCAGAATTATTTCTCTTGGGAATAATGATAGAAGGTTATATTGGAAAAATGAAACCATACCACCAGAAAGAGAAATAATAAGGAAAATAATGGCTTGTGCAGAATTGGATAGGCTAACCTTAGAATTGAAAAATAAGGGGGAATCAGTTTAATATGAAATGTGGAATAAGTTTTATCAGTGGTTACAAAAAAGAAGGGAAGTTCAGAGCAAAAATAGCCAGGATGAATAGAACCAAAAAGCAAATATTATATCAATAATATGAAAGTTAATGGTTTAGCAATATCTTTGCATGTATGGTAAATGTAATGCCAAAGTGGCAGCACTGTTGTATATTTACAGTTGTAAATATAGTAATATTAGTTGATTTGTCTTGTCCCGTGTAGATTGAGAATACCTTGGCGACATTTCGACGAGAGATCTGATCTGTGGTGTTCAGCTTCGTGCTTGTGCCAGCAAAGCTTTGCTGGCACAAGCAATGAAGCAAGACACCAGCCTGAAGATGGCGAAAGGGATCTCGCGAAACGTCGCCAAGGTATTTCTCAATCTTACACGGACAAGAACTAATACACCAAGACCTACATACCTTTACCCATGAAAATATACGAAAAACAACATATATATATATATATATATATATATATATATATATATATATATATATATGTAATAAAAATAAATAAATAAAAAAAATAAAAATAAATACCAGGAATCATAAAAAAAAATTAAAAAAATATGTCTGGCAGCCTTGGTGGATCAATGTGCGCCATGTTGATCAATCTTGTACCAGGGTTTCAGAGGAGGTAGTGTTGATGTCCAGGGACTTGAAGGACACTTTCAACGTATCTTTGTATCACTTCCTTTGTCCCCCTTGTGATCACTTTCCTGGAGACAGCTCACCATAGAGGAGCTGTTTAGGGATGTGATCAGGGGTAGGATTCTACTGGGTTTTTTTCCTCCCGACGATCAGTTGTTCCGACAATCAGCTGTGCCGGGATCCCCCTTGCTGTCTTACTGCTTCACCCAAGAAGCTTCCCTGAGGCCCAGGAGGCAAAAAGGGGTGTGTGGGGGTGTGTGCTGCTTTTCTGGGCCTCAGGGAAGCCTTCTGGGATCAAAAATGCCCCCCAGGAGGCTTCCCTGAGGCCCAGAAGCCCCAAAAATGGAGCGCAGGGGGATGCTGCACGCAAAAAAGAGAAGAAGCCACGCCCACCTGGTCACATGGCCATGCTCATCTAGCCACTCCCACCTAGCCACACCCACAGAACTAGTTAAAATTTTTGAATCTCATTCCTAGATGCGATGGTCTGGCATCCAGCGTCTCTGGGCTTTCATCAGCAGGGTGTGAACTGATGGCAGGCCTGCTCTGGAGAGGACTTCTGTGCCTGGCACCTTGTCCTGCCACCAGATCCTTAGAAATCTGTGGAGGCAGGTTGTGTGGAAGTGGTTCAATTGCCTAGTCTGCATCCTGTATACAGTCCAAGTCTCACTGGCATACATCAGGATAGTTAGCACCACTGCTTGGTAGACTTTGAGCTTTGTAGCAAGGCTTATTCCATGGTGGTCCCACACTTTGGTCAGTAGTTCCCCAAATACAGAGCTTGCCTTGGCGATTCTGCAGTTGACCTCAATGTCAATTATCACTGCACAGGAGAGGGTGCTGCCAAGGTATGTAAATTGGTCCATTGCTTGCAGCTTTTGTCACTGTGATGGTAGGCTTTTGGTATTGGGCTTTCGGAGCTGGCTGGTGCATTGCTTGGGTCTTCTTTGTGTTAATGAGGAGGCCGAAGTTGTCGCATGCTGCTGCGAATTTGTCCATACTGGTTTGCATTTCCTGCTCTGATCCAGCATTCAAGGCACAGTCGTCAGCAAAAAGGAGGACTCGTAGCACAGTCTCCTTTATCTTGGTGACAGCCTGGAGTCTTCGCGCATCAATGATACTACCTAACCATCTCATCCTCTGTCACTCCCTTCTCCATTGTACTGTAGCTGAAGTAGCCAGAGCTGACACTAAGTATTTGTCTCCTTGCCACACAAATATTATAAGAACATAGGTATACTTACAGCTCATAGTAAATTTATCATCTCTATGAGACACTATGATTTTCTCATTATACTCAAGTAGGGTTCAGGTTAGCCTAATGACAGGAGGAGCTGCAAAATGGGTAATCTCTGTTGGATTACTTCACTAATTTTGTAGTACGTCTAAGGGCTAACTTCCAGAATCCAACTTCATTTTTGCTCATGCTGGAGCAAGGCATTGGCAACTGTGTCTTCCAGTTATGAAATCTGTTATCTCTAAGCTTTTGGTTCAGAAGCAGGGGTGGGATTCTACCAATTTGGACTGGTTTGGGCAAACTGGATATTAAAGTTACATCTGATTCGTCAAACCAGTATTTCAACTGACAGGCTGGCCCCGCCCATCCCTCCCTCCCAGGAGTCTCCATGCGGCCATTTTTGATGCAAGTAAGTGCAGGGTCCATGCAGAGGCTCTGGGACAGGGGAAAATGGGCCTTCTGGTCTGTTTCTGGCTTCCGGAGGGTCTCCGGAGCCCGGAGGAGGCTGTTCTCACCCTCCCAGAGGCCTGGGGGAAGCCTCCAAACCCTTGGGAGAGGAAAAACAGCCTCCCAGGCTCTGGAGGCTCACCGGAAGCCGGAAATAGGAAGTTCCGGTAGGCCGTGCCCATCTTGGCAATGCCCACCCAGCAACCGGGCAGTAACCAGTTGCTGGGATTTTAGAAACCCACCCCTGTTCAGAAGTAATTACTTTGACTGTTTCTTCTTCCAATTTAGTTTGTAATAATACTTGGTATGTTTTTTTAATCATTTTTACATCTGGTCCTAACAAAATTTCATCTAATTCCGTCCTAGTTTTGCTAATACCCAATTCCTTTTTGTCTTCTGCATGTTTAGCTTGGAGTTGTAGATAGGCCCACCATTCCACTATTCCCTGTTCATTCAACCGTGTCTAGTTTGTAAATCTCCTTTTTCATCTAACAGTTCTTCATAAGTAATAATTTTATCGATCTTAGCAGGTGTGGATGCATCAAAGCTTCTAATGTTGATATCCAGATTGGTATTTGAATGTACATTTGTTTCTTAATTTTGAACCAGGTGTGTAGAAGTGTCTGTCTTACTTTGTGTTTCAAAACATAGCTGTGTCCCTTTAAACTATCTTGTCTAAGAAAAAAGTGCCATCCTGTCTGGAGATTATAGCCTTCTAATGTTAGTATCCTTGTATTTGTGTGATTTATCCAGTCTTTTATCCAAGTCATAGTTGCAGCCCTATAATACAACTCCCAATCTGGTAGACCAAATCCCCCCCTTTCAGTTGCATCTTGTAGTAATTTTAGTTTTATCCTTGGTCTTTTTTTTTGCCAAATAAAATTTGATGTTAATCTATTTAATTCATCAAAGAAGGATTTTTTAATTTTATGGGCGCTTTTGAAAGAGAAATAGAATTTTTGGTAAGATATTCATTTTAATCGTGGCTATCCTGCCCATAAAGGATAATTTTAAATTGTACAATCTTATTAAGTCTTCCCTTATTTGTTTAATAAGTGGGTCATAGTTGTCTTTCTTCAGTGTGCTATGTCTGGGGATATAATGATTCCTAAATATTTAATTTTTTCAACAATTTCAATGCCCATTGTTGAGGTCAGTAATTCTTTCTGTTTACTTGTCATATTTTTAGTAATCATTTTTGTTTTCTTTTTATTTATTTTTAATCCTGCTACTAAACCAAATTCATCCAATTTTGTAAAAGTTTAGGTCCTGAAGATTGAGGTTCTTCCAGAATGAAAAGAAGGTCATCTGCAAATGCCTGTAATTTAAATTCTTCCCTTTTTACTTTTAGTCCTTTTATATCATTGTTTTTTTAATTGTCCTAATTAAAGCCTCTAATGTCATAATGAACAGCAGTGGTGACAATGGACAGCCTTGTCTCGCTCCTTTTTGTATTTGAAACTTTTCTGTGAGTCCCCATTGATTAAAATTGTAGCATATTGTTTTTGATAGATAGCCTTAATTACATTAGAGAATTTAGGTCCTAACCTCAAATATTCACTTTGTTGTAGAATAAAGTCCCATTTCACATTATCAAATGCCTTTTGGGCATCTAAGAATAGCAGTGCAGCTTGGTCTGCGCTCCGATCCTCATAATACTCTAATATGTCCAACGCTACTCTAATATTGTTTCTAAGATGTCTCTGAGGGAGAAAGCCATTTTGGTCAGGGGATATGAGTTTATTAAGTATTTTTTAGTCTCTCTGCCAAGATCGTCATAAAGATTTTATAATCTACATTAAGGAGAGATTGGCCGATAGTTCCCTGGTTCTGTTAGATCGGAGCCTGATTTGGGAATGATGGATATTTTAGCTTCTTGCCATGATTGAGAATTCGCTTTGTCTAAAACTTCATTGAAGATTTTTACCATTTCCTTCCTAAAATTTCTTGTTGTGCTTTATAAATCTCTGCTGGTAAGCCATCTGGACCTGGGACTTTATCTATTTTTGTTTGTTGATAGCCTCATAGACTTCTTGAAGGGTTATAAAATGGTTTAACGCTTTTTCATCTTCTTCTGAAATTTGTGTGAGATCTGTATTTTTAAGTATTTTAAAATTTGTTCTTCTGTAACATGACTTGTCTCTGTGTATAGATCTTTATAGTATTTTTGAATAATCTGCCTTTTATCCTCCTCTTTATAACATATATCCCCTTGTTCATTTCTTAATTTAGTAATCCATCTTTTTTTTTGTTTTTAAGTTTAGAGGCTAACCAACGCCCTGGTTTATTTATGCTTTTCAAATTGGTATTGCTTTGTCTTCTTTAGTTTCTGAGCTAGTTCCTCCTTCTCAGTTAAATTTATTTTATGTTTAATCTTATCCAATTGAAATTTGACTTGCTCATCTTGTGGGGTGGTTTGGAGTCTTTCATGCCATTCATCATACTCCTGCTGTAATTTTATTTTCTTTTGTCTTTTTCTCTATTTTCCTTGCCATATATTTAATAGACACTCCTCTCATCACTGCTTTGGCAGTATCCCAATTGTTTTGAAGGGAGGTGTCTTGAGGGTTGTTTTCTTGAAAAAAAAATTCTAATTCTTTTGTCAGTATATTATTAAAACTTCATCTTTTAAAATCGACCTCTGGAGCATCCAATTGTTTGATTGTGGTTGTTGTCCTTCCCATCTAAGCCTAATCATATTATGGTCTGCTAGTGTAGTTGGTTCCATTGTTATATCTAGAATTCTGAGTTTAATTTTTGGTCGCCCAAACCATGTCAAGTCTTGACCAGGACATGTGTTAGAATAATAAGTAAACTGTTTTTTCGTGTTCCTCTCTCTCCAGACGCACTAATATTAAATTCCTTCATGAGATCAAAAAATATTTTTGGTAATTTTTTTTTCCAGATTGGTGTTATTTCCTTTATAGTCTAATAGTTTATTTACGACTGCATTGAAGTCTCCTATGATAAATAACTGTTGATATTGCAATTCTTTAAGTTTATCATATAATTTCTGAAAAAGAATTCTTGGGGCCATTTGGTGCATAAATTACCGCTAGTAAGCATTTAATTTGTCCCAGTTCAACTTCTACCATAAGTGTCCTACCATCTTTGTCAGAGTGTATTAATGAAGCAGGGATCCTATCTTTTATATAAAGTACTACCCTCTCTTTTTTTTTGGTCTAAAGCCGCAAACATATTGCCTAATTTTTATTCTCTAACAGATGTTTCTGTTTTTGGGTGATATGGACTTCTTGTAGTGCTATAATGTCTGCTTTTTGAATTTGTAGGTGCTTAAAAACCTTTTTCCTTTTTACCGTGAGTTTAATCCATTTATGTTCCAAGATATAAGATCGGATAGATTTACGCTTTTTTGATCCTATATTTAGCTTCTCTTGTAATTCTAATGTCCATGGGTTCTTCTGGAACTTCTGGTTTCCCATTGCTATCATCTTTACTGTCAGTTATATTTACCTTTTATATATGTCTCTAATCTTTTCCTTTCAGCTCTCCTAGCTTCTTCCCTGTCTTCATCTACTCCCTCCTGTTTTGTTGGTCAAAAACATCTCTGCTTTCTCTATAGTCTCAATTTATACTTTGTCGTGCCAGGTAACCATTATACCTTCTGGGACTAACCATCTAAAGTTAACATTTTGTTTTATCAGTTTGGTCGTTAAAATTGATATGGTCTTCTCAAATCTCTTATTTTTGGGGGTTTGTTTAAGAATTATTATTGTTTTATCGGCATACTGTAAAATATTATCTCTGGATCTATGTAGAATTTCATCTCTAAGGATTT